>JAMPIV010003711.1:120000-175000 GCA_024509875.1 Oreohelix idahoensis
GCCTTATTGAAATCCCTGGGGCTCGAAAGAATAGGCCTACTCTAGCTTGTTTGGTTTCCACGGACAGCGGACTGGCTTTAACATTACTTCCCGGCTCGTCTTTTTTTGGGGGGCGGGTTTTGCCTTCTTGTGGCGAGGCATGTACCTTTCAACCTAGATTTAAGTCATTTGGTTATAACAGCGCAATTTGCCATTCAAAAATAAGTGAACTCTGTTAACTGAGGCGATGTGTTGATAAATTTCAACTTTAGTGACACTATCTACTTTTATTACTCAATACCAGCAACGCTGTTTAACATGTGTAGGGCAGGCAATACTGTTTTCCTTATACAATGTACTGGCAATACCGTTTTCATATGCAGAGCATGCAAATTCTGTTTTCGTATAATGTTTTAGCAGTACTGTTTATAACATACAAGGCAATACTGTTTTCTGTAATGAGCGAGCAGTACTGTTTATCATATGCCAGGCAAACAATACTGGTTTCTGTAATGTGCTAGCAGTCCTGATGTAAATAAGGTCACTTTCAACTAACGATCAGTGAATAAGTTCAAGTTGGTATAAAAAATGCATGGATACATTTATTAATTGACTACACATTCTGATACTTTCATTATAGTTCATTAGTACAGATTCTTGAGTGGTGCATAAATCATACATCCCATGAAATAGCACACTACAAAGAGGACCTGCAAGATGTTGACAACCCAACCGACTTCGCTCATCCCGTCTCAAAAACTATTTCATTCATTTTCTTTCCGGTCTTAGCTATGTTGTTTTCCCATACTAGATTTGATGACGTCATTTCTTTACGACTATTATAAAAGTAACTAGCTAGTCTGTAATACAATATTCTAGTTAATAATAGTAGCGCTATTCGCTCTTAGGTAGTAGGTATAGACCTACCTGTCACACCCGACCCTCCCGTTATGTCCCGTCCACTCCCGTAGTCCATGCCATTGTTCCTCCCTCCCAACCTATACAGTACGATCCTCGCCTGTCATCGCAAACCATTGAAAGATTGGAAGCAATGAACATTTTCGCAAAGATGTTTACAAACTGAACTTTACTACCTCCTGTTGCCGTCTCCGGTCAGGTTGACATTTCATGCACTGCTATTATTATACAGTGTGATTCGCTTGATAGCTAGGCGGAGTTGTCGTACGGAAGGTACGGGGTTCGAACCCTGGGTAAGCCACTCACGTCTGTTGTTTTTCTGTTGTCCAAGTGTTCTACTTCTTTATTTCTTACGAGTGCCTGAAAACATACCTTTATGTTTGTCTAATATTAATTTACTATTATTTTTTAGCATGATGTCGACCCTTTTTCTCGTGTCTTCCGATGCAGGTCTCGTATACAATGTTTCTACTGCTGAATTGCTTGATCCTGATGTTACCGTGACGACCAACCGTTACGCATCCTTAGACACCTCGGTTACAGACTTTACGCACATTTCCAGTTCTGCTATGAAGTCCAATAATCGCTATTTATGGAGAGATGTTATATATATATATATATATATATATATATATATATATATATATATATATATATATATATATATATATATATATATATATATATATATATATATATATATATATATATATTTTTTTTTTCCGCGAGAAAGACATTGACGACTATGCCAGTACATAGACAGTTACCCTCTCAACATCCTTTCGACCACTGCTGATGGAGATCCACCAACTCAGACGATCTCTGCAGTCCTGAAATATTGTAGTTGATGTATTTCCCTTTCACACGCGTTAGCGTCATTATGTCACATTATTTTTTGTCTGATCTCATTTTTTTTTACCATTGTTGCGGTCATTTTTGATGGAGTTTCAAACATCGATCTATTGGTTGTAGGTTTTTCACCCTGGTCAAAGTTTAGTAACTATGTCTTGACTTTGCTGTGTCAGGTTGATTAGGGGTTATCTCCCTTGTTTGTTCATTCATTGTGTTTGACCTTTTGGGTCAAAGGTAAAACAGTTCTGGGCTATATGCGATGCGCAGTGGAGAGCGCGAAATTAGACTTCCGCCTTGTGGAGTTGCTATCTGGCTTCTGTGGGACGATGTATGTCCATTGTACTCTGGGGAAGGAAAATCTTCGAAGTGACTGCGTTGGCAGTTTTCCTCCCAGTGATTTTCTGTGCGTCAGGAAGGACGACAGTGTTATTATTGTGTTCTGAGGATTCGTTTCAAGGTAACACCGACTTTGCCATTATTATGTATTCGGTGACAGAATTTGGTAAAGGCTTACCTAGCTGTGAGAACAGTTCACGATTCCTGTAAAGCAGAACTTATATTTGCGCTCAAGGTAGCTATTCAAGACTATTTGTCTGATATGATCAGAAGTCCAGTGATGAAGTTATATATGGTGGAAACTGCAGGTTGGCGGTATATCTACACAAACATTAAAGCATGATTCATGCAACCTGCTTAATGAAGAATGCACAGCTGACGTCATCGTCGGGTCTGTGTAATGGCAACTATTCTACGGCATGTACCGACATGATTGGCGTGTTATGCCAAGGTGTACGACGGCCCTAGTAATAGGATTACTTGAGTGAAGGGCTCGTCTTTTGTATGACGGAGTTAATAAGGTATCTGACGCGTTCAGTCAGAGATACCAAAAGCGGCATTATGAACAGTACATGAAAAGAACATAACACTATTGACATGCATACATATATGAATGTTCACCAGCCAGAATGACTGATATGTACCAAGCGATTTCCATTGACATGATGTACATGAACTTGTTTACATTGACTGTTCCTGTTGATGCTACTGTGTGTTTCCGTCAATAAATGTTTTGAAACGTGCCAGCAGTGTCCAAGCATCCTTGACTACTGCATGTGAGTGTATGGGTTGCATTGTCTACATATATACGAGCCTAAACACATTCGCGTCTCCATCCGCTCCCACACTCAGCACATCATCTTACAAGTACCACACATCTAACAACATGATGTTTACTGTCTTGTGCAAGTGATCACCTCAAGAACGAAAAAAGACAGTAACATTTCTGGTAGGCCAAGTCCGTGGGCTTTACTGCTTCAGTTTTGGTTGATGCTACAGATTGGAACGATCAAGGTTGACATCTATAAATAACACACATCGGTAGTACTCTACATTTCAAGTTTTGGCTACACAGGACAGCAGAATTAGGTCATTGATTGTTGACCCACATAAACAGTGTTGGCATCTAGGCAATATTGCTACGTGGACCACAGCTGCACACAAGTCGATTCGTTTTGTAAACAGTACCGCTGGTTGTTTACACGTTACAGCTGCACACAAGTCAAGTCCTTTTGTAAACAGTACCGCTGGTTGTTTACCGTTTCAGGCAACAGACTTTTCAACATCTGTACATTCAAGTCACATAGTTCGAGGTCAAATTTTTTGTAAACAGTACCGTCTACGAACTTTTGGTCAAGTCTCAACTATTCATCGAGAAGGTCATAGTGACATTATGTTCCTGGAGACCACTACATGTTATTGTGGATCGAACAATCATTGCGCGCTTGACATTATACTCCAGTGTTGACAAAGAACAAGAGAGTTACTGTATTGTAATTTGTAACTAAAATTTGTTTGCAACACATTCTATTACATGCAATGTTATTTTTAATATTGTGGTGTATTTTTTCTGTTGTTTTCAGCGGGCTGGTTGGGTAAGGTGACTACTCTAGATAAATACCACGTAATAGAGGTTATCTATTGAGAGCGTTTTCTGTTGGGACTGCAAATTTCCTTAATTGGAATTTGCTACCGACAATTGTTGCTATTTACGTTTAGCTGTGATGACATTAGTTAGTGTTGTTTTCGTTATTTTTCCATTCTTTGATTTTCGATTTGTTTTGTTTGTATCTGTTCTTCTCTCCTTCCTTCCGTTTATTTCTTTACACCTTTTTGTTTATAACAGTGTTCCATTTGTCTTGTTTACTTTTCGCAGTCATCTTTACACATTTTTGTAACATTTTCCTTAGTTTCGCTGTATTGTTTATTTGACTTCTGCGAACGTTTTCGGCTGTTGTTCTGTATCCTTGTCTTTGTATTTATTATTGTCATACACAGTCTACATACATATACTTGGTCATGTATTATTATTGTCGTTATTAATATGATACACTATTCATATTGAGAGTATTGATAGAATATTATTATAAAGAAATAAGGTAACCATACAAGGTCTTTGATTAAGAACTGAACTGAGTATACAGGTCTAACATTGAAGACTTGTCTCCCATTAAAGTGGGATAAGGTAATTAATTTAATTAATTTTTCAGGTTACTGATCTCATTAGATAGAATGTCTACACTAGACTTCTTCATTGAACAAGGGAAAGTCCTTGGGAAGACAGGTGAGAAGTTAGAAGAATTCGCAACTGCTCAATTCGCCATAGCATTGAAGTCAGAAGAAAAGAGACAAAAAGAGGAAAATAAATTGAAAGCAGAAGTTGAGCAAAAGAAGATAGATGCTGAGAATTTAAGATTGCAGATGCAAGCTGAACAAAAGAAGATAGATGCTGAGAATTTAAGGTTGCAAATGCAAGCTGATGAAAGAAAATTCCAGATGGAAATGGAAAAACAAAAAAATGCTGCAGAGGAAAGAAAACTTCAAGCTGTTGCAGAGGAAAGAAAACTTCAAGCAGAAGAAAGAAAACTTCAAGCCGCTGCTGAGGAAAGAATATTACAAGCTGCTGCTGAGGAGAAAAAACTTCAATTTCAGGCTGAGGCTGAAAATAGAAGATTGGATAGGGAAGCCGAGGAAAGGAAACAGAAAATGGAACATGAGGAAAGACTCGCAACTTTGGAATTAGAGAAATTGAAAGTAACAAATATGGGTGCTCATCAAGTAACTTCGGATACAACAAAGGAGAGGTCTAGTAAGATCAAATTGCCTCATTTCAATCCTTTAAAGGACGATATAACTGATTATCTTGATAGATTCGAATTTTTATGCGGTACGCATAAGATAAAAAAGCAAAACTATGTTGAACAACTGATGGAATTTTTTACAGGTGAAACTGTGACTACTCTTATGACAATAGAAGAGCATAATAGAACTAATTATGATGTTGTCAGAGCAGCATTGTTAAAAAAATATCAACTAAAAGAAGAAGATTATCGTCTTCGTTTTAGGACAATGTTGCCAGAAAATGGAGTAGATTTCTCTGATTTTATTACAAAAATACGTCGTACATTTACACGATGGGTTGAGTTGTCTCAAACTGAGAAAACATATGAAGGTCTAATGGACTTATTACTTAGAGACAAAGTTTTGTCATCTGTTAACGATTCTTTCCTTGCATTTCTTCATGAGCGTAAGCCTAAAAACTTAAAAGACATGGAGGAATACTGTTGTCAGTATGCCACCGCGCATCCCCATGCTACAGTTAGCAATTCTAAAGTGAAAGAAGGGTTGCCAGTTGCTTCGGCAGCACCATATGGCCTTAATTTCAATAAGAAATTTCAGGGTGCCCAACAAAACTGGAATAGGAAAAGTAATCAGAATTACACTCATAAGCAGAGTAATCCAACATATGATGGTTCTTCTGCTAAGAACTGGAGACGAGATGGGAGTTCTCGTAATTTTGGTGGTAATAATTTTAGACACTTTCGCAAAGGTTATCACAATAAAAACTACCCAAGCTTTTCTGCTCGGGATAACCATTCTCGACGTCAAGAATATGACGATGGTGAATATACAAACCGGGATTCAAACCGGAATGATAATTACAATAGACAATATGATAACAATTACAGGGGAAATGATAATCGCGGTAGACCTAGATATAACAAAAGGAAAGCTTTCCAACAGGCAAACTCTGCACAACAAGAGTTTAATGGAGCCTGTAATCAAGTAAATGATAGTGGGAACTCTAATGCTATCACTGGTTGTGCTTTCGATTTTGGGAGAGCAACTGAATGCCCCCAATGCTCAACATTGCTCGAGCCATCGTCTGTATCTACCTTAATTTGTGGTCACCCTCTTCCCGCTCTTCCTGCTACAGTTGCGCATGATGGGAGAGGATCTCTCATCTTGCATAAAGGTCTAGTGAATGATAGGCTAGTCTCAGTGCTTTTTGATTCTGGTTGCACTACTGTCGGGGTTAGACAGTCTCTCATAGATCCTCGCTGTTATACGGGAAAGGTGGTCAAATATGTTACGTTTGGTGGTACCATGGTAAAATATCCTACTGCTATCATTAGCATTGACACTCCTTTCTTTACAGGAGATGTCCACGCGTGTCTTCTTCCTAATCCTATTTCGGATCTTATAATCGGTCGTATTCATGGGGTTAAGGAATGCACCGCGCAACAAATTTCTAGTTGGGAGGAACAAAATATCCAAGCGGTCAATGCAGTGGTAACAAGAGCCCAAGCTGTTATCCCTCCAACTTCATCTGATAATAGTAATGGAGTCGATAGCCAAGATGATCACTTGGTGATTTCGCATGACACGTTTGTTAAAAGACAAGAAGAGGATCCTTCTTTAAAGAAATTCTTCCTTCTCGCAAAGAAAGGTGATCCTATCAGGATACGAATCACAGGTCGTATATCACTATGAAGAATGGTATATTGGTACGAATGGTACAACACTCGGACAAGTCTATGCATTCGCAAATTCTTGTGCCTAAGTGTATGAGAGCCTTAATTCTTCAACATGCACACGATTCTCAGTGTGCTGCACATATGGGTTTTTCCAGAACTAAGACTAGAGTCCTTGCGTCTTTCTTTTGGCCATTCGTGAACAAAGACATACGAATTTATTGCCGGTCTTGCAAAATTTGCCAAGAGGTCAAGTCTAGAGGTCCAAGACATGCTGCACCTATTCAGGCCGCAGATATTCCTATTCGGCCGTTTCAGAAAATGGCAATAGACATTATTGGCCCGTTTAAGATTAAGTCAGCCAGAGGACATCAATTTATCCTTACTTGCGTTGACATGTGCACTCGTTGGCCAGAGGCTATTCCTCTTAAAAGCATATCAACTGTCGATATCGCAGATGCTCTTTGGCTCATATTTTCTCGGCTGGGATTTCCCGGAGAAATACTATCAGACCACGGCACTCAATTGATATCGGACACTATGTCTCAGGTGATGGCTACTCTGGACATTAAAAGATCTCTCAGTAGTATTTATCATCCAATGTCCAATGGATTGGTTGAACGTCTTAATAGGACACTAAAGAACCTACTAGGCAAGATAACGGAGGATCATCCTGATGATTGGGACAGGGTCCTATCTGCAGCTCTCTTTGCTTATAGAGAGGTTCCCAACGAGCATACAGGATTTTCTCCTTTTGAACTTGTCTTTGGCGCGCAACCGCGCGGTCCTATGTCCTTGCTACACGATCTGATCACTGCCGATAATATTGTTGATGATACACAATCGTCATATGAGTATGTTATTGCTCTTACGGAGAAAATTATCGAATCATGCAGGTTAGCTACTTCATCATCAGAATTCGCTAAAGAAAAGGCTAGGCGATTCGCTAATAAGAAAAGACGCCTACGTCAGCTTTGTCCTGGAGACAAAGCGTTTGTCTTACTTCCCACGAGGGAAAACAGACTTCTCATTTCTTGGAAAGGTCCATACACTATAGTCTCTAAAATTTCAGATGTCGACTATATTTTCGATGTTGATGGAAGGCATAAAACCTTCCATATAAATATGCTTACTGAATTTATTGAACGACCAGACTATTTACAGCCTATTTTCCAGGCGACGGACGATTCTCGAGTCCAACATGGTCATATCTCATCCCTGTCTGTTATACAGGATGAGGAAACTACTTTTTCTGACGTTAACTTACCTCTTCCCATTGTTCCACTTAATTCTACGGAATCATGGAAAAACGTTACCGTCTCTTCGAACTTGTCTTTTGAGGAGCAACGTCAAGTATCCTCTACGCTACAATCATATCAGGATGTCCTTACCGACATTCCTGGACACACAGATGTCATAGAACATGACATCACACTTACTGATCGTAATCCGATCAGAGTAAGACCATACCCAATACCTATTCATTTTCAAGCACAAGTCGAGAAAGAATTGGATGAAATGATTCAATTGAAAATAATTGAACCATCCACTTCAGCTTATTCTTCGTCGATGGTTATTGTTCGAAAGAAAGACAATAACATACGTCTTTGCGTTGATTATCGCAAATTAAATCAAGTTACGAAGTTCGATGCTGAACCTATGCCTTTATTAGATGATCTACTTATTAGACTTTCTAAAGCTAAATTCTTTACTAAACTAGACTTGTCGAAAGGCTATTGGCAAGTCCCACTGACGGAACACGCCAAACCTCTCACTGCTTTTTCGACACCTAGGGGTTTATTTCAGTGGAATTTTATGCCTTTCGGGCTTATGAACGCCCCAGCAACTTTCGTGCGCATGATGCGACGAATTCTATCGTATCGTACAGATGTCATCGCATATTTGGACGACATCTGTCTGTTCAGTGATACTTGGGAAGAACACTATTCGGGTTTAAACGAGTTACTATCTACTCTACGCGAGCATAAGTTAACAGCAAAACCCTCTAAAGCCTTTGTTGGGTTTAGTGAAATCTCTTTCCTAGGTCATCGGGTTGGTCATGGTCTGTTGAAGACAGAGGACCAAAACATTTCGAAGATATTAAATATCTCGGTTCCGAAGACAAAAAAGCAAGTACGTAGTCTCTTGGGATTAATACAATTCTATGGAAGATTCATTGATAATCTATCCTCCATTATGGCACCACTTTCAACGTTGTTGAAGAAAGGTTCTCCTAATATGGTGCGTTGGTCCCAAGAATGCCAATCGTCATTGGATCAGGTTAAGAATGTATTCTCATCTCATCCTATCTTAAGACTTCCAACGATTGATAAGACTTTTGTCCTTCGTAGTGATGTCTCTTCCACTGGGATTGGAGCGGCACTAATGCAGGAGTATTCAGGAACTCTGCATCCTGTAATGTATATTTCTAGGAAGCTGAATGCGGCAGAAAGGAATTACTCGGTTTTAGACCGTGAATTGTTGGCCATGGTTTGGTCCATTCTTAAGCTACAAAGATTCCTTCTGGGGGCGCATTTCATTATGGAAACCGACCAAAAAGCTCTTACAGCTATGCAAAGTAAGGATTTGAAGAGCTCGAGATCTACTCGTTATGCTATTGCTCTTCAACCTTTCCATTTTACGGTGCGAGCTATCCGTGGTTCGGATAATGTGATGGCAGACGTATTGTCTAGATGCCCACATGATTCCATTTAAATCCTATGTCCTAGATCTCCTGATACACTTCCAGACTTATGTCTGTTCTTAATATTAAAATATATATTAACACAATTGTGTCACTAGTTGGATGATGTATATGACTTTAATGAATTTGATTATGTCCATCCATGATATATATCCATTAGATATGCTGATGGTATAGTATTGTAGTTCATCATATTTGTATATTGCTGTAATGATAGTAGTTGACAATTTTTGATATCTATGATTGGTATTGCCAGCAACTTAGGTTTCTTTAATGGTACCTCCTGAGTTTGTTTGGCTTAGAGAAAATATTTTCTCTTATGATGGGGGATGATTTTACTCTCTCCAGACGCTTTATTTATGCGTCTATTGTACCTGATATTAGGTTCATTCTTTCATGAGCACATAATTGATGCTTGTGCTATCTTGCTCATGGATATATATTTTTTAAATGTGTCATTTTTTTTTTACAGGGGCGGTGCAGTAATATGTTGCGGTCATTTTTGATGGAGTTTCAAACATCGATCTATTGGTTGTAGGTTTTTCACCCTGGTCAAAGTTTAGTAACTATGTCTTGACTTTGCTGTGTCAGGTTGATTAGGGGTGATCTCCCTTGTTTGTTCATTCATTGTGTTTGACCTTTTGGGTCAAAGATAAAACAGTTCTGGGCTATATCCGATGCGCAGTGGAGAGCGCGAAATTAGACTTCCGCCTTGTAGAGTTGCTATCTGGCTTCTGTGGGACGATGTATGTCCATTGTACTCTGGGGAAGGAAAATCTTCGAAGTGACTGCGTTGGCAGTTTTCCTCCCAGTGATTTTCTGTGCGTCAGGAAGGACGACAGTGTTATTATTGTGTTCTGAGGATTCGTTTCAAGGTAACACCGACTTTGCCATTATTATGTATTCGGTGACAGAATTTGGTAAAGGCTTACCTAGCTGTGAGAACAGTTCACGATTCCTGTAAAGCAGAACTTATATTTGCGCTCAAGGTAGCTATTCAAGACTATTTGTCTGATATGATCAGAAGTCCAGTGATGAAGTTATATATGGTGGAAACTGCAGGTTGGCGGTATATCTACACAAACATTAAAGCATGATTCATGCAACCTGCTTAATGAAGAATGCACAGCTGACGTCATCGTCGGGTCTGTGTAATGGCAACTATTCTACGGCATGTACCGACATGATTGGCGTGTTATGCCAAGGTGTACGACTGCCCTAGTAATAGGATTACTTGAGTGAAGGGCTCGTCTTTTGTATGACGGAGTTAATAAGGTATCTGACGCGTTCAGTCAGAGATACCAAAATCAGCATTATGAACAGTACATGAAAAGAACATAACACTATTGACATGCATACATATATGAATGTTCACCAGCCAGAATGACTGATATGTACCAAGCGATTTCCATTGACATGATGTACATGAACTTGTTTACATTGACTGTTCCTGTTGATGCTACTGTGTGTTTCCGTCAATAAATGTTTTGAAACGTGCCAGCAGTGTCCAAGCATCCTTGACTACTGCATGTGAGTGTATGGGTTGCATTGTCTACATATATACGAGCCTAAACACATTCGCGTCTCCATCCGCTCCCACACTCAGCACATCGTCTTACAAGTACCACACATCTAACAACATGATGTTTACTGTCTTGTGCAAGTGATCACCTCAAGAACGAAAAAAGACAGTAACAACCATCTTTTTGTGCCCTATGATTTTTTTTTTTTTTTGGCCATGTTTTTGACGTAAGACTTTGCCCAGAATTTTGTTTTGGGTGTTTACATCGTTCGATTGTACCAAATAAAAGTGTTTAACCAATGTGCATCTTCACCTGCCACTAATGTTGGCATCATTCACGATTTATTATGATGATGACCCCATATTGCGTTATGATTGTTCAAATTTCCGGTTATTTTTACACCGACATGTTATTTAACTATTTGCCCATTTATCCATTGTGTGCCACAGTCAGTTAATTACCATGTTTCCATTCCATTCATTGTTTCCGGTTATTGTTACACCGGCAAAGTCAATTTTTTATTATTATGAGACTTACCCATTTTGCCCATACTTTGCCACCAAGTTTTGTGGTTCTATTTCCATTTGTTCCATTCATTTTTTTCATCACCCACTTCAGTGAAGTGTAGGGTGACAGCCATTTTGTGCATCCGCCATTTTGGGCACCAGCCATATTTTTTTTGCCAGTTTTCCTTGGCGACGTTAACTCGCTGTCATGTTATATCATGTTTTATGATTCGCATATGTTTGAGAGATATTGATGACTATCAACCTATAAAAGCGTTTTGCTAGTTCGTTGGTGATTGTTCGGTTACTGTTCTATTTTGCCCATATTTTTTTTTTGCAACTTATTAGTGCTAGTTGTAGCTACCATGTACTCCTTAGTCTTTCCATGTGTCCCTCGATTATGTTATGTCCATTAGTCCCTACCCCTTCATGATTCCTTATTGAAATGTTACTGGTATTATTTCATCCATCCTTCCCATCTATTGATTATTGTATTTTTTCCGACATCATTTCTGGTGGGATACATGAACCCCAATATTTTTAGAGTTAGTAATTTTTTTCTAGGGAATAAAGTGTCTCCCTACGGGATACACTTCAGTGGCCCCGGGCGTATGTGACAGTATGGACTACTACGTCGGATTAGCACTAAGGTGCTGCCACTTATTAGAGTTAGAGTAAGAATACTTAAGCAAGATTTAAACACTAAGTATTTGAGCGTGTCTAGTTAGTATATAAAAACACTAGCCACAAATTCCTATGAGTAATTCAATCATAGTGTTAATGTAATGACGTCATCAGAAATTGGGGTTGTAGCGATATAAGTAGAACGGAAGATTGTTTTTTTAAGGGAGTTAAGTGAGTTGTTCTTGAGCACGGGATGAGCGAGGCAGTTTTTCACCATCTTGTAAGTAAGATTGCTGTGTGATATTTCATGGGATGACTGGTTTGTATACCACACAAGAACATGTACTTATGAACCCGTTTGAAGTTATCAGAGTGTGTAGACATTAAATAAAGGTATTCATTTATATTTTATACCAGCTTGATCTTATTTCCTGAGCGTCAGTAGCAAGTGACCTTTGTTTACATCAGGTAATCGAGAATAGAATGCTACCAAATTTACAACGATCTTACAGCCTACATCATAAAAACAGTACGAGTCTCCTAAGAACACCTGGGTTATATTACAATTCATATCTGTAATCACCATCTCTGGCGGTCGCCAGTAACAGAACAGAAGAATATTGATAAAGATACTGCTACAAAATTCACCGTCCCAGAACGTTTTATTTATCCCTTTCTCACCCGGTCACAGGCCTACTCTTTACGATTCCAAACTGCCGTGGGATTTTTAACGTGCACAACTTACACATGGGACCTCCTTTTTTTCTGCCCTTATCCGAGAAGGCTAGGCATCCGATCTCACTAACCAGGAGACCAGGGGGAGTATGACGTCATTAGGACCACTGCTTCTGAAATAAATTTCCATAAAATATTCTTAATACTGGGAATCGAACCCAGTACCTTCAGAATAAGAGACGGACGCCATACCTCTTAGCCACTGCGACCCCTACTCAGAAAACTGAAAACAGAAATACATTTATAAAGTTAGATCTTTAGAGAGCGCAGTTTTTTAAAGTAGATTTCCAGAACTCCTGGGTTGCCTATCGTTGCATTATACATTTCGTTTCGTACGTTATAAATCCAGTGTTGAATACTTATTGGCATTACTGTAATGATTCCGATAAACCCTCATCTGATACATATTAACTACAGCACAAAACTAATTCTCTCTTCTCTTATCGTTCCCAACTGCTTCCCTCTCATATAGGTACTATTTACTCTTACATTTTGTGTGTGTGTAATCACATGTCTTCACCTCCATGGGTATCTTGTTTATTTACTGTTTGTCCATGATTTGCTTCTACATTCCAGGATCAACTTTACGTATCTAAGAACACTCTTTCTTCTTTCCTTTGGTGAAGATTTGTTTTTTGGTTTTTTTAAAGGATGCTGTTTTCGTTTGGCCTATATTTTTTTTTTTTTTTTTTTGTGAACTGCACTTTCCATCAGTGGAGGACCCTGTCTGCTGATGCTTCCACCATGGCACCCCTACGACCCATGACGGGTTACGGGCTGAGATGAGATGATGATGACTTTCCATCAGTGAAAATGTTTTAAACCAGATTACTGTAATGGTGTTAGTAGATTTAATTTAACAGTGAAGATTGCTTTTCTGCTACACGTTAACTTCACTACAACATTCTGAGCTATTTTTAATGTGCGATTGTGTGAAATTGTGATACAAGCAGTGAAGTAAACTATTTTACTCTCAGGAACTAACTTTATTATACACTGGTAGCGTGTATTCCTTTAATTCTGCAAATTTATGTTATTCATTCTATCAGAATTTTATAAAATAAGACTGCATTAACCTGTTTCCAAAACGGCATACAAAAAATGATACATATTATAATATACCAGTTGGAATAACAGTACAAATAATGATTGGCAGGTAGCAATTATTTATGAAGAAAATATGTTTCTATGAAATGTTAATTGACTCACTAATTACTCTACATCTCCCCAAGGGTCATAGGCTTTCAACGAATTCAAGCCAGGTCTTCCTGTCCCCTGCCTTCAGGTCAAGGTCTTTCCATGTCTTCCTCATTTCTTTCATTTAGGTCTCCAGCTCTTACCCAGGGGATTCCATGGCAAGGACTGCATTGCAATCCTCCATTTCTGCTGCCACACGTGCAGGTGTCCATTGCTTGTTTAATGTACGAACATTCCAATTAACAAATCTGGATATTTTCTTAGAAGATAAAAAGTAAGTCGGCAACCCAGACACCTTACGGAATTTTAATTCAGATTTTCTTTATATTTATTCACATGTACTTTTTTTTTTTTTTAATTTGATGAAGCTACTTTACTTACACTCGTATTGTTTGAAAGTGAAGTACTTCTATAAAACAATAATACCATTTTGTCTTTTTATCATTAATTGAAATAATTTTACTCCGATAATTAATTAGCTGTCTTAACCGTTCACTGTAGTATGCTTATTTTTATTATTTGTTGTTGTTATTATTATTAATTAACTTTTTCTGCGTGTGTGTGTTCCAGACGAAATAGCTAAAACGACCGAGGAGGGGAAAATACGCCATCATTACTATCAACAACTTGAACACTTCATCATGCGATCTCACAGCCTGAACCGTTCTATGTTAAAGTAAAGGGCGTGCCGATTAGGCGGGTAACCGTCTTATGTTCCCCCACCCCACTGATTGTGCATCAAGGAACGGATTGCTTGGGAGGCGAAATGTTAGCAGGCCCGTCAAACAGTTTGTGGGATGTCATCAACGATGTCCCAGACTTAATCAAATTTCCTTGCAGAAGTCAACAGTATCGACCTGCCGTTGTATGTCTGCGCGACTGGACACGTGTAAGATAAACATGAATTGTTCTGTCTCGGCTCAGGCCTAAGTGATTCACCCCTGACAATTTTCGCCTGCGTTCAAGCACTACACGTCGTACATCAGAAGCCCAAACAAAAATCATTACATTTAGTACAACTATTTCATTGCATTTAGTACATCAATTTAAGTTCAAATTGGATTTTAAGAAGTACGTTAAGTAACGCAATGAAATGTGTATTTTATTTTAAAGAGGGAACATTGTTTGAAATCTTGATAATGGTACTGTGGTTTATCGGTGACTTAAAATTCACGTTGGTATTCCAATCCCCCCCGGCCCGTATAATTTTGGGAACTTTACTGGTTTGTGTATCCTTATTTAAAGTGGTTTGAATTCCAGTCATCGAATCTTCTCTGTTAAAGTTTGTCTTGAACGAACTAAAGCAGACACTGTAATGAAACGTTTGAAAAGAGTCCCCACTACTGCTGGTTTCGTCATTTCCGGAATGAGACGCCCATCAGGTCATGGCCTTAGTACTACGCATGCGCTCTAGACAAGCAGAAAGACTGGGTAAGCCATCAGATGCCAATATCTGAGGTCTCAGTCTGGCCAGGAAGGACGGTCAAGGAAAACATTGGATGCCTTCTCTATAAAACCTGTTAAAGTGTTCGTCTGAGAACGAAACAGGACAGCTATTAAAGAGCTCGGCCGTCTAGCCAAGCAAAACTAAAAAAATTAGGTCGCTTTGATATGTGAAGTCATGTTAAATCTGTCTATCGGAGGCAATCATAAGATTATATTAAAACGGTTACCAATTTTGATTTCACAGGTAATTTCTTAAAGCAATCAGTAAACATATATACTAGTGAGAAAATGGTTTCTAATTTGCATAACATCTACGTAAAATTGACTGAAGAATATTTCAAAGCATTTTGTTACATTCTACAGGTGGCTTTTGTTTTACATCTTGAAAAGTACAGACATGACGAAGTCTGACAATTACCAAACTGGCATATCAAACGGCTCTTGGGGGAAATAAAGTCCTATATTGTGGCGCATCATACAGCGAATGGGATAGATAGAGTTAAATATAGGAAGTCTGTATGCAACGAATGGGATAGATAGAGTTAAATATAGGAAGTCTGTATGCACCGAATGGATGAAATGATGTCAAACTTGATGTTATTTTCTTCTTATAATATAATGAGTTGAAAATTTGATAATACAGAAATATTCATAATTATCAAAAGTAAATTAACGTATTTAATAAACGCAATCTACGCGTTCTTTATTTGTGAACCACGAGGAACTGCGTGCATGTGGTCAAATGGTCTCCTTCCGTCCCCCTATGTAGATTTTTATAAGCGACTATGGTGACAAACTGACCTCGAAACCCTTGAATCGGTCGGTTGGATCGGAGGGTTGATCAGTGAGTTAACAATTCACTATCGTAAAACAAGCTATTGTTACCGAAACAGAACCAGGCTCGACAGTAAACATGACTCACTCTAATATCTTGGGGGCTAAGGAGATTTCTAAAATTGGATACTGGAATGTAAGAACTATGTATCAAGACGGAAAATTGGAAGAAGTAATTAAAGAAATGGATAATTATAAGTTGGACTTATTGGGTGTCAGCGAGTGTAGATGGACGGGGAAGGGCATAAAATATATTTCAGAAGGGATTAGATTGAGTTATCTACCCTTCCAAGATGGAGGTGAAATTCGTTTCTCACCTTAGACGCCGAAAGAAAAACATCAGGAATGTGTATATTTCGATGGATATCACCATGTTATGTTAAATTATAGAATAAAAGATACACCAGAGTATCTAGTGGTGTAGATATTTTCCTATTGATATTATAAATGAAGTATGGAGAGAAGAACAACCACCACAACAATGGAAAGACAGTATTATTGTAAAGTTACCTGGCGTGGTATATCTCTATTATCAGTACCTGGAAAATTATTATGTTGCATGATGTTAGAAAGACTTAAATTGCATGCTGACGAAAAGATCAGAGAAGAACAAGCGGGTTTCAGGCCGAAACGATCATGTATTGATCAAATATTCACACTAAGAACAATTATAGAAGAATCAGTGGAAAGGCAATCGCCACTTATATATCACCTTCGTCGATTTTCAAAAAGCCTTTGATAGTCTACACCGCCCATCATTGTGGAAGATACTTACAATCTATGGTTTTCCAACAAAATATGTGTGAATATAATCAAAGCGCTATATGACAATGCAAGATGTTGTGTTAGAACAAATAAAGGGAATACAGAATGGTTTACAGTAGAAACAGGGGTGAAACAAGGGTGTATTATGTCACCACTACTTTTTGGAATAGCTATTGATTGGGTTATGAGAAACTATACCCACAATGAACAATTGGGTATAAAATGGACAAATGGAAAATTCCTGGGGGACCTGGATTTCGCAGATGATGTAGCATTCTTAAGTTCAACACCAAGACAATCCCAGAAGCAATAAATAATTTGTGTCATCTCTCGGTTAAAATTGGTCTCCAAATAAATGCCTCTAAAACTAAAGCTATGAACTTTTCTAACGAGACCTTTGATATCATCTTGAACGGGGAAAAACTACAGAAAGTTGAAAGTTTCAATTATTTAGGCAGTAAAATGACTCAGGATGGTGACACAACAAGAGAAATCCATACTAGAATTGCTTTGGCAGCTAGCGCCTTCAATAGATTATCTAACATTTGGAAATTACGATCATTGAATATACATACCAAGCTTCGTCTGTTTAATTCAAATGTTATCTCAGTGTTAACATAACGGCTGTGAGAGTTGGAAAATAACAAAATCATTGGAGAACAAGCTGAATACATTCGAGAACAAATGTCTTAGAAAACTCATGAACATCAGTTGGAAAAGAATTCAAGACTAATCGACAAATAAGAGAAGACTCTAGGCAGAAATATGTCTCCGACTATATAAGGAAAAGACGATGGTCAGATATCGGTCATGTCCTACGAATGCAAAACAACAGAATACCACTACAGGCGCTCACTTGGGTTCCTGAGGGTAAGCGGAAAAAAAGGAAGACCAAAAGAAACACTCAGAAGAACAATAATAAGAGAAGGAAGAACGTTGGGTCTAAATAATGTGCAAGAGCTAAGAGGAGTGGCGTCACAACGAACAACCTGGAGAGCACTGGTTTCTGCCTTATGCGCCGTGTTTGGCGCTTAAAGAATTTATTATTATTATTATTATTACCGAAGAAAGGTGATCTATCAGACTGTAATAACTGGCGTGGTATATCTCTATTATCAGTACCTGGAAAATTATTATGTTGCATGATGTTAGAAAGACTTAAATTGCATGCTGACGAAAAGATCAGAGAAGAACAAGCGGGTTTCAGGCCGAAACGATCATGTATTGATCAAATATTTCACACTAAGAACAATTATAGAAGAATCAGTGGAAAGGCAATCGCCACTTATTATCACCTTCGTCGATTTTCAAAAAGCCTTTGATAGTCTACACCGCCCATCATTGTGGAAGATACTTACAATCTATGGTTTTCCAACAAAATATGTGAATATAATCAAAGCGCTATATGACAATGCAAGATGTTGTGTTAGAACAAATAAAGGGAATACAGAATGGATTACAGTAGAAACAGGGGTGAAACAAGGCTGTATTATGTCACCACTACTTTTTGGAATAGCTATTGATTGGGTTGTGAGAAACTATACCCACAATGAACAGCTGGGTATAAAATGGACAAATGGAAAATTCCTGGGGGACCTGGATTTCGCAGATGATGTAGCATTCTTAAGTTCAACACCAAGACAATCCCAAGAAGCAATAAATAATTTGTGTCATCTCTCGGTTAAAATTGGTCTCCAAATAAATGCCTCTAAAACTAAAGCTATGAACTTTTCTAACGAGACCTTCGATATCATCTTGAACGGGGAAAAACTACAGAAAGTTGAAAGTTTCAATTATTTAGGCAGTAAAATGACTCAGGATGGTGACACAACAAGAGAAATCCATACTAGAATTGCTTTGGCAGCTAGCGCCTTCAATAGATTATCTAACATTTGGAAATTACGATCATTGAATATACATACCAAGCTTCGTCTGTTTAATTCAAATGTTATCTCAGTGTTAACATACGGCTGTGAGAGTTGGAAAATAACAAAATCATTGGAGAACAAGCTGAATACATTCGAGAACAAATGTCTTAGAAAACTCATGAACATCAGTTGGAAAGAATTCAAGACTAATCGACAAATAAGAGAAGACTCTAGGCAGAAATATGATCTCCGACTATATAAGGAAAAGACGATGGTCATATATCGGTCATGTCCTACGAATGCAAAAACAACAGAATACCACTAACAGGCGCTCACTTTGGGTTCCTGAGGGTAAGCGGAAAAAAGGAAGACCAAAAGAAAACACTCAGAAGAACAATAATAAGAGAAGGAAGAACGTTGGGCCTAAATAATGTGCAAGAGCTAAGAGGAGTGGCGTCACAACGAACAACCTGGAGAGCACTGGTTTCTGCCTTATGCGCCGTGTTTGGCGCTTAAAGAATTTATTATTATTATTATTTATGGTGACAAATTCGTAGAAATACATTTTAGCGCAGGGTATATAATGCACGATCGGTCCTTGCGACCACTTTCATCGATCCTGCGCCCCTTAATCTTTGCGCCAGCGCCGATGTCCCTTCGTCCTTCCCTTGCTACGGATCTGGGTGAAAGAAGGTTAATTGTTGTATCACAGATAGTTTTCGTCAATCCAGAAGATCTCACATCGAGTCTGAAGGAAAGTTCAGAAATCTCGCAAACTTCACACAGTAATGGCAGAATACCTGACAACAGTTCTAAGTGCTCAGATACTGTCTAGATCGAAAACTACAAAATACATTTCTAAAATTAATACTTAATAAGCTAAAACAGAAGCACATTATGAACCAAAAGAAACAATTCATATAAAAAATAAACACATATGCCCCTATAAACTACTACGGAAGACAAAAGCAGAATTTATTGCGCGTTAATCAACACAAGAATGTAATGAGACCGCTAAAGGGTATGCAAGGAATATCATTTGGCGGACACAATATAAACAACTTGAGATACTCTGGTGATACAGTATTAATAGCAAAAAGTGAAAAGGAGCTGCTAGAAATGGTTGATACAGTAGTGGCAGAAAGGAAAGGGCTCAGCCTTAATAGCAAAATGACAGTAGTAATAATAGTCTCAAAGAAAATAAGTCACCACATCTGTTTGTTGCCCATCCCTTCCCTAAAGCTTTGAAAGGAGTGGCAAAGAAAATATTAACGACACCCATGTTGGTTAATTGCGAGTGCAGTCGACATTAGATTAAAGATTAAACACTAGAATCGCTCAGCGTATTTTTTCAACTGCTGATAAAGCCAGACTGCGCTCGCCGCCAAGATGTTGATACAGGAAGACATCTTATGGACAGACAGAACTGACAAAATTACTTTCGATAAAGTAATAATTTGTTACATCTGAAACACATTGTCGCATGAGTTTACATATGTGTTGGAAAGTTCGCCTGCAAGTGATCGGATATTTTCAAAATTGTTCCCTATCAGAAATATTTTAAAATCCACCCCAACTAGCATGTTTGAAATGATTGGAGCTTTTGCCTAGCTTCATAACAAACAGAGCGGGGGAGGACAGTCAAATATAACCTGACGCTTCAGTCAGTCAAATTTACTGTGAAGATCGCTTGCCAAGACGACATAACCAGACCTTGCCAGAGGAAAGCCTAGAATTCAGAATTTCATTTTATCAGACCGGACATTTTTATTGGAGTATTTTCAGGACTTACAAAACAGCCCAGGAAATCTCTAACATTTTAAAAAAGGAAAACCGGAATATCTGAGGAAACTGAACACACGGAGTCAGAGAGGGAATTAACGACCCCAAGTACACGTGTAAAAAAGCATCGGCTAGTGCCTTAACTTCATTCGTCTGAGCAGAAAATCTGTGAGCCAGGATTGGTGTAAGTTGTCATTTTACATTCTATATTATCATTACTAACATGTGAACTAATAATGTATGTATTACCATGTGAATATTCATATGTGAAAATCGCTAGTGGATGTCCCAGTCATTTGAGGCTGGCAACCTCAGCGCATAGAATGATGATTTCATGAACCACCAGTGCACGGGCTGGCGACTGCTTTATTGCTAGTTTCTTAAGGAGGACTAAACGCATCAGTAGTCCCAATTTCCATATGGAGCAGGGAGGGAAAAATGAAAGAAAGGATGTAAATTTTAATTTTAATACTTACAGTTTCAAATCAGTGTAAACATAAATGAAAACATATTCAATTTTATTTGTGAACACTTTTTAATCAGTGGAAATGTAAATGTAAACATATTCTATCTGTACTATTAACCTTTTCATTTAAATATAAAGTAACTATAAAAGCTATTCAATTTAAATGTAAATAAATTTTTCTCTCGAGGGATAAAGTTAATTCGAGATAAATTTTTCTCTCGAGGGATAAAGTTAATTCTCATCGAGGGTAAATTCTGAGTAAATGGGATTTCAGAACAGGAGAAAAGGGACACATAAGTATGTGTCGGGAAACGCAATACTCAGGAGAGCGTTTCGTTTCTATTCTTTTACCATAGTTGTTGGTGGTGGTACCAGTTGAAGGGTACAATCTCTGGAACAAGAAGGGAACAATGGCCTGAGCTTTAAGACAAGGAACCAACTTTGTAGACTCTCCCTGACACTCCTGGGAACGAGCTTCACCCTAAATCCTTGACCAGCGATGACCTTTATCGGTGTTCAGTCCACCAAAAACCAACCCAGCGGGAGCAGAAACAACCACTGGCAGCTAACTGCAATATATAAGCTGCCAAAGTGAACTTTTTTCATACAACCTACTTTCAATCAATGATGAACCCTTTCTTTTAAACTATTCGATTATTTTCAATCTGTTAAACTCAAGTGAACTCCGCCAAGGCCGGTCCCAAGCTCGGCTGAAAAAGGAGGAGGGCGGCCTGCATGGAGGCCGTAAGGAGGCAGCCCCTCCACCATGCAAAGGCACAACAGGCCAATCACCTGTTTGCTTTAAACTATGATTACGAGTAATATAAGAGAGAAAACCGGACTGATTCTAAAGGCGATGAACTGGAACGGACTACGGACTACGACTTATGGAACTTGAAACACAAGAAGTATAAATGGGAAAGAAGAGGAGCTGGTGGAAGAGATGAGGAAAGCAAAACTAGAAATCCTGGCTATTACGGAAACAAAGAAAAAGGGACAAGGAGTCATCGATCTCGATGGCAACACGCTGCTATACAGTGGTGTACCTACATCTGAAGGAGCTAAAGGGGGCGTGGGTTGCATTGTGGCCAAAAACCAGAAAGATAGTATCAAGGGATGGAACTTTGTCTCAAAGCGCATTATGGTTGTAAAACTAAAAGAAGGAGAAACCAAAGTCAACCTGGTCATAGTGTATGGGCCAAATGAGGATGAGAGAGCAGAGGTCAAGGAGGAATTCTTCGAGCTGCTTCAAAGGACAGTGGATGACTGCCTAGATGACATTATCATGCTCGGAGATTTCAATGCCAGAGTTGGAAATGACCATGCTAGATGGGGTGGAGTTATCTGAAGATATGGAGAAGATACTCTCAATGACAATGGAAAGCGACTCCTTAGATTCTGCAGTGAGCAGAATCTGATCATTACCAACGCAAAGTTCCCCTATAAGCGCATACATGCATACACTAGGGGTGAACCAACAAAGAATGAGAAGTCAGTGATCGACTATGCAATTGTTAGGAGGAGCTCATTCAAATATGTCCGGGATGCTAGAGTCTGGAGAGGGCCAGAGATTGGAAGTGATCACTACCTGCTTACAATCAAAAGAATAACTGAAAGAGTTGCTCAGCCTAGGAACTGCCCAGCATCACGCAAGAAACCAAGTAAACGAACGGAAGAAATGAGCATTAAGACCTACAATCTGAGAGAGCCAGAAATTAAGACCAGATATCAGGGGCTTATTGCTACAGCGGTGAGAAACACAGAAGAACAACCTGATGACTTGGAAACCCTGTGGCTTAAATTCAAGGACATCATAAAGACAGCTGCTGCAGAAGCATGTGGTGAAGCCCGACTTGGGAACAAGAGAAAGAGGACACCTTGGTGGACAGAGGAAGTCAAAGAGAAAATAAGAGAGAAGAAAATGGCATGGAAACAATACTTAGGAGCTAAAAACACAGCAGGAAAAACAGAGAAATATAGAGAATATGTGATACTCAGAACAGAACCAAAGAACAAGGTGCTAGCAGCAAAACAGAAGTCCTGGGAAGAATTTGGAGAAAAGCTAGAAAAAGATGCGCAAGAAAACCAGAAATTGTTCTATAAGACCCTAAAGAACATGAGGAAGGAAAAACAATGCCATCTCAAATTTATAAAGGACAAGCAAGGCAAATTGCTTACTGCCCCGAAGGAAGTAATGGAAAGATGGAAAGAATATTTCTCAGAACTCCTTGATGAGAACTCCTTGCAAGGTCAAGCATCAGAAATGATAACCACTAGCACAGAAGAGGAAACAAATGGTGATGAAGATGACATAAAGATGGAAGAACTGAAGGCAGCACAGGAAAAAATCAAGATGGGCAAAGCAGAAGGGCATGATGGTATAACACCATAAATTGTTAAGTACATGGGAGCATCAGGTGACCTATTACTCTTAAGGGTCCTACAGGCAGCGTGGTGCAACAAGACTATACCAAAGGACTGGGAGATTGCGATCATAACACCAATTTTCAAAAAGGGTGACAATCGACAATGTGGAAACCATAGAGGCATATCCCTTCTCAGTGTCCCTGGTAAAATCTACTCTAGAATCCTAGAGCAGAGACTCCGACGCCTAGCTGAGCCACAATTGGATGAGGTTCAGTGCGGATTCCGAGCAAACCGAAGTACTCAAGACCTAATCTTCACACTCAGACAGCTGAGTGAAAAGGCCCTTGAGTATAAGAGTGAGATCCATCTTTGTTTCATAGATCTGGAAAAGGCATTTGACAGGGTCCCCTGGAGCAAACTTTGGGACTGTTTGGCAAGGAAGAACATTCCAGCACCTCTGATTCATGCTATACAGAGCTTCTACAAGTCTTGCAGAAATTATGTGAGGACAGCAAACCATAAGTCAGAAGAGTTCAGAACCACCACTGGTGTAAGACAATGTGATATCCTGTCACCTTATCTTTTCATACTCCTCATGGACGATGTTATCAAGTCATGTAAGGAGAGAACAAGAAAGTATTCAGTGGAGTACTGGAAGATGAGACAGGTATGTATTTCAGAGCTGGCATTTGCTGATGATGTTGCCCTGATTGCTAAATCAGAGGCACATCTCCAATCCAACCTGCAAGACTGGAAGGAAGAGCTGGAGAAGAGAGGGATGGTCATAAGCAGCTCTAAAACAAAATCCATGGTGATATCACGAGAAGAAAGAAGACATCAGATTATGCTGGGAGAACAGGTCCTGGAGCAGGTCGACCACTTTAAATATCTCGGAGCTATTATAGACCGAAAGGGAGGCATCAAAGAAGAGTTGGCCACTCGAAAAGCAGCAGCTGGGAGACTTTTTCAGGCCATAAATCGAGGATTCCTCAGCAAGAGAGAGGTTGGTAAGAAAACGAAGATGGCTGTATACCGCTCCACCTATGTCCCAGTCTTGACATATGGATGCGAGTCTTGGGCAATGACTACAACCCACAAAATCCAGATCCAAACCTCAGAAATGAAGTATCTGAGGAAGGTGGTTGAAGTAACAAGAAGAGACATGGTCCGCAACCAGACGATACGCCAAGGCCTAAAATCCCACCCCCTGCAGACCCAAGTAGAACAGTCCCAACTAAGATGGTTTGGTCATGTCTGCAGAATGGGAGAAGATCGGCTACCACGACAAGCATTGGAAACAAAGAGCCAGGGATCCATACCCCCAGGACGACCCAGAGTCCGCTGGGAGGACAACATTAGACAATCTATGAAGGACCGAGGACTAGAATGGAACCAGACCAGGAGGAAGACAGTCGATAGTATAGTCTGGCGCTCTCTCTTATAAACCTCTACACCTCACGGTAGAAGTGGAACGACTAAGTAAGTAAGTAAACTCAAGTGATTATTAAATTTTGTTATTTGTAATTTTTCAATTTAACTTCGATTTAATAGTTTTAAATGTACTGCATGTTTGTCTCAGTCAATTTAACAAACACACTCTAAACATAGCTATACCAGAACAATACGAATTCCACTGAGTAAATCAGAGGTGGGGTCTTGAACGAGCTAAGATTAATCATTGCTTAATTCTTCACAAAAGTTGTCGGCAGATTCTAGAATTAACGGGCTCAGCCAATGCAGCATTGTTTTCGCTTATCTGAATATCTTGTGAACACAACTTTGAGATAGAAGCGTCATTACCCTTCTATTTGCAAATCTGCCAAGAGTAATCTTGTAAAAAGGTAGACACCTTTGAAGCCCATATTAGATATTCTTGAGTTTTGGCCACTACTGGACCACTACTGCAAAGCAGGGGAGGCAATACCGTCACAGTGTTAAAGCATTTCTTTCCCCCAAGTGTTTTAAAATATCAATTTTAAAATTTAAACGCGTGACCTCTTTCACGTATGTCGTAATACTACCGATTGCACTTTTATGCAAACTCACAAACACATCGCTGAACTCATTTCCTCTCTAATACCGCCGGCCCATATTGTCTCCTCTGACAAATTATCTGTAATATTGGTCCAGCGGAAGCGATTACATATATCACCTGTGTTTGCGTACATTCCTCAGACGGATTTCTTAGACAGCCAATCTGGCTTTCTTTCCATCGATCGTGCGCGACCACCTTGTGTCAACAAAGATCGTCTCATTAAAAGGTGGCTAGACGACTTAAGTGATAAAAGTATTATCCGGTGACCCGTCTAATTAGCTTTGTTATGCTATGATTCACATGGTGAAACGTAAATAAGTCTGGGAGTGGCTGGGCAAAAATGTAAGCGCATAAAATATGTCAAATAATAGGACGATGAAGGAGAGAGAGAAGGGCGCAACAGTACATGCAAAAACGTTTTGTGACAACATGTTACGTGACAACAACCAAAAAAAAAAACACACACACACACACACACAAAACAGAATGATTGCACTGTAAATAGTACAGAAATAAGAAAAAACGAATCCTGCAATGAATAACTATCAAAGTACAGTCAAGTGTGAATAACTCTCTTAGGAAAATAAAAACCACACGTACACACGCACATAATAGAAAATACCGCTCCACTGTATTATAACCGAAAAATTAAATCTCTGCCCAGATGGTGGATGAGCGGAAGCAAATGACGCTCATCTAACGCTATTCCGCTAACCTCTCATTTCGCTCTTGTTTCGATAACAAGTACACAGCAGTAACAACAGCAATACAGTATTACACCATACAGACGAGCCAGCATCTCGTACAAGGCAACTAATATGATGTAGTGCATGAGGCTGGTAACCTTATCTTATCAAACATATGGCTACAGAAACCATTGTTGTAAGATCATGTCAATGCTTGGTGCAGGCTTCGTGTTATGGGACCAGCTACAATGGTAGCTCCACGCTCCATACAGAGCGGGGTCGGAGTGGCTAAGAGATGTAGCGTCCGCCTCTGATTCTAAAGGTACCGGGTTCGGTTCCCACTACATGGAATATATCTGATGGAATTTTTTTTTTTCAGAACCAGTGGGTCCTAATAATGTCATACTTCTCTCGTAGTGAGATTGAATGCCTAGCCTTCTCGAATAAAGGTGAAAAAATAGGAGGTCCCGTGTGCAGGTTGCGTACGGTAAAAATCCCTCGGCAGTTGGAAATCGTAAAGAGTAGACCATACGGTCGCTGTCCTAGCAAAAAATTTACAAAATTGAAAACCTACAAGCCACACAAAAAATTTATAGAATGCGTGATTCCTGTATACACACATTGGGATCCTCGCCGGTGCTAAGGAGTTCGTGCACTGTGCTGAGATCCTCCTTGTGTGATCTAAAGGAGGAGATCGGAGCACTGATGGAGTTGTCTGTGTGCAAAGAAAATGGTCCTTAAAACCAAACAAAATCAATCCATACAGAGCGAAAAGGAAAATGAAGATGATGAAGATGATGATGATGATGATGACGATGAAGATGATGATGATGATGATGATGATGATGATGATGATGATGATGATGATGATGATGATGATGATGATGATGATGATGATGATGCACACAAGTACCCATAGACAAATTTATTCTAATATTATTTTTCTTCTACTACATCGTCGATGTCTTTGTTGTTGACTTTAAACATAAAAATTCAAAAGCCAGAAACCGTTTTTCATTGTTAACTTCTCATTAGTCTGCGCCACTGATCTGTTTTTAACAAGTCCAGTATTCTCATCGCATTACTTGCACTCGAAAAAAAATAATAATAATAAATAAAAGTTAAGAGCTAGACAAAGGAAGACAAGAAACTGATAACTCAAGCCTAAAATGGCTTGTGGTGTTTTGGTTAATGATCTGTAAAAATTGTTGACCTCATTCGCGGGTAACGCCGATACACCATCTCGCGACATGGAGCTCTTAACAGCCTACACTCACAGATTTTCTAGTCTGCCAAAGATCAAAATGATTTTTTGAGTTGAGGTGCTGAAATTGGTTTTCGAGAGCATCAGATGAAAATCAATTTGAGAAGAAGAAGAAACTAATTTTTTTTAAAATCACTTAAACCCATGGCATCATCGGAAGTGGTGACAGTTGCTCTCACATTTCACGCTTTCATTGAGCCTCGTTTCCATTCGTTAAAAGTTCAAACCTATAGCAAGAAATTGGTTAGTTAGGCATGATGGGAATGCAAGAAATTGAGAATAATCTTCCATGAAATGTGGCGGCTTCACCAGATAATTTAGAAATTTAAAATGGCCATTTTTCAATGCAGCTGTCCCTCTCAGGAGAAGTAAACATGAATGAAGCGCTAGTGGCCAACAAATTCCATTTTTATAAAGAGTTCGACGTGTTCTCGGTGATTTTCGGATGAAATATTTTATCTGAGCCTAACGATTGCATTGCTTTCTTAAGTAAGATTTCTTCCGTTGTATTCTTCCCATTTGTGAGAATGAGACGGTGTGCATGAAGAGTTATCTGCACTTATTTTTTTAAGTGATTTTGCCCCGTTTAGGCGATGAGCACCGTTCAACTTAGATACGTGGACTGTCGGTTATATTAAAGCACATGTCCAAATACAAAAAAAAAAACACCTTATTGTCTGATGCAATGGTAACTAATCCTATTTAAGTAATCTGTGCTGTTAGAAGGAGATTATAGAAAGAACAACAGCCGGGAAATAAGATGTCTACACTAACTCAATCAGAACACAGTTTGTGGCAATGGATTATGAAGACTGGAAAAAGATAATATAATATAATTCTAATCTTAATATTCTTTTGCAAAAAACATCTTTCGCTTCTATGATTGTTCAAAGTCGTCATTTATATTTTTTGTTACACAGAATGTGGAACCACTACGGAATCTGCCCCCCTTCCCGGGCAGGAAGCCCTGTACCAAAAACAACCAAAATATTGATATGATTTTACAGTAGTGGGTTCTCTAGCAATACGCTTTACGCGCGTGATGACATTACCAGCTCCATACACAACCTTGTGTTAGTCACAACTTACGATATGCCTGATAGTGCAGCAGACCGATTCTTCAGAGCAGACGAGAATTAAACGGAGCTCCTCTAGAGAGTATAGTTTATTTATTACTTGCCCATTATTCGCTTCCACATGGCAGGATCGGTTCTATGTAACATTGAATAAGTCTTACTTTTACTGAGAAATATGTATTACATTGGTGGCTTTTTATATTCGGTAGTGCTATGAGTTCTGGATTTGATAGGACTTTTAGAAAACACTTATATTTCTGAACTTCACCTTCCATCTGATGCTAATTAAATATGCCCAAGCTTTCAAAGCCGTGTACTTAAAACTATTTAATGCAAACTAGCCACATTCTAGAGAATTCTGTCCGAGTTGACCACCACTTTTGTCTTCTAGCTATTTAGTCAAAAGCCTTAAAACACAGAAAAAATTAAATTCAACAGGGTAGCTGGTAAAAGTTAAAGCACTTCTGAAACCTGCATTAGAATCACCTCAGAAAAACAAAAAGGTAACAAATAACAATCACCGTGAAGTAAAATCCGATAATAACAGAGTGAAGTGAATAATATCGAAACCATTACATCCTTAGTCGGGGAAAATCATTTCTTACAAAAAAAAGGACAAGAGTAAGAGATGACAATCTGTTTATTCACAGTTTCTCAAGATCACAAGCTCCCCCAAACGTTCGTATGATGAGTGTTCTTCTTGTTAGTGTCTGTGTAAACACAAGCCACTCTGCACGTTCCTATTTTAAAACCCTTTTTTAAAACATGTCTATGAACTTTTCGTTTGTTGTCCCATTCCAGACTCCAGCATTTTGCTAGTGCGTATCTCACCTGCTTCTGTTTCATGTACAAATACCCAAAGAGATGGGGTACAATTTTCAAGCACAGTCTGCTCTTCTGAAGAAATGCAGGATCAGAATTATTCCAGGGGCGGTCCTAGGCTAGCTAACTGTAGCTGGCGTCGTAAGGGCCAATCATTCATAGGCGGTGCTTTCCTTCTTCTTTTTGCACCTTACAACTTCCAAAGAAGCATAAGCTTTAAACAAACTTATATCAAGTCTTCCTGTCTGGTGCCGTCTGCTCAACTCATTTCCACGTCGTCTTCATCCCTTTCATGTCTATCTCCAGTTATCTTTTCCTTATGTTCGTTGATCTTCCTCTACCTCTCTTACGCTGTGGGTTCCAGAACAGGGATTGTCTGGTAATGCTATGAAAAGGTTTTCTTATTGTGTGTGCCTTATTCATCCCCAGCGTTTTTTTCTAATTTCTTGTTGACGTCATAAGGGCCAATCATGCATAGGCGTTCCTTTCCTTAAACCTCCTATATGCATGCGACCATGAATGAAGGACGACACAGAAACAGATGGATTGAAGGGGTGACAGACTCATTAAAGAACAGAACATGACCGTACACACCCCCCCCCCCCCATTTTTCCACGTGTTCAGGATCTAAAACCAAAAATCAACCCTACCGACAACGCTTTAACCCCATTTATTTACCTTCCAGCTCCTTGTCGAGTACAACTCTTTAATCAGTTCACGACAATCCTTCCTGTCCTGTGCCATCCATTCAAGTTTTTTCCCATATCTTCTCCATCCTTTTGTACATCTGTCTCAAGCTCTCTTCCACATTTTTGTTGTTGTTGGCCTCCCTTTATCTCTTTTGTGTTGTAGGGGTTCCAGAACAAGGACTGCCATGTAACGCTATAACCTGATCTCAATGTTATGTCGTGTCCTGTCTACATCCAGCATCTTTCTTCACCTCTTCTTCTAACGGTATTAGTCTTATTCTTCCCATCAGTTCCATGCTAGTGATCTCGTCACATCAGCGCAATCATTATATATTTAGCAAGCACCCGTTTAATGTCATCATCATCTCGTTTTTCACTTCTTACGGTGCATGATGCCACACTACTACAGAATATTTCCCCACTGAGGAAGCCTGCGCCAAAACCCACATTCATGTACCGGTGTTTTCTGTACATGTTGTGGTCGAAAGCTTAACCGCATATTAGTCAGCTTTTTGCGAGATGCATGAAAGCACATTTATGCAAGTCTGAAACGTCTTGACCTTTTCGAATAAACGGTAGGTAAAATAATTAATTTTAATAAAAAGTGTTCACTGGAGGGTTATAAAATCCACGCATAATTTACTACTTATTTAGTCGTTGCTCTTTTACCCTGGAGTGTAGAGATGTGCCAGAGGGAGCGCCATACTATCCTATCGACCATCTTCCTCCTGGCTTGGTCCCAATATAGTACTTGGTCCTTCAGAGATTGTCTAATGTTGTCCTCCCAGCGAACTCTGGGTCGTCCTGGAGGTCTGGATCCATGGCTCTTAGTTTCCCATACTTGTCGTGGTAGCTGATCTTCTCCCATTACCAAACCATCGTAGTTGGGACTGTTCTACTTGGGTTCTGCAGGGGCTGAGTTTTGAGGGCATGACATACGATCTGGTTGCGGACCATGTCTCTCTTTGTTACTTAAACCACCTTCGTCAGATACCACATTTCTGAGGTTTGGAGCTGGCTTTTGTGGGTTTTAGTCATTGCCCATGACCCGCATCCATACGCCAAGACTGGGACATAGGTGGAGCGGTAAGCCATCTTCTTCTTCTTGCCAGCTTCTCTTTTACTGAGGAACCCTCGAGTTATGGCCTGAAAAAGTCACCCAGCTGCTGCTCTTTGGATAGCCTTCTTTGATGCCTCTCTTCCAGTCTATGACAGCTCCCTTCCAGTCTATGACGCCTCCCTTCCAGTCTATGACGCCTCCCTTCCAGTCTATGACAGCTCCAATGTATAATTGAATACCATCTTTACTAAATGTTGCCCCGCGTGGTTCCCGGGGGTCTCTGATCAGACAAGGAAAGAATATGACTACTACTCTCTCGGTCATGTCAAACAAGGCGACTAATACGAGATTATGCATGCGGCTGGCAACCTCACCATGTACAACAACATATCGCTACATAAAACACCGCTACCAGAGCATGAGAGTGTTTGGTGCATGCAGGTTTCCTTCATGGTGACCAACTACAGGAAAATTGTCCCCATAAGGAAAATGAATGAATGACTACATGATGCTGTGTTTTGAGTGACTCATGCGTTAAAATTAAAAAGACGAGAAAAATTAAATGACAGAACCATATTACTAACGTCTGGTCTCTCTAAAACGTATAAATAAAAATTAACGATATAAATTATACATATAAATACACTTTTTCCATTACTTAACGATAATGACTCTAACAATTATTACCAGTGTTAAAATATTGCATGCCTAAAATTAACAATCATTTTAGCTCAGCTGTCGTCAACATGTGCCAGATGAGAGCGTATGGGAACCATAGTGGTAATACCAGTGACCAGTGACTTTTCAGTTAAACATTTGATACTGTGAATAACGGGTAACGTACGAGACGAAATCTATAAAAGATTAAGGTCACTTTCTGACGAGCCGGGAAGTATTGTTAAAGCCATTCCGCTGTCCGCGTAAATCATATTTCTGGAAGCCAAATAAGCGGCAGATAAATGAAGTGGATTGTGGTTAATGTAGATCGCATGTTTGGTTTGACATTAACTGCTTTCTCTTTCCTGGCCTAAAGGAAATCATATTGAGAAGGCGTAGACACAAGATTTCAGCACAATGTTGTGGTCCTCAGCCAGCGTTATTTAATTACGCTCATTACATAAAATTAAGAATATATTGTTTGAAAGACAGAGAGAAAGGAATCGATAGATAGAAAAAAGGAAAGGAACAATAGAAAGATGCTGATGAACTTTTGTAGATTATTTGTGAACAATGACAGACTTTTAGTCACCATGCCATATCTGAGTGATTTATAGCACACTGTACTCCCTTCTTTATGGAAAATAGACACGTGTTTACATGTATTTATAAGGGAGAGAAAAAGTAAGACTATGCGTCCCGTGTAACATGTAGTTAACAATTATTAGTCTTATATTGCATCAGTATAAAACAATATAAATTAGTTATTTACCCATTAAATTACAATAATATTTATTGCCATAACCATATGGCGTGTAACAAAGGATTCGTGGCTTTGACTGTCCATAACAATAGCATAAGGTTAGGACAACCCAGAATGTATCAAAATATTCCTTGCCATAACTACCCCATAATAAACAGAACATTCGGTGTCATGAAGACCCAGCATGAATAGTCAATAAGGTTGCCGTGTTCAACCAGGTTATAAATTTATCCCGTGGCTGGGTAAATATATACAGTATCTACTTATGACATTTAGTACAGATAATCGTGCAAGCAGTGATGAAGATGTAATTTTGGCAAGCAATTATTTTTAACAATAGGGCATTTATAGGAAAAAATTATTTTATGAGATTTTTTAAAAGCCTAATTTAATACAAATTATAGCTAGGACATTTTGTTGTTATTATTATTATTATTATTTTTATTTATTCTTTTTTGTATGTTTGGGGTACGAGGAAAGTTGCACAGTAAAAAACGATAGCTCTTTTTGCAAGTGGATTCCAATGGATCCTTTTGCTCTGGCTGGCCTGGATAATACAGTTCAGAACAACGTATCTTGACACACCACAGTATACTGTGATGAATTTACCATGATACAACGTTAAAATATCTCCAAAATTAACGATAAAATGTAGGGATAAAAAAAATGCGTAAGATACTAGGAGACATGCTCGCCCATGCCCGCCTTTCCTGCCACCATTCAAATTATCTAGTTAGACGTGCAGACGGAACGTTTACCCTTTGTAGATGGGGGGGGGGGGGGATGAAACGGAGATCAAAAAAGGAAAGATATGACTGAACACGTGTTTGAAGTTCGAACGGCAAAAAGACGCAATTGGGGGTGAAAGGAAAAAAATTCACGTCCCTAGTTGACACAAAGTAAGGAAATGGACAAGAAAAGGGACCATAGCTCTTGTTCGAGACAGTCATCCTATCTTGGGCAGTTTTTCGATACTATTGGTACTTTATTTGAATGCCGCGGCAAAACACATGTTGTTAGTCCTCAGACATCAAGGTTCTCGAACTGGGAAATTTCAAAAACAGTAAACTGAAGAAAAAAAATATGTTTTTTTCTTAATAATAGAGTTTTGAGAAAATAAAACCTATCTAGTTTGCCCACAGTAAGCCATAAACTTGAGCAGAGGAAATAATACACCTCTGCTCGAATTTCATTTATCAGACGGATAATAATACGGGACCCAGAGTATGACTGTGACAGCAAAGAACCAGGGGTTGTTCATATTCAGACTCAAGCGACAACTGCACTGTTAAACAATGTCACTAAAGTTTCGACCTGCCGCTTTTGGCCTTGAGCATTGCAAAACAGTAAAGCTGAAAACGCAGCTTTAGAAATTATTTGAAAGATGAGGCTGGACCTGGTAATTGAGACTATATCTGGCGAGGTCTAAAATAATGCCATGTTTACAGGCAAGCTGTTTTAATAGGAAAGTGCCATCCTTTAGTCTTCCCCAAATGGTTTTTTAGCCCGATAATCGTGTTTCAAGTAGCCTTACATTTATTGTAGCTAAAATAGGATTTAACATGAGGGTGGTTTTAACATCTGACATGAGTCGATTCTGATTTCGTGGTTGCATCTGACATCGTCTTTGGCGTTTGCGGTTTAACATAATAAGGAACCCATACTGCCTATCACTGACATTCCATATGTCCAAGTTACAGTAGATCACATTATGACACGTTACAGTGTATAACACATCACAGTAAATCACACTTTCGTACACTACAGTGTATCAAACATTACAATACATCACACTATGACACACATAGTAAATCACTTCAATACAATCTGAGGCACTACAGTATATCACACACTACAGTACACTCTCGTACACCACAGAACATCATACACTGACACAACACAGTACATCACACTGACACACCACAGTACATCAAACTGACAAATCATAGTACATCGTACTCTCACACCACAGTACATCACTCTCTCACATACCACAGTACATTACGCTGTCATACACCTCAGTACATCACATTCTCAAACACCGCAGTACATCACACCCTCACATACCACAGTACATTACAATCTCACACGCCATAGTGCATCAAACTCTCACACACTTCAGTACATCACATTCTCATACACCACAGTACATAACACTGACACACCACATTACAGCATTCTCAGACACCACAGTACTTCACACTCTCACACACCCCAGTACATCATACTGACACACCACATTACACCACTATCACTCACCACAGTACTTCACACACTACACTCTCACATTCCATAGTACAACACACTGACACACCATAGTATACCACATTCTCACACACCATATTACATGCGTCTATCACACACTACACTCTCACACAACACATTACAGCACACTCTCACACACCAAATTCTCACACACTACAGTACATGACACACATCAGTACATCACACTCTCACACGCCACGGTACATCACACTCATCTCTTGATGCTTAATTTATACTGCTGTCGCCCTCTTGGCAGTTTTCCTTCAATCCTCGACATCTGGCATTTAGCTAATCAAGCATCCATTCAGCTATCGCTCAGCGGAACTGTAATTTGAGGTATCTACACGGAAACAAAGTGGCAACTTCTGAACTGGCTCCTTATATCAGCATTTTAACCAGTATTGTCAAACAACGGTCACCATAACACACAAGCAGACTATCACAAATGCTAATGAAATGCATAAGAACAGCAGCAAATGTAGCCGTAAAAGCAATGAGACAAGAACACGGGACATTGGTGGCAGTAACACCACACATTAACTTGACATACAGACAACAAAATGTTCTGGTCATCTCTTCAGTAGGCCGCCGGCCAATCAATTACGACATTCCTAATATATCAAATGTTTCAAGACCTCAAGGTCTTTTATATTTGGACGTGCGCCCTAATATAACCGACTAGGTTGAACAGGACGCGCCTTGCCAAAACGAGGCAAAATTTTATTTAAATAAAAATAAAAAAATGTTCCTAATACATGGACACTGAACGTACATTTGACAGAAAGAGTTCTCTTTCGTCGGTCGCTCTCTTGTAAAAAGTCTAAGTAACCCAATAGCAGATATTGTCGTAGGGGAGGGAAGTGTTAGAGATTCATTAAAACTAGGTCCAGCTTCTTGAGGCGGGGTTAACCAGGGTAACCAGTTCCATTCCGCAGTATGTGAAGCAACAAGTACAGCATAGAGTAGAGTGACGCACGAGAGGAAGGTAGAGAGGAAGTGTTAAAGAAACCCTTCTAAATTTAGCGGACGTTAGTCAAGGCTGTAGGGTTGGAAAATGCTTGTTTCCGTGTTAATCTCAGAGAATAATAGAAATAATTTATGAAATCTTCTTCGTACACTCTCAGACGTCTATTTGAATATTTTCAAAGAAAGCAGAGGTCAGTTTCAGGCTATTTGCATCTCCATAGTTGTTTTTTTTCCCCGAAAATAGTGACGGCAATATGTGCTTTACTCCATAGTTCAGGGGAAGGTGGCCACCAGCAGCATAGAGTGGACTCCTGGGAGGCGGTGGGTTTAGTACTCACCCAGCCCGGCGGGACTCTACGGAGTTAGCGACATTCAACTTACGTTTTTGTGACGTCATCATCTACGGAGTACGTTGTACTGTTTCATTTGGCCGGTGGCCTAGCACATCCTATTTTAGCAGGCATTTATGTCGAGTCTGCTTTCCTTAACCTTTGACTGTCCCAGCCTACCTGCAAGGCAGCAGGTCTCCATTTGACTGGTATCGACAAAAAAAACGTAGACATTTGTTAACGTCAATATTTATGTCGCCATCTTAGCAAGGGGAGATCACTCTCCATTTATGTCATCTGAAGTTCTCCTTCTTCTCCTTCAAGTACCATGCCTAGTGGCATAGGAGATCATGTCTCTCCACAACTTCCTGTCTCCGGTACAATTTATCAATTCTGTTGTTGACCTCACCAACGGGCTGATCACCCGTTTGCCAGTCACTTCGATTACGGAAACAACAGCAAATGGATTGATTTGCCGTTGCCCTAAAGACGCCAATAGGCGTGATGGGAAATAATGGCAAAGAAAACCTATCTGCTGTTGCCCTAAGACGCCACTAGGCGTAATGGCCACTGACTGCTTTGACGGTCGGTGGCTAAGGACGGAAGAAGAAGAAGAAGTTGTTGACCTCCTTCCATGCCACGATGTTAAACTGTCCATTATTTGCCCTCTTTGTCTTCCCCTATCTCTTTTTCCTTCAATCTTACCTGTTGTTACGATATATTCCAGCTTTCTTTTCTCATAACATGCCCAAAAAAAGTGGATTGCTTCTTTCTAACTTGTGAAATAAGTTTCCTTTGTGCATTGGTTCTTTCAGGACATCCTCATTACTCTTTTTGGCTGTCCATGGTATTTTTTAATATTCTTCTGTAACTCACATCATGTGTCCTCTAGTGCTATCCCTTCTTGTTTACTAACTATCCATGACTCACTCTCATACGTCAGGAATGGTTCTTTATAACACTGAAGAACTCTCTTTCTTTCTTCCATCGATAAAGAACCGTTGCATAAAATACTCTTCATTTTATAGAATGCTATTTTTGCCTGAGTTATTCTGCTCTTCACTTCTGAGATGCATCTTCCATCCGCTGTTATTAATGTGCCCAGGTATTTGAATCTATTGACCTGTTTGAAAACTGTTCCATTTATTTTGATAGTACATTCTGGGGAAGCCATTTTCTTTGAGACGACCATTACTTGTCTTCTTGCTATTAAGGCTGAAGTTAGGAATCAAAAATATGAAATTAAATAAAAATACACATGTCGTGCTCGCACGCGCCTGCACACACATAAACACAATCACGTTATTAAATTTTTTTGGTAGGTGGACAATTTACATTTTCTAATTGTGTTCTCTTAAACTTTTTTATACTTTGTATTCGCTCGTATAATGTGTTTGATGTCTGTTACCAGTGCGATCAACTGGGACATTTAGATATGTATCTATCTTAAATTATTACGGTATGCAACTGCAGCTGTGAATAAGAGATTCGTTAATTATGTGGTTCGATAATGTATTATTTTCTTGCCATCTGTTTTAATTATTGGCGGTTTTTTTAATAACTTCTTATGCATAATGAAGTATTGATTTGTGATAGTGTATTGTACCAACAATCACATTCACCACCTAACCACTTACCCAGGTTATCTCTGTCAGTATTACCTCACTAATCATATAACACACATCTCATAATTTTCACGACCATTCAACTGACTGTGGAGTGTAGACTTTCACTCAGATCAGGAAGGATTTCCGGTTTAGTACCATTCGCTCAAGTTCTCTCCATGTATTTGTTTTTTATCCCTGTTAAGTCTCCCTTCATTTTTCTTCTCTTTGGGTGTCCCATGGTCAGGCAAGAAATAAAACACGTTGGAGATCTATTGCAGTCGACGCAAAGATTGCAGCTGATCTGATCTATTTCCGCTACCTTGAGGGTTCCAGAAAATGGACTGCCTTGTAATGCACTCATATGTTTCCTCCATGTGTGTGTCCCACCCAATGAATGAATATTTTCACCACCTCTTGCTCAGCTGATAAGTTGTTAGCTTCTTTCCATCAATTCCAAGTTGAATATCTTGACATAACCACTTTAACCCTTCTACTCTGCAAGCACTTATGATGATTCAACAAAATATGAAATAACGTGGACGATATCTAAGAAAAACTAAAGGTAGTCTATTAACAGATACAGGGAGTAAAAGTGTTAAAGACTTCACATTATTAGGTCCAGCATCGAGAGTTACCTTCCTCGCTGCCTTTTACAGCTGGGTAGACTAGAACGTATCAATTCAGTGAATCAAACCCGGCACCTTTGCCGCGAAAAACCAACAAGATGTCTAACCACTCTGCCAATCGGACGCTCTAGAAGATACCTGTGGCACGTGATATAGTAGTACAGTAGTTTTCTGTGTACAAAAACCAAAAAAGAGATGCCCACTATCATACAGATCAATAACACAAATCTCCCATCTTGGAAAACGTTAAAACAAATATGAGAAAGAATAGTACACACTAGAATACAATTGTACATTGACAAAAACGTATAAATACACGCGGTTATCAAAATGGTTCTATAAACATAACATTTCGAGGAATATTGCACCTTTGCTGTCAGAATTCCGTGAGTGGAAAGAACTGTATTTCTGGCCGTGTGGTAACTCAAGATATACATTGTTCTTCTCCTGATCTCCAGGTGGGAATTAACACCTGGAAAAGCAATTAATCGGCAAGCTTTGCTGATAAGCAGGAAGCCTTTTATTGTCAGAACGTTTATCTCTGTCAACAGGGAGCCCTACAAGTCTGCACCAAGATTACCTTTCGTCTCCGTGCTATGTTAGAAAGTTTGCCTAGATGCTTAAAGAATACAAATTAAAAAAAGGTAAAGTGATGCTGGTAAGCGTACTGGGGACATATATTCAATTTACCTTAGCAATATAAATGCATACAGTCGATCTACCAGGTCTGTCGCAATTGGATTATCACAGGAGTCGAACCCTTGTACTCTGCTAAAAGAACGGGAGTACTCACAGAAAACTACATGGGGCAACGTCCGCATTGCTTAAGGTTGCTTAGAGTTTAATCTGTGAAATTAATATTGATTATTAGCGCAAGCACAACCTAGAGGTAATCGGGGCAGACTGGGACTTCGGGGTGGTGTGGGACACGGTAATTTCCGTTGTTTGTTTGTGGAAGATTTGAAACAAGTGTTCTCTGTCCTTTAAATGAGATATTTACATTTGAGTTTCTTCCTTTTTAAAAATTAAATCAAGCAATGCCATTACCTCCCTGAGACTCAGGTTGGTGGCAGTTGTATCTTAGAATTTTTCTTGCCTTATATTTTCGTTCCTTAGAAAGCTTAGGATTACCACTTGTTGGCTCCATGTTAGGAAACTTGTGACAAAATACTTGTACTTGTAATGGTCGTTCCTCTTGTGTTTCAGTTTATTTAGGTTGTGAGGTTTTTATACGCACGCGCAAATCTCCTATAACTAGCCTTGTGGGAGATAATTGGTAGTTGTGACGTATTTGTCTGGTTCAAGTGGATCGGAGTGGCTCAGATGTATGGCGTCCGCCTCTAATTCTAAAGGTACCAGGTTCGCTCCCAGGACCGGGAATATATATATTTTTTTTTTCCAGAGCCAGTGGTCCCTAATGATGTCATCTCCTGGGTAGTGAGATGGGATGCCTAGCCGTCTCGCCCTCATGGGCGAAAAAATAGGAGGTCGCGTGTGCAAGTTGCGAACGTTAAAAATCTCTCGGCAGTTGGAAATCGTAAAGATTAGACCATACGGCAAAATTTAAAAAATTAGGAAACCTATACAACACACAAATATAAGAATGTGTGATTCCTGTATAAACACATTGAGATTCTTGCCGGTGCTACGGAGTTCGTGCACTGTGCTGAGATCCTCCTTGTGTAATCTAAGTGAGGAGATCGGAGCACTCTTGGAGTTTTCCGTGTGCATTGAAAATGGTCCTCAAAATCAAACCAACCAAGTGCGAAGTAGACATTTTACATTATTTGCTGTCTCATAGCAGACTTCTGGTTCCAACTTGCGATCACTCTGTCTTCTTATTTTACAGAAAGTCAAGTGCCGACTTAACTACGACGTTCTTTAGTGCTCGCTTATTACTTTTCTTGGAAGCATGGCGTTTTCTTTCTCCCCAGACCGAAAACAGGAAGCCGAACACCAAATAGGCGTTCTTACTTTTCAGTAAGTGGAGACGGGAAAAATGTGGTGTATGAATGCGCGTATGTAACGTAATGTTAGAAATACAAGCAATGTACTTACCATTAAAAATAGCTACTTCTATATTCAGGGCGCGGGAATTTTGTGCATTAGATTTTGTTTGACCTGAGCGCAATAATGTGTTGCTGCGACTCTCCTTGCCAAGACAAATAGAAAAAAATACTTGTGACCATCGTTAAAATACAAACAGTAACGCAATCTTGTACCTCCAGAGTTGTAGCAAACATGGCTGACTATTGACATAGATAAGAGTAATGCGACAGTCTGAGCAGTTATAAATATTCCGAGATCGGGTGCGTCTACTAGAAACATTAACAACGAACTTGTATGAGCACAGAAGTGTTATTCGTTTCTTTGGTGTCAAGAGGAACGGGCTCTTGATATTACTCGTCAACTAAACATTCAAAACTATACTTTAGAGAGAAGGGCGCAGTCATTATGCAAACTGTTCGCACTGGAAAGCACTTAGTCATTTAAGATAGTTACTTCTATAGTCACCAATAGCTAACTCAGTGATGGTGGATCAAAGACAAGACAAGTTACTTCTCTATTTGCTCAGTTATGGTGGATAAAAGACAATACAAGTTACTTCTATATTTGCTCAGTTATGGTGGATAAAAGACAATACTTCTATATTTGCTCAGTTATGGTGGATCAAAGACAATACAAGTTACTTCTATATTTGCTCAGTTGTAACCGCGCTGCTGTTACTGGTTACTGTGTGTTATCTCACTAGCTGGCAGATGGCAGGCCTAGTGACGTAATTCAAGTTTACAATCTCTCCTTTTTATCTTCCAAGCTATTTAGTTGATATCATTACTGGCCATCTACGCCAGAGGTGTAAATTCCTGGATGAAACTCTAATCCTTTTCTTGTATACTTCAGGTTCGTTCAGTTCCTTCTTTGATGTTAATAGTGACTTCGTATAGTGGTAGTTTAAATGTACATGGCATACGATCAGCAACTCATAAAGATGGAATCAAATTCGTTCTGATCCTTCAAAACGTTTAATAACTTAATAAAACAACACATATAATGAGTTATTCAAATGATAGAGTTCGCATAGAGGCCTTTACTGGGTCTTTGTACTTCAGGTTAACTCATACATGAATTCTATGTCTTGTAACTTCCGTATTCCTCTTTAACTTATTCTTTTCTCCTGTAGACTTCCTTAGTCTTCCCAAAACCTGCTCCTATTTCCTCATGTACCAATGCTCTTTATTAGCATTCCATACTTGATTTGTTACTTAAATATCTTCCTCGACGAACTGGTCAGACAGGTCTCTATAACTGCTCCTAGCAACAAAATTCATCTCATGCATAAATAATTGTATGTACACCCTTCTGATACTTACAAGTGGGAGAGCATATTTGAAGTTCTTCTATAAAAGTCGACATTCACTTTTTCTTGAAAATCATATGCAATTCTGGATACTTCAAACCTTGTTCAATATGGCTCTTCTATAATATCTCTAGTTTCGTTCAAATGTTTACAGCCTTTTGGTTACTTTACACATAGTCGTTATAACCATCCGTTTTTCTTGGTACATAGTCGTAAAGTTCTCGTAATGAACTGGCAAATCGTGCTTCTGCAACATTCTCCTGTAAACAAAACTCTAACTCTGTGCAAAATATAATCATAGTTCAATACTTACAAAAAAACACAGCATAAACGCTGATCTCCTTTCAGAAATACACCTTAACTGTGAACCACAGAATCAAATCAAACTATCTCCCGATAGAATAACACTGGCTAGTGATGGCTGGACATCTAAACATATTCACATAAACCCTATCTGTAAAACCACAGAAGGTTCATCCTTTCCGCACAGCAATCACACCTTCTTCCTGAAGCACAACTCAGGACTGCCTGTCATCTAATGACCTCTGGTCATTTTTCTTGGTGTGTTTTCTTACCACTCTTCTGATTTGCTGACCCAAATCTTTTTACTTAAATTTATTGGTCAAGCCTTTTTTTCCTTGTTCTCGAACTTTCTATTTACAACTCACTATAATCACTCACTATTAGTTAACATGAACCGGTATTCTGAACCGTTGTCAGTTAGCAATATTATTATTTTCATTCATTATTTTCTCTTGTGAGCTGTCCTAACTGTTTATCTCACCTGAACAATAGCATGAATAATGCTTGGGCAAACCCCACGGTGACACAGTTATGGTGGATCAAAGACAATACAAGTTACTTCTATATTTGCTCAGTTATGGTGAATCAAAGACAAGTTACTTCTATAATTGCTCAGTTATGGTGAATCAAAGACAATACAAGTTACTTCTATATTTGCTCAGTTATGGTGGGTCAAAGACAATACAAGTTAATTCTATATTTGCTCAGTTATGGTGGATCAAAGACAATATAAGTTACTTCTATATTTGCTCAGTTATGGTGAATCAAAGACAATACAAGTTACTTCTATATTTGCTCAGTTATGGTGAATCAAAGACAATACAAGTTACTTCTACATTTTCTCAGTTATGGTGGATCAAAGACAATACAAGTTACTTCTATATTTGCTCAGTTATGGTGAATCAAATACAATACAAGTTACTTCTATATTTGCTAAGTTATGATGGATCAAAGACAATACAAGTTACTTCTATATTTGCTCAGGTATGGTGGATCAAAGACAATACAAGTTACTTCTATATTTGCTCAGTTATGGTGGATCAAAGACAATACAAGTTACTTCTATATTGGCTCAGTTATGGTGAATCAAAGACAATACAAGTTATTTCTATATTTGCTCAGTTATGGTGGATCAAAGACAATATAAGTTACTTCTATATTTGCTCAGTTATGGTGAATAAGACAATACAAGTTACTTCTATATTTGCTCAGGTATGGTGGATCAAAGACAATAAAAGTTACGTCTATATTTGCTCAGGTATGGTGAATCAAAGACATTACAAATTACTTCTATATTTGCTCAGTTATGGTGAATCAAAGACAATACAAGTTACTTCTATATTTGCTCAGTTATGGTGAATCAAAGACAATGCAAGTTACTTCTATATTTCCTCAGTTATGGTGAATCAAAGACAATACAAATTACTTCTATATTTGCTCAGTTATGGTGAATCAAAGACAATACAGGTTACTTCTATATTTGCTAAGTTATGGTGGATCAAAGACAATACAAGTTACTTCTATATTTGCCCAGGTATGGTGGATCAAAGACAATACCAGTTACTTCTCTATTTGCTCAGTTATGGTGGATCAAAGACAAGACTTCTATATTTGCTCAGGTATGGTGGATCAAAGACAAGACAAGTTACTTCTATATTTGCTCAGGTATGGTGGATCAAAGACCAGACAAGTTACTTCTATATTTGCTCAGTTATGGTGGATCAAAGACAATTCAAGTTACTTCTATATTTGCTCAGTTATGGTGGATCAAAGACAATACAAGTTACTTCTATATTTGCTCAGTTATGGTGGATCAAAGACAATACAAGTTACTTCTATATTTGCTCACGTATGGTGGATCAAAGACAAGACTTCTATATTTGCTCAGGTATGGTGGATCAAAGACAAGACTTCTATATTTGCTCAGGTATGGTGGATCAAAAACAAGACAAGTTACTTCTATATTTGCTCACGTATGGTGGATCAAAGACAATACAAGTTACTTTTATATTTGCTCAGTTATGGTGGATCAAAGACAAGACTTCTATATTTGCTCAGGTATGGTGGGTCAAAGGCAAGACTTCTATATTTGCTCAGGTATGGTGGATCAAAGACAAGACAAGTTACTTCTATATTTGCTCAGTTATGGTGGATCAAAGACAAGACAAGTTACTTCTATAGTCACGAGCCCCAGCCCCAGACGTAATTCTTTGGCTTCAGTCTGGTTGACTGCATACAGGAGAGTCTCACTGTGGACCCAGTGATTGGCAGGGGGAGCTGAGAAGCTGCTCTGTGCAGGACGTGACAATTCCTTGGGAGAGTCCAGAAACAGAGCACAGTATTTTAGCTCTGCATAGTTGGAGAACCCCCTTGGATGGCAGGGAATGCACACAATGCCACGCACTTCTTTAGCTTGAGACCAGATGTGACGATCCATTAAATGCAAGCCAAGCTGAAGAAACTGGAGCTCATGACTTCAACTCAGCACGTTTCGGAATAACAGAAAAGCCACATGAAAATCCTAGATCTACAGTGTACATAATACCAAGGAGTCTTCAACGCGGTATTGGCTGCAACAGAGCGAGAAGCTTAGCAGTCCTAGTTAAACAACAGCATCTCTACCGGATGACTACTTCCTGTGCAGTTCCATCGAAAGAGCAGTGGAAAATGCAAATAAATGATAGTTTACAGAATGCTAACTTCAGTTCAATGAAATATCGCTTTAATTTCAGATGTGTACGAATGAAATATATTTTATCTAGCGGGGGAAAGTACCATTGATCCTGTGAACACCGCGCTTTACATGCCGGAGAGAGACAACAATCCGAAATATTCCTAGCTCAAACATTTTTATTTCCTCTTCATTCAACTAAAGATCTAGCAATCAACCACTATGATCTGCCCATAGTCACTATCGACCTGTTGCCGACCCCTGTTATACACACTATGGAAAAAGGACCAAACAGAACACCATCTCCAACCAGAAATTGCTTACATGGTGCAGTCAAAAAAATATGCACACCACCACTGCTGGCAGGCGCTGGAACTGGGTTGGTCATGTCCTCAAAACAGACCCCGACACTATCACAAGAACTGCTATGCTATGGGCCCCAGAAGGAAGACGAAAGAGAGGCAAACTAAAGACAATCTGGCGGGAAACAGTGGAGGCCGAGATGCAAAGAATGAAACAGAGTTGGGCACTGCACGAAGGGTGGCCATCGACAAAGCAAAGTGGAGACAGTTTGTTGCTGCCCTACAAGACGCCACTAGGCGTGGTGTCCACTGACTGCTTTGTCACTCAGGGACTAAGGATCAAAGAAGAAGAAATGTGACAAAGCGGTCACCAATGTGAAAAATGTAGAAATTATAAATTGCTGCGAACGCTTAAATAATGACAGTAAAGATCTGGCAGTAATTAGAACTTATTATGGCAATATACAGCTAGTATAGGAGCTAGTATAGGAGATAGTATAGGAGCTAGTATAGGAGCTAGTATAGGAGCTAGTATAGGAGCTAGTATAGGAGCTAGTATAGGAGTTAGTATAGGAGCTAGTATAGGCATGTCGTACAAGACGTTAAATATGAAGTTGTACATGGGGCTGACAACCTCATCGTGTAAAACAAATTGCCATAGAAACCACAACTGCCAGAACGTGTGACTGCTTGATGCATGCTTCCTTCAAGGGGACTGACTGCCGTAAGGGCTCCATGCTCCGTAAGTAGCGCAAAGGAAAGCGACGATAGTCATGAAGAGGAGGGTGATGATGATGATGATGAAATCTGGTAATTAAATGATTATTTTTTTCAGGAAATAAAAAATGTGTACTGTTACCCCACGTATTAAAATGTTACACTGTACTGTATTTCTTTCCTTTCATGTTTAGGTAACATCTGTCAAGTCACACGTAGTTTCAGGGACCAAAGATGGTGGAATCTCTTGGGTTCAACATTATGAGGTTAATAACAAATGGCCGGCTTTCTCTAAATAATATACGATGGTGCGAGATTTATGAACAACAAGGGATTTGGATGGTTCGCTTGTTGCAGCGAGACTATTTTCAGTATTATCAGTGATTTATTAACCATCATGAGTTGATAATGTAATTGCCCAAGGTCTCTGAAGAGACTAAGAAAGGATAGGCTTACAGCAGCCTCAAACATATGGTACAAGGTGACTAATATGAGGTTGTGTATGAGGCTGGTAACCTCATCATGTAAAACAAGTAGCCACAGAAACTACGGCTGCAGGAGCATGTGAATACTTACTGCGTGTTTTCTGCCAGAGGACCAGCTATAGTTATGGCCTCATGCTTTGTAAGGAGCGCAAAGAAAAATGATGAATCGGTATGCGAAGTTACTGAAAGCGGTATGCGAAGTTACTGAAAGCGGTATGCGAAGTTACTGAAAGCGGTATGCGAAGTTACTGAAAGCGGTATGCGAAGTTACTGAAAGCGGTATGCGAAGTTACTGAAAGCGGTATGCGAAGTTACTGAAAGCGGTATGCGAAGTTACTGAAAGCGATATGCGAAGTTACTGAAAGCGATATGCGAAGTTACTGAAAGCGATATGCATTATGTGTTGTATTCACCTAAACTTTCGTATTACAGCTTAAACGTGTTAGATTAAAATAAATGTTGTTGTAGAACAATGGATCCCTGCCTACCGTGCAAGATATATATGGACATGAGAAGGCAGGTAAACTTGTCAAAGAAGGGGGAAGGAAAACCCAAACAGAAGACAAGGCTACATATAAAGAAATAAAAGCAATAATCAGAAATAACTACAGACAAAAATGGCTCAAGGAACACCCATACTCCGATACTGCATAACCATGCTAAACGTTACCAAGACCAGACCAAGTGATAATTTTCACACTGAGAACCAGCCATTGCAGACTCAGATACCATTTGTACAACAAACTGAAGATCGGACAGACAGATCTGTATCCAGGTAGGGAGGACAAACAAACAGTAGAACATGTACTCTAAAACATGTACTCTAAAATATGTATTCTAAAACATGTACTCTAAAACTGCCAGCTGCACGATAGGAGCAGGATGGCAGCATGACCTTCTCCAACCCCAGTTGAGGGAGACTGTATTGTGACGAACGAACGAACGAACGAAATCTTTATTTCAAAAGAAATAGGCATAATTACCTTTTTACATTTCTGCCCTGCAATACAATTTTCAGCGTTTTACAAATTAAAATTAAAATATTAACAACTTCAGACAGGATTAATTAATATTATCATCACAATCAGAAACTGAGCATACACAAGTACATTTACTCATAGTCATTCACGCACATAGAGAGAGGGATAGCGAGAGAGAGAGAGAGAAAGAGAGAGAGGGAGAGAGAGAGAGAGAGAGAGAGAGAGAGAGAGAGAGAGAGAGAGAGAGAGAGAGAGAGAGAGAGAGAGAGAGAGAGAGGTCAAGCAATAAAGCTACTTAATATAAAAAAATTCAATTTAAAATGAAAATATTACAATGACAGTTAAATGCTCATGGAAACGTTGAAATATCTGAAACAGAATTGTCGTTAAATGTGTGTACAAGATTTCATGACATGTGAATGCAAATGTCTTTTGAATGAGATGTAATTATCAGTTTTGACAGACTTGGGTAGGGAATTCCATGCTAAAGCACCTGCATAACTAAAACAAGATGAGGAAAGTCTGAGACGGACTATCAGATTTCTAAGAGACATAGATGTGGTTATTTGAGAGCGATCGAAGAAGAAGAAAAATTGTGTTGTACTAGGGTTATTTAAGCTAAACAGCACAGTTTTGATGACTGTCGTCTAATTTTAACAATACCTCACAAAGGAAGTTATGTTTAGACACTTTATCCATTGTCTAATTTTAACAATACCTCACAAAGGAAGTTATGTTTAGACACTTTATCCATTGTCTAATTTTAACAATACCTCACAGAGGAAAGTTATGTTTAGACACTTTATCCATTGTCTAAATTTAACAATACCTCACAGAGGAAAGTTATTTTTAGACCTTTATCCATTGTCTAATTTTAACAATACCTCACAGAGGAAAGTTATGTTTAGACCTTTATCCATTGTCTAATTTTAACAATACCTCACAGAGGAAAGTTATGTTTAGACACTTTATCCATTGTCTAATTTTAACAATACCTCACAGAGGAAAGTTATGTTTAGACACTTACTCACTCTTCGATACACTCTAGCCATGAAACGCCGTGGAGAGCTGCAGTTTTGGTTCAGGCATGTCACACTGGCTGATGTGAGCCCGTGTTCTTGTATTATTTCTACAGCTTTATCTATCCATTTGTCCCTTGGTCTTCGCTGTTCCCTAAAACCAGATCTTTTACTGTTGTAGACACCTAGTGGTAATTGATCGGATTTCATTCTCACGAGGTGGCCAAACCACTTTATTGTCTGCATATTTTATGCAGGATATAGTTCTATAATTTTTCTATTTGCTTCTCCTGGTAATATAAATGACTCTTCTTAAGCATTTTATCTCCCACGATGTGATTTTCTTCCCCTGTGCTCTGATCAGGGACCATGTTTGACACTGATTACACGGAATAGGTAAGAATACACAACTTATCAATTGTCGTTTAGTAGTGATACTGATATTCGGATATTTGAGTAATTCTGATCGCTATTAATTTGAAAACAAAAGCTACAGAATTACTGAAAAACATACATGTATAGATTGGTTTGAATAAAGCCGATAAGAGATTAAAAAAAACAACAAAAAGAGAACATAAAGAACAGTGGGGAAACAAAACAAAAAAACAAAAAAGTACATATGAAAACCAATAAAAGAACTGGTAGAAATCACGATTGACCAGAAGTTCTGGGCAGACATATGTCAATCATAAGGTTCGAAGATCTTCAATCTTTTAGCATTTTTTTAAACTGTTGTAATATAATTAGGTGAAATATTTATTATGGATTTTCGTAACTGAACTCTTCACCAATAAATATTGTCTCGTAGATTAATCAGACAGTGTCTCATTTCTCTCGGAAGATGTGATGACGAAATTGGATATTCTCCAAGGCTACAGTGTGAGGATAATATATGAGAACTAGTTTATGATTTTGGTTTCGTGTTTAACGTCATACGTAATGTGGTAAGAGGAGTATGGGGGAAAGGGAGGGAATAAAACATTTCTGAAGTTATAAGATGGAAATCTTAAAACTCTTGGCAAAGCTGTCGAATGCGAATTAGCTGGGTGTAAGGATGTTATGAGCTGTGCAGACGTTTAGAGTGAGACAGTTAAGAATTACCAAGTGTCATCTAGCGCACGTGACAATCTAAAGCCTTCTTTTACGCTTTCGGCCGATTGACTATTTTTGGCTTTGTTGTGGAATAGTTAAACATGGCTTGGCAAGTGATAATAAAATGCTGGTTAGTCTAACATTCCGTATGATCTCATAGTTATAAATAGCCTTTGTATTTAAAAACAAAAGGCAGAGAGACGTGGGGTGGAGAGGGAGAGGCTCGGAATTTTTGCCTGGCCTGTGATAATTTTCAGGGTTGTGGAGTCGGTCATAAAATTTTTCAACTCCTGAAATTTTAGAAGTCCTACTCCCGACTCTGACTCCGACTATAGTTTTGTACTAGTCATATGGCATAAAGTTCTGACTCGGAGTCCGGACATTCTTTACCGACTCCGACTACAATTTTGTACTAGTCATATGGCATAAAGTTCTGAGCCGGAGTCCGGACATTCTTTACCGACTCCGACTACTCTAAAAACGACCGACTTCACCACTCCGACTCCACAGCTCTGATAATGTTATGCGCATTTGAAGCATTTTGCCTCGTGTATTTCCGTTGGGTTCTCTTAAGAGACAAAGAAAGAACAGGACTATTACAAGTTAATTTAAAAAAAACGCAGGCAAGAGAAGATTTTCCATTAACTGAAAGATAATTTATGCAACAACTTTTTTATCAATGGAAGTAAGAGAGTTCTCCTGTGTTATATAGAACCAATCCTGACACATGAAAGTGAATCATAGACAGTTAATAAACAAGTAGGAACTGCACTAGAGGGCACAGTGATGTGATTTTACAGTAGAATCTTAAAAACACCATGGGCAGATAAAAAGAGTAATGAGGATGTTCTAAACGAGGCCAATGCGCAAAGGAATTTATTGTTCACATTAGAAAAAGCAATCCCCTTTCTCCGTGCATATTATGTGACGAACGCTGAAATATAAGGTGTCAACCGGAAAGACTGAAGGAAAAATTGATAGAAGATAACAAAGAGAGAAAATATTGAACAGTTTTGACATCATGACATGAAAGAATGTCAACAACAGCATTTTATAAAATGTACTGGAGACAGTAAGTTGTGAAGAGGCATGACCGCCTATGCCACCAGACATGGTACTTGAAAAGAAGAAGATCCGTTATAACTTTATCATCGTTTCAAAAACAACTCATTTCTGTTCAATGAGCATAGTAGAAGTAGTAGTCGTAGTAGTAGTAGTAGTAGTAGTAGTAGTAGTAGTAGTAGTAGTAGTAGTAGTAGTAGTAGTAGTAGTAGTAGTAGTAGTAGTAGTAGTAGTAGTTCTTGTTGTTGTAGTCCCCTTCAGTCATAACTGACTATGGGAATGCACCCCTGAGGTGATAGCCTTCAACTGTTTTTTTCTGGTGTTCTTCTAGGCGTGTTCTTTTCTATTCTGCTTGTGAGAACTTATTTTCGCCCAGTCTGAGGTGGCGCCATAGAGAGCACCGCCACTTGGTGCGATTGGCAGCTTCATTCTCCCAGGCTGCTGCATTTATGTCCAGTGCCTTCATGTCTCTCTTGCACACTTCTTTGAACACCAGTTTTCTTTTCATCACCCAGTTCTCTAGATTCTCTTTTGGACTCTCTATTCTCTTTACAATGCCGGTTCCAGTCAAGAGCATGTCTGCTCATAATTTTTGGTTGTGTCCTGAGTGGGCATGTCTAATCTATCTCCATGTCTGTCTGTATTCTCTAGTCATTCTTGATAACAGCACCTCGTTAACTCTAATATGGCTATTCTGGTGCATTCTGAGAAAGAAATTTCGATGGTGCATTCTGAGAAAGAACTTTCGATGGCGCATTCTGAGAAAATCATTTTCATGGAGATAGCCATCCACGTTTTTGTAAAGCTATTTTGGCTAAAACCTATATTTTTATTTTCTGTCACTTTTCTATGAACTATTTCCTGTATCTCCTGTTATGTTTTCACTTATTAAGGGGAGGTTTAACCCCCAAAAATGAAGAATTTCATTGAAAATATCAAATTTTAGATACATATTGCACTGGAAAGTACATTCATTTGCCCACATTTCTGTATGTTTATTTTCACTAAAACCTTTGTGGATGATTTTATATAAATTTTTAAAGTATGTCAGGTAAGTGTATTTTTACCTAATTATATATGTAAAATATACAAATTGGTATATTTGTGATGCTATATTGCTTCTAATGCAATGGAATTTAATTTTCGGTACCATATTCATTTCCCTGAAGCAAACAGAATTCAAGTTCTTCAAACATAGTTTCATGTGTAAAAATAATTTTGACTGGCTAATTTTTATTAACCTTTGATGGGTCATCGAAATAATAACGTGGCTGGAGATATTCCAGTAGAGTGGTAGGGTACCTCCTTATACGCAAATAAAGCTGCAGGTAAGAACGAATCACAGGATTCTGGTTTCTCCTGTGCGAGCTTACATACATTTGTAAGTAGAGTCCCGTTATATCTTTCCACTTGTCCAATCGATTGTGGATGATAAAATGTGCGGACGAGAATATTTTGAAAAATCCTAAAAACGTCCTCCATCAGTTTCCCTCTGAATTGTGAACCATTGTCAGTTAATATCTGATAAGGGTATCCTAATCTTGTAAATATTGAGAGCAAAGCCTCTCCTACATGTACTGAGTCTGCTGAGGGTAGAGCAATCACTTCCCCCCACATAGTACATGTCTACCAGAGAAAGGATGTATTTTTTCGGAAACTGACGAAAAGCGCATACAGTCTGCTGAAATGAAGAATTTAATGAAAAGTAAGCTGCAAAGTATGACACAGAACATGGAATCAATAAAGGAAAATACCAGAGATGATTCCTACATAGCAGGGGGATACTGAGGTGAGTAAATTTTTTTGTAAAAGTGTAATTCCTCCCTTTTTTCTTAATTTTCTCAAAACCTCATTTTTCACACAAATGTGGGCACGTTGCCCATGATTTTTCAAAAACTATTAGTGATACAGCAGTAAGTTTTGGGCCACATGCTGTACACATAGTGCTCATTAAAATAAACTAAAATAAAGGATATATGTTAACAAACTACAAAACTGTTGAGAAATAGCTAAGATACCCCCCTTAAAAATTTCGACTTTTTTCGATTGGTATGTTAAAATCCAAAAAAACTCAGATATTTCAAAATTATTTTAGTATACAATCATTATCATATATTAACAAATGAAACAGCCAAATTTCATAACTCAAGTTGTACTCACATTTGAGATATCTTGGGCAACAAAATACCCAAAAAAGCTAAAATTTGCCTTTTTTTCACGGTTTTTCCGCCATAGATTGCAAGTTTTTAGTATATACATCAATGTTTTGTATTTTTTTCAGTCATTTTGCTAGTATAAATGACCAGATATAGATATTAACTTATAATTCTGTGTTTTTCATTTTGGGGGTTTAACCTCCCCTTAACACGGTATCATCAGTGTATCTCAAGTTTCTATATTAAATTCACCAACTGACATTCTCGGCATATTCTCTGTAGATTTCATTATATTTTCACTGTAAAGAGAAAACAGCTCAAGTTACAGCACAGATCCCTGCCTAACTCTGCTGTATTTGTTGAAACACTCCTACTTGGTTGTCGATTGTTGTAGCTGCTGTTTATTACATGTTGTGAATTTTTCTCAGGCATTTATACTTTCTAACATTTTGATAACTTCCTGTTTCACCTTGTCGAATACTTTAGTAAAGTCTACAAACCACAAGTACAGATATGTATTTACTTGTTTCGCCCTTCCCATTAACGTTCTTATAATACATATGGAGTTGCTTGTGCCTTGCCTTTGCCTTCTACAAATCCGCACTGTTTATCACCATCTTCTATTTTACTTTATAGAAATAACGCGAAATAGAACTTTACTCTTTGCGCGATAGTCCTACTTTTCTATGTATATAGTTAAGGCTAAGTCGTACTCCTACTTTTCTATCCCCTACTCATAAATAAAATTGTTAGAAACTTCACAATATGCGTAATTTTATCGTTTATAGCTAACGTGTAATTCAAGATCATCGCGCAATATGCGTATTTCCCCAGTTTAACCAGTGTATTTTTCACACGAAATTCTGCAACAAAAACAAGTCGCTGCACCACAACAAAATACAAATTCATGTACCAGATATCTTTCCCCCCTTTCCCTCCCCAGGCGTATGACAAACGCCAGTTTTCCTGTGCGTGAACCAAAAACGAAACCAAACATTCCATGTACAAAATATAGATTAATGCTAAAACTCGTGTTGTTCTAAAATATATTAAGTGTATCTTTACGTGAAATAATGTAGGTTAACTTCATCACGTGATGATATCTAACATTAGTAAAAGTATCTTTGATTTATAAAAAGATACAGATAATACCATAGCAGATACTGTCGTAGGGGAGGGAAGAGTTATAAACTTCACTACAAGTCCAGCTTTTAAAGGTGATGAGACCAGTTTCCTTTCTCACTACCTTTACATTTTATGTGTGTCACTAAGATTTACCATTATTCCAACCCCAGTCCACACCTGTGTGCTACCAGGTCCGAAAGGCGAGCAAAGAATAGTAAGACTGTAACCTATCTCTCATGTCGTAAGAAGCGACTAAGGGGGGTTATGCATGAGACCGGCTACCTGAGCAGAGTCAGGCACTCATTTACAGCTAGGAAGATTGGACCTTATTTAGTCTTCTTTATACTCTATGAAAATGAAGCAGTTTAAATATGGTGAAACTAAAACATCTCTTAGTCAAGAATTGCAACATTAACACAAATGGAACAGTCTTGGAAGGAATAGCTATAAATGTGTACACTAATAACAACAAGTCAAGAAAAGCAACATTGAAACCACCATTATCTGTTTAGTGCGAGCTTCCTGACAAAAGACCAACAGTGGTGGTGGTGCCATACTCCACAGGAAGCGAAGAAAAACATCAAGAAATGCAACATTAACACAGTTGGAACGATCTTGAAAGGAACATTCATAAATGTGTATACTAATAACAACAGCTATAAAAAATAGAACTTAGAAATAAGGAATATAAGAACTCATGCAACAGCATCAGTTCTAAAAACTAATTAGGTTCTTAGCAACATATATTTATCCTTGTAAGTTGGAAAACTTAGTTCACCAGCGTTACATAAAAGAGAAGAGATGCTGTCATGTGGAAGGCATACGTGACTAATGAGAAGTCAAATAAGAAGACGAAGATATGGATTAACAGAAAAATATTAACAAACTCATCGACAGCGAAAACTTCTAACGTAGATGTCTGAACAAGATTAACGTGCAGAAAAGAACATCATTAAAAGGATCAGAAAGAGACGGTCTACTTTCACTGAGCAGGTTCTGAGAATCAAAATGGTAAATGTAGGGTGGCAACGAGCAAAAATGATAGAAAAGAGAGAGAGTGAGAGAGAGAGAGAGAGAGAGAGAGAGAGAGAGAGAGAGAGAGAGAGAGAGAGAGAGAGAGAGAGAGAGAGAGAGAGAGAGAGAGAGAGTAGAAAAGTGGAGAGTTTAACAGCTTTGCACAATTGATGATTATAATAAATTATTGAAAATGCAAAGGAGCGGAAGCAGCATGGAAACACATGATCGTCCATGCCAGTCACCACTTCTCTTTAGAATGACCAATGCTGGTCCTTCAGAAAGTTGATTCCCCTATAACTATTACCGCATCGCTTTGTAAAACTTACAAACTAATACATTTTGTGGTAGATGCAACTGGACAATTAATATCTCCTTCTTTGGTCCTTGGCCACTGACTGACAAAGCAATCAGTGACCATCACGCCTGGTGGCGTCTTGTGGGGCAGGAAAAAAAACTGTCTCCACCTTGCTCGGTCTGCAGCCATCCTTCGT
>JAMPIV010003711.1:180000-540000 GCA_024509875.1 Oreohelix idahoensis
GAAAAGCAGAAAAATACCCGTGGAACAGGAGGTGAGCAGTAGAAGCTGGCGATAGATTTGACACACATTGAGGAAACCTGTTGATAGATTTGACACACATTGAGGAAACCTGTTGATAGATTTGACACACATTGAGGAAATCTGTTGATAGATTTGACACACATTGAGGAAACCTGTTGATAGATTTGACACACATTGAGGAAACCTGTTGATAGATTTGACACACATTGAGGAAACCTGTTGATAGATTTGACACACATTGAGGAAACCTGTTGATAGATTTGACACACATTGAGGAAACCTGTTGATAGATTTGACACACATTGAGGAAACCTGTTGATAACCTTACCAGGCAGTCCTTGTTTTGGAAAACTCAGAGTAAGAAAAGTAAAGATAGATCAAGTAACACAATAAGAACAGAACTGGAGACAGATGACAATGATGAGGAAGATTAGTCAGTTAAGTTTAACAGTCAACACAAATATCGAAAAAAAAGAATCAGAAAAAAAATAGGCTTTGAAATAATGGTTTATTGAAAACGATGTGATATCAAGTTTTCATAACCAGGAGGAAGTCTCCGCTAGTGAACACTAATATCAGAAGCACTTAAAAACAAAAATTTCTTGTCGATTACTTGAACTTTGTCTTAAAAACAAGGGGGTGGGAGGGGATTGCAACCAGGAATCTTTAATCGACACGTTTTTATTGTTCGGACATGACAGAGTATGCAAATAGATGATTATTCTCGGCTCAGGTATTTGACAAACAATGGACATTGAATTATTCTTTCACCCTTTATGTTTTTTATGCATTACAAAATCATTAATAATCAACAGTTCTCAGTGGCCTTAAGAAAACATAGCATATGACAGAGCAGCTAATTGAATATATTAGCCCTAATGTTTTTCTACAGCCATTTCTGTGTCAGGCTGGCTAGCCAAGATTTGGCAATCTTGCACGGATAAAGTTTGAGGCGACCATTGCTGGGTTCATAGAAGGTCGGGCAACAGCGTCTAATTAAACATTAAGAGTTAGAAGAAAGATGTTAATGTCATCTGACGTGGTGGTTGGACTGATGGTAATGGAAGACATCGTTATAAGAAAACTAGACACACGCGCACATATAGACAGACAGTGATAGAGAGAGGTACACAGATCGACAGAGAGAGGAAGAGAGAGAGACAGATTTCTGGATGACAAGGTAGTAAGATTATAAATATACTGAGAAATTTAAATAAGAGCTATTTTTTTAGAACCAAACATTCTCTCTTATAATTGTTACAACAAGCAGAAGGAAAAGGTAAAGTCCATAAGTGTTTTTACTTTCTCGAGATTATAAGTATTTTAATTCTATGGGGTCAAAGAAAAGTCACTTCCTGTTTTTAAATGTTTATATCCTCACTTGTCACTTTTGGATATACATAAAAATATTGTCAAAATATAGAGCAATAACTGCTATTTGACAAATAATTGTTATCTTTTTAATTTGTTTCTCATGAACATAATAAAAGGAATAAAATTTTAAACAGCCGATAAACTGACATTACTTACTGCCCCAAATGAAATCATTTGTTGAATAGACCGAATCTCATACTGAGCTGTAATTTCAATGTGACATAGCACATAAACTAATTCTCGAGATCTAAAGGTCGTTTATATTTGGACATGCGCCCTAATATAACCGGCTAGGTTGAACAGGACGCGCCTTGCCAAAACGAGGCAGTTAATTGTCTTATTTTGATATTTGGTTCATATAAATTAGTTGAATATGAGTAAAGAAATAGCAATTTAAAAATATGGAGTGACTTTTTAATCACCCTATATGTGTAAGTTCAACTCCATGTTTTTAACAATCTGTCCCTTTCTATAAATATAATGAATTGAGGTTTGTTATAATTTATAACAGTGGGGAAAACGGGACGATGACAGTATAAAAATTTATAACAAATGTATACACAAGCCCAGAAACAACAAATTCAATAATACAGAGCATGTTATAGATAACTGTCGTCACTTAAAGAAGGTTTAGCGTTTGTTGAAAATCTGATATGTCAGAGTTAGAGCTTGCTACTTTTGGAAATTACATAATATACTCACCCATAAAAACTGTGTGCCCAAATAATTTCGCAACACTTATTAAGTCCTGTAAAGCTTATGAACTTCACATAATGGTGACTGACAAGTGGTGGAAAATAAGACATAAAAGCCGAAGAAAAAATTACAAAATTTCAACTGAATAGGGGTGAGAAATCAAATTTCTCTTCCCAGCACTAGTCCAGCGCAGTTTGCCAACTCCCTGGCAAATCTTGCAGTGTACGCTTTGCCGTGCCACTCACGTCAGAGGGCTGCCTCGACGGGCTCTACGCTCCCTGAAGGGGTATCGTTTCGAATGGCCTTATACACGACGGTAATGAATAAACGAACCGTGTAATTTAGGGCCCCCGATCAAATGTGAATATTCAGTCGATTGAATTTGTTGTCGTTAAGGGCAAGGGCAGAGTGCTGCTAAATAAGTATATAAGACGGTCTGGTACTAACTACATTTTCAAATACAGCAGCCTGTGTGCCATACAAGAGTAGACTGATAGCAGATACAGCCGTAGGGCAGTGAAGTGTTACAGCCTTCACTATACTAGGTCCAGCTTTGAGAGGTGGGGTAACCAGTTCCGTTCCTCGGTGTCTTTTCCTTCCCTAACTCAAGAGCAGAGCCAGGTACCCATTTACATCTGGGCAGACTGTAGCGTGATGCCACCGTGTTTTGAACCCGATACCTTCGCTGTGAGAGACCAGCGCTCTAACCACTCTGTCAGTCTAACGCTCCTTTGTACCACAGAGATACATTTCTGTGGATTTCATATTTCTGTGTAGGTGAATGCAAGTTCATAATATGTCTCTCTTCACCTGCACGATTAGCGCATTATACATTACCTATGTTGTTTACATTTTTAGTTGCTTCTATTATTGAAATTATGAATAATATTAAATTTATTACGCAACATGCATTATCCCACTGTAGTGATTTCTAAATACAATATCTAAATTAATATATAACAGTATAGGGCATAAAGGCAAAGATAAGAAAGTACAAAAGAATTTTCTGCTAGAACGGTTGGTGTCGCCTACGCCTTCAGATTATTATTTGCTAACGAATAGCCGAACAAAACGGTACCCAATTTTTCAAATTCGTCCTTGACATAAACAACCACTTTTCCTAGTTCTAAGAAAATATTTGCCTAAAATGCATTGTGGAACGAGGAGGGGCAAGGATAGATGAAATGCCAATTCGTTTCGCATTGATTTTAAACTAAAAGCCAACTGTAGCACAGTGGCAAGCCTTGCCTTAGGGGTTTCCCCAATATGATGAAAAAGTTAGAATTGTGGACACTACGGTCATGTAAACATGTTAAGCTCTTATTGTGAATGACCTAAGCTCTCGTATTTAGCTTGATATTACATGGAAAAAGAGTGAACGAGAGGTAGTTTAAAAATAAACAACTAACATAGGAAAAAAAAGATAGAATTTTGAACCAACCCACATAGCCCCTTAAAAATCGTAGATTCGTGTACCTGAAGACTTGCTGACCAAGAATATGGTGTTAGTTATATAAATAGTCCCTTAACTAATCACATAATGATAAAACCATACATAGAGATCAGAGATACTGTCAGGTCAAGTCATATCTGCTTAGATTGGATCACATATTTTTTGGGGAAAAAAGTAGGTGACAGATAGGCTAGGATGGTACAGTGAATCTGATTGGGTGGCATTTGAAGTGAGACGAAATATTATTGGCTGACCTTTGAATAAACATAAATAGCCTAGTAACGTAGAAAGGTTTGAATGATATTTTTTGAAAGACTGTTTACCCTTGTAAAATTAAAAGTGATTGGCCAACTGAATCGATATTGTCAGAATAAGCGTTAGGGGGGACGCCATTACTAGAAAAGTTTCAACAGTGATAGATGAGATCAGGCTGTGCTTTTAAATACATTTCTGGGCAGCCTGGACAACATTTCTGTGGCATCGTCCTGGGCAACAAAACAGATCGAAACTGTGTACCAAACGCTTCTGATTGATTCAGGACTCTCGTTTCTGCGAGCCCTGTGGCCATGCCTTCAAACAGGGAACAGATTGTCAAGCGAGCAGAGGAAAGGTTCAACCTATATTCTACTGCCAAGATAAGTTCTCGTTCTATTGTGCTATTTGACTGATGTAATTGATTATTTTGATTTCACTTTTAAATTGTCAATCCTGATTCCAAATAAATTAGAATCAGGATAATAAAATTGTAAAAATCATATTTACACAAAATTTAACCACAGTCTTAAATAAGATAGCCTTTTAGAGTGTCGTTTGTATGTTATTGTGGTAGTACTGTGGGCTGTTGTGAATAATAAACTATTTGTTTGTATGTTTGTTGATTTTTGTACATTACACTCTACATTCATAACCCTAGACACAACACGAAGTCATTTAATAATAATAATATAAATACATTTTGATTGAGATAAAAAAGGTGGTAGCTAAAAGGTACCCTGAAAAGTTCACAATACTATTGGGTAAATTCAGGGACCTTCATAGTTAATCTCATTTATTAACATATTGATACCTAACAACAAATTCATAACATCAATTCCACCACACCCACACACACACACACACACACACACACATATATATATATATATATATATATATATATATATATATATATATATATATATATATATATATATATATATATATATATATATATATATACACAAACACACACACGCACACACAAACTTGCATAAATTGATGCTTGCGCTGACTCAGGGCTGGAAATGGTGTCACAAGATCGCTAATGAGGAACTGATGACAAGAACCAAATAAATAAAACGTCTTCTTCGTACACTATCAGACATCTACTTGAATGTTTTCAAAGAAAGAAGTAATCAGTTTGAGGCTATTTGAATCTCCGTAGAGCTTTTCCACAAATGGTACGGGTGTCGGCCATATGCGCTTTCTCTGTTCCGCATATGTTGGTCAACTTTAAAGCAGATGTTGAGGAGAAGACGGTAGCAGTGGGTAAAACCCACATTGAGAAAACCCAGTTAATAGCATGGCAAGGCAGTCCCTGTTCTGGAATCCCCAGGGTAATTAAAACCAGACACAGGGAAACACACACTTGAAGAAAGGAACTGAAAACAGGTATAAAACAGACACGGAAAAACTTTGAACAAATGGAGTGTTTTAATGGCCTGTGCTCCGCATGCTGCTAAAAGGTAAGGACTGAAGCAACGTTGATATTGTGACGTAAACTATGACAGATGTCCCAGACTGGATGCACGTGAAATCAATAAATCGTTGTTAACAGTTCGTAGATCCAGTATTGACATTTTGTCACAAAACGGATTTTGGGGCGACCTCTTTCCGATCTCTCTTTCACTACGGCAGTATTCAGTTACATTTTTGTACTGATTTTATTGCGATTTTTTCCGAGTCGCACCCTTTTCTTTCTCTGCACTGGAGCAGATATTTTGTATCTACATTCTTTTACTCCTTTTAGAGATGTCGCCACGTCTGTTTGTTACCCGTAGCTTCCTTAAAACATTTGAAGGAGAGGCAGAGATAATATTAACGACAGGCATATTCTCGTGTACCCAACCTTGGCCGCTACCGATTAACACGTAAATCGCCAGCGTATTTGTGTAACTGTTGATAAAGCCAGGGTACGCGACAGATAAAAGATTACTTGTCTGGGTGACACATTTTGGACAGACAATGATGACCTAATCACTTCATGTCTGAATTGTTATGACAAGATTACTTTAGATAGTAATAATCTGTTACATCTGAAGCACGTTGTCGTATGCGTTTACAGATGTGTTGGTGAGATCGCCTGCCAGGGATTGGATATTTTTATTCCATATACGGAAGACTTGACCCCTACATTACGTTCAAAATTTGTCCATGTCAGGAATACTTTGAAATTCCCCCCCCCCCCCTTTTCCCCAACCAGCACGTTTGAAATGATTGGAACTTTTACTTAGCTTCATAACAAACAGAAGCGGGGGAGGACAATGACTATAACCTGACACGCTTCAGTGTTAAGACACTGTGAAGATCGCTTGCCAAGACGACACAACCAGACCTTGCCAGAGTGAAGCCTAGAATTCAGAATTTCATTTTATCAGACCGGACCTTTTTATTGGAGTATTTTCAGGACTTACAAAACAGCCCATGAAATCTCTATCCTTTTAAATAAGGAAATCCGGAATATCTGAGGAAACTGAACACACGGAGTCAGAGAGGGAATTGAAGTTAAAATTAACGACCCCAAGTACACGTATAAAAAGGCATCGGCTAGTGCCTTAACTTATTCATCTGAGCAAAATGTCTGTGAGCTAGGATTGGCGCTATTTGTCATTTTACATTCTATATTTTCATTACTAACATGTGAACTAATATGTATATATTACCATGTGAATATTAATATGTGAAAAATCGCTAGGGGATGTCCCAGTCATTTGAAGCTAGCAACCTCATGATTTCATAAACCACCACTGCACGGGCTGGTGACTGCTTTATTGCTAGTTTTTTTAGTTAGAACTAAACGCGTCAGTAGTCCCAAGTTCCCTATGGAGCAGGGAGGGAAAGATGAAAGAAATGATGTACATTTTAATTATAATACTTACAGTTTCAAACCAGTGGTAATGTCAATGTAAACATATTCACTTTAAAATTAATGGAAGTTTCAAACTTTTCAAATCAGTGTAAACATAAATGAAAACATATTCAATTTATATAGTGAACACTTTTCAATCAGTTGAAATGTAAACATGTTCTATCTGTACTATTAACCTTTTCATTTAAATGTAAAGAAACTATAAAAGTTAATCAATTTAAATGTATAGAAAGTTTTCTCTCGAGGAATTAGAGTTAATTCTCTCATCGAGGGTAAATTCTGAGGTAGAGGGATGGTGGAATAGGAAAAGGGGACACATAAGTATGTGTCGGGAAACGCAATACTCAGGACAGCGTTTCATTTCTATTCTTTTACCATAGTGTGACAGAATTGAGTAAGAAATTGTTGGGCACTGGGTGGAGCTAAATCCCCACCCCCCATTTCTTCTTGACTGTTATTACCACTCGCACTTCTTTCTTTAGATGAAAGGGGGAGTGCTCGCTGTCACTCTTACTAGGACAGGTCCCCTCCTCTTGCCTAAGTTGGTCAGAGTAAGCTTTGAAGCGGTTACAACTCGCCGTATTGTTTCTTTGAGACCAGGGAAAATTAGCCGCCTCGCTGTCCACGTGCAGAACGTATTACGCCATCTGTTGGCGGTTTCTCTCTTTTTTGCACGTAAACACGGGACACTGTTCCTGGAGTTCCGTCATGTTACGTGGCAGTCCGGGCGAAGGAGCGACTTGTTCGAAGACACCTGCTCTGTTGAGATGACGGTCTCCTAAACTTCCCTGTGTTTGATGCCAGAAATTCTGGGACTCTCTATGCGTAACAATCTTTACTCTGTTACGCTAATTCTTTGTACCTTGTCATTAGAAGAATTCTCTGGGTAATAGTTACGCATCGTTCTCTACGCACGTGTTAGCCACGCGCGCACACCTGCAATCCTACTATTAATATATATATATATATATATATATATATATATATATATATATATATATATATATATATATATATATATATATATATATATATATATATATATACCGTCTACTTCTGCTTCTAATTGCTTCAGTCCTAAAAATTCCTGCCCTGAGAAGTTAGAAGACTTAACGCCAGCTTGCCTGCTATTATAGAGTGGGAGATTCTGACAGTCTTGGTAAGCAAGTTTCTTCTTCTTCTTCACATTTATTATCGACGAACAACAGACGAGCATGGACGTGATCAAGGACATCATCATAACAATTCATATCAGAATCTCAGGACATCATGGTTAAATGCAGGAATGTTCATATATGATCAGGCAACTTGATTAATGAATTGATTGACATATCTTCATCTTATAACGGCTGACCCCTCAAGGGCAAGCATACAAATTATGAGTAAATAAATAAACAAACAACACACAAAGGTAGTTATCAGGCACTCAGTGAGAAAATAAAGAAGTAGAAGACCAGACAACAGAAAAACAACAGAAGTGATAGGCTTACCAGGATCGAACCAGGACCTTCCAAACGGCACCCAACCGCCTAGCCACGGCAGCGAATCGCCACTTATCCACTCTGCCAGCTCCGCATTACTGATAATTTTGACAAGAGGTCTATGATTCATTAAAGAAAGTTCCATTATTAAATAGCCTCGTAAACAATCTGGTTGACGTATTTGAACATTATACTTGAGACATCCTGGTAAACAGTACATAATAAAATTCTAAGTCCATTTGACTGACCTCTCATTAATCTGCGTAGTCCAAAGGACGGCGAAAATATCCATTATATCTGTATTCAGGTTTATAATAAAATTCTCCCAAACGGAACGTGCTTGAACAGAACTGGCTGGATCCAATAATTTCCCTTTACTGCTAATCCAATTTCAGTACATCTTAATGATGAGACAACAATTCCCCGAAGGATGTTCCGACTAGATTCAACATAGTAAGGTGCAATATAAATATATTCCGTATATTAAAACGAAACTTACTGTGAAATCCTTACGGCAATAGCTTCCACACGGAAGACCGTATAAAATAGAAAATATACAGAAGTCTACCCACTATATGGGGTTTAAATAACAAACAGACCAAGGTCTGACTTTCATTCCAGCCATCTCTCTCTGAGGTCACTACGTCATCTACTGTTTAGCAACAAAACGCAAAATACTAGCGCACAAATATGTGCGCTTCCGTGCGCGATGAATTCAACTTATAAATATATTCTTACCACAATAGTGGATGCGTACCCTCTTAACAGAAGTAGGACCCATGACTACTTTATTACTGTTAAGGACCCAAAAAGGACGCAACAGTTACTCAATGTACATTTATGCTTCGTTTTGTTATCGACAGTTTATTTTGCCATATCAGGATCCGAAATGTATAGTAATTGAGAGAGGGTTGTATTTTCGTATAGTTCGTTTCACTACCCGACAGTAGGCAGTCAGATCATGTAGAGTTAATTTTTACCAGTTAATGATTCTCCACTGTGTTGACGAATACATAGGATGATGATGATGAATTACATTCAGATGTATCGACTTCACGCTAACATCAGCCGAACCAACACAAGCTTTATTTACATAAAGAGTCAAATTCAACCCAACACTGGGTGGCCGACCTTCCTTTGGTGGCACCTTTATAATATAATGACTGCTATACAAAATGTTTCCTGGTAGGTTCAACCAGGCTGGACTGGTCTGCGTGGGTAGGGGTCAGACAAAAGCTGGTACTCTGGTCCTCCAGATTGGGGGTTTTAGCACAGGGCCGACACCCCTGTCTATGTAAAAAAAAATCGCACGTTACGGAAACAACAATAAATGGAAAAACTTTGCTGCGGGACGGACATCCGGAGTCTCAGGCTCGTATGACTGACAGTGGTGAAAGCCGAAAGGAAGCCACTGGCATGAAAACGGATGCCCCGACCGCAAAACGCGAAACCAGAATTGGTTTTTGGAACGTCAGAACTATGAATGAGGCAGGAAAGCTGAGACAAATCACAGCAGAGATGAGGAACTGCAAGATACATATCCTGGGAATAAGCGAGAGCAGATGGACAGGTAGGGGGAGAATAAAAACAGCTACAGGGGAAACAGTACTTTGTTCTGGCAGAGAGGATGGTCAGCACAACGAAGGTGTAGCCATTATCCTGAAGAAAGGAATGGAAAGGTCTTTACTGGAATGGAAACCCATCAACAACAGACTGATAAGAGCAAGACTAAGAGGGAGGTTCACCAACACCACAATTATACAATGCTATGCACCAACAAACGACAGCGATGAAGAGATCAAGGACGAGTTCTATCAACAGGTACAAAAAGAAATGGAAACTACACCCAGGTACGATCTCATTATAGTAATGGGAGACCTAAATGCGAAAGTGGGAGCACACAATAATTATAACGAAAGAGTAATGGGGAAATGCGGCAGTGGAATAGCAAATGAGAATGGGGACAAATTAATAAGCTTCTGCAGTATTAACAACCTGGTCATTGGAGGAACACTTTTTCCACACAAGGAAGTGCACAAGTTAATATGGGAATCACCAAACGGACGAGACAGAAACCAGATAGATCACATAATGATCAGTGGCAGATGGAGACATGTACTACAAGACGTGAAAGTAAGAAGAGGCGTAGATGTGGGAAGTGATCATCACCTAGTAGTAGCAAGACTGGAAGTGAAACTCAGAGCTGCTGGACCAGTTGCAGTCAAACAGAAAAGATACAACATCACGAAACTGAAGGATCCCCTCACCAGAAAAGCTTTCGTGGTCGACGTAAAGAGAAGATATGAGATTATCAAAAGCCAGGAAAGAACAGAGACCGATGATGTTGACCAGAGATTCAACACCATCTCAACAATATACAAGGAAAGCAGCAAGTCATGCTTGGGATTCCAGGAAAGAAAGAGCCAAGACTGGATAACACCAGATACGCTAAACACCATAGCAAAGAGAAAGGAAATGAAAAGAAAGAAAACAGAAGCTAAGTCTCCCAGATGAAAGGCAATATATAGTGAACAGTACAGTCAGCTGGACAAGGAAGTTAAACGTCAAACCCGTGCTAACAAAAGGACATTTCTGGATGACCTTGCAAGACAGGCAGAAGAGGCAGCACTGAGAAATGAACAAAGCACAGTATACAAAATAACTAAAATCATCAGTGGAAAACGAGGTGCAAACAATATTACATTAGTAAGAGATAAGCAAGGAAATCTCATCACAACAGTAGAGGGACAGGAAACAAGATGGGCAGAACATTTCAGAGAAACTCTGAATAAGGAATCACCAGAGACACAATTGAATGTTCCGGAGGCTGAAAATGATCTAGATGTTAATACAGACATCCCACGAAAAGAAGAAATCATCACAGCAATCAAAGGGTTAAAGAATGGAAAAGCTCCTGGTCATGATAACTTAAATGCAGAGCTATTTAAGACAGACCCAGAGCTAGCAGCAGAACTATTAGAACCACTATTTGCACAAGTCTGGAAAACAGGGACAACACCAACAGAGTGGAGAAAAGGAATAATTGTCAGACTGTAATAATTGGAGAGGAATAACTCTTCTCTCAGTTCCCAGCAAAATACTAAGCAGGATAATTATACAGAGAATCTCAAAAGCAGTAGACCACAAACTGAGGAAAGAACAAGCAGGATTTAGAAAGAACAGAAGATGTGTAGATCATATATTTACCCTCAGGAACATTATAGAGCAGTGCTCAGAATGGCAAAGACAGTTGTACATTAATTTCGTTGATTTTGAAAAGGCTTTTGACAGTATACATAGGGACAGTTTATGGAAAATACTGAGGGCTTATGGAATTCCAAGCTGCATAGTGTCAATCATAAAAAGCCTTTATGCCAACTTTACGTGCAGCATTGGGCAGAGCAACCTAACCTTTGAAGTGAAGACAGGAGTACGACAGGGATGCCCCTTATCAACCACTCTATTTTTAACAGTCATAGACTGGGTGATGCGCCAGACAACAGAGGGCAATCCAAGAGGAATAAGATGGACTACATTTTCTACATTGGAAGATCTGGAATATGCAGATGACATTTCACTGCTAGCACATTCACATCAACACATCCAGGAAAAACGGATAGACTTAATAAGTGTAGCCAGCAGGTGGGCTTGAACATCAACCTAAAGAAGACAGAGGTCATGACGCTCAATGCGAGCAACCCTGAGCCCATATCAGTAAGGAATCAGCAACTGGAACAGACAGATGCCTTCACATACCTAGGATGGATAGTAACACCAGACGGCGGAGCAAGCAAAGACATCAACAACAGAATGAACAAAGCAAGAACAGCCTTTTTTAGTCTAAACAACATCTGCAAGTCCTCTCAGTACAGCACAAGCACAAAATTAGGATTATATCAGAGCTGTGTGCTTTCTGTGCTTCTCTATGGCGCGGAGAGCTGCAGAGTTACAGAGAAGGAAATGTCGAAATTGTCCTCTTTTCACACAACATGCCTAAGAAAAATTCACCGAATCTTTTGGCCGAATATCATCACCAACCAAGATCTGCTTACTCGGAGCAAGCAAGAGGACATGTACACCATCATAGCTGGCAGACGCTGGAACTGGATTGGCCATGTCCTCAGAAGAGACCCCGATGCCATCACAAGAACTGCTATGCTATGGACCCCTGAAGGAAAACGAAAGAGAGGCCGACCAAAAACTACTTGGCGGGGGACTGTGGAGGCTGAGATGCAAAGAATGAACCAGAGTTGGGGCACTGTACGAAGGATGGCCGCCGACCGAGCAAAGTGGAATCAATTTGTTGTTGCCCTACAAGACACCACCAGGCGTAATGGCCACTGACTGATTTGACGGTCGGCGGCTAAGGATCAAAGAAGAATAAGATACAAAATGTTACTGGCACTTCTCCTTTCTCTCCCCTATATCGTCCGTCACTACTTCTTGCTTTACCACAGTTATGTCAGTGGTTAGACTCTGTTCGAGTAGCTTGGGGTATCTATTTTTAGACTGGTCTAATACCAAGGCTGACAGCTTATACCAAGTCTCTGACTCCTAATATTCTCTACCGTCTCTTATCTTCTGTGCTGTATAAAGGTTCACCTTATTCTACACGATTGTATATTTACTTGCTAGTTTTGACATACCTGTAAATTCTTGCCTTGGGCTGAACATCAAAAATACTTGACAGCAACACTGCCTTTCTTGCTCCATGAATAACCAAACACCATAGCAGAAACCTGCACCTACATCTATCAGTGGCTATTTCGCGTTCCAAAATCAGACTGACTTAATCTTATTCCCGATTTAACATCTCCCCGTTCTCTGCTAAAATGTTTTCAGCCTCGCAACACTTTCTCGTGCGTTTTTAATTTTGATCACTCACCAAAACCTTTCAAGGGACGTAACTTAAAGTCATCTCCCTTTGCTGATTAAGCTCAAAACCTATACAATCTTCTTAAATCTTACTACTAAAACATTACTATGTAAATCAGTTACACCCTAATTTAGAACTCATATGAAATACTAAACCAAAACACCAAGCTACACCTCCCAAAAGGGGACCTACGAAGTTACCTCCCTTCCCTCAAAACACTCTTCTGCCCATTTCACTTCCCCTTAACAAAGACACATAGTCTATTAACAACTCTATTTAACTTTCTTAAACCATTTTTCTGTACTCTCTTTCATTCTTAAAGTCCCAAGCTACCGTTCACTGTCCATTTGATCGGATCGGATTGGTTTGATTGTTGTGTTACTGGTTGGAAAATAAACGCCAGTCGCTGGTACATATGTTGTCATTATTTTACGTAGGGCTGCACCGAATATTCAATTCGGTTCGGTGCCGGATAGTGCATTAAATGTACTATTCGTATTCGGCTGAATAGTACGCTGCCATCAAATGCGAACAGTAAATTTAGATTAACCCGCGGCGTGATAATTTTAGACCCAGAAAGTAGGCTGACTTTAAGTTTCAATTGGTCCCGCTACTAACTCATGCCTTGCGATGCATACTTTAGCATGTAGCGGGTTGCATCAGCTGACTAGGCAGAGGGAACAAAGTCGTGGGCAATAGACAGTGCAGAGGCAACGAAAGTACTTCAAGCCATCGGCAAAATGATGGCACTAGACATTCAACCATATTCTATCGTGCAAGATGTCGGTGTCATGTTTCTGGTTGGTTTGTTGGAGCTGAGATACACAATGCCAAGCAGGAAATTTTTTACTGACATAATTATTCTTAACATTTACAGCTCTGTTAGGGCTAATATCCAGCACACCGATATCTCGCCGCGCCTCCAACAAGCGTCTCAAGTTAACGTCTGTTCAGTACTGCCGGCAACACATTTTCAGATAACAGATGTTGTCTTTTGGCAGAGAATGTCGAGAGACTCGTTTTTTTTAAACGCCAATGCATGTTTCATGCAGCAATTTAAAAAGTGATTAATGGCTATTTGATGTATTTTTTGTAACGGTGTATAATTATTAAAAATGTCAGTAGACCTATTGAACACAACGTTTTATGCCCAACAGTCACTCACTATTCCTATTTGTATTCGTATTTGGCCGAATAGTTAAAGGCCTCTATTCGTATTCGACAGAATAGTAAAAACCACTATTCGTTGCAGCCCTACTTATAAGTAAATTAAGAAAACGAGAAATTCTCACGCTGTTTTACTAATTGCACTTTTGAAAAGAGGCACTCTTGCTTCTGTCGACACTTGTGCACTATTATACACCACGATCAGTAGCAAGCACAATATAAACGTGTCAAGAATGTTTTCTGAGGCGATTATGTTTTGGAGGTGTCAAGCACATATGGTCCTCAGGCAGCTTGGTAAGTTTTGTAATTTCTGTGAGCGTCGGATAGGATTTTAAGTGTGATTCCATTTGCTTTTTTGTGTGTTGCAAGTAAGATGTTAATGTGTTTTCGCCTTCTCTAGAGAGTGTTAGTGAATATCGTGATTTTGGCGGGCAATAGTGTAACTGATGCGTGATGCCATATGATGATGGATGGTATCCGCATGTCTGGTTTTGTGTGGTGTGCAGATGTGTTCAGTCAAAACAATGTTCATACAAAAATAACAGGGCAATCCACATAGGACGTCAGTAAACTCACGACGTATAAAGTCAATGATTCTTGTAACAGCCGTTGACGTTTTTCTTCATTATTTATTGTGGACGCCACAGTGACAAAATGGTTACGCGAATATGTGGGCACATCAAACAGTCATTATCACAGCAACATTCAATACAGCAATAGACGGTAGACAGCATTACAATGATGAGTCAGATGCATGTTATATTTCATAGTGCTGTAAATGTAGTCAGGTGGAAAACTCCATCCTTTTCTATAACAGCCAGGAGATAACCAGATGTATGAGATCAGTTCACTCTCCTTAGTCTGACTTCAGCAAGACCGACACGTCTGCCGAAGTATAAATAATGTCCTCAAAAATATCCTCTAGATAATAAAGGTTTTCCAAACCTAGTTCATTTAACAAAGTAGCAAGTAATGGTCCTTGGTACATGCATCAACCGATGCAGTACAATGCAGCGACATGTGAGCTGGGAAAAAACATCTCGTGACGACGACTTTCGAAGACAGGCTATGAATCGAAATCGCTCACGACCCAAAATCGATAGAGTTAATGAAAAAAAGTCAATTTACCTTGCTTTCAAGAAATACAGAAATATCACGCCTCCCGGCATGTGCAAATACACTAGAGGTATTATCCCGAATAAACGAAATATCCATAAGAGGACTACACATCCCTGACAGAACAAAAAAAATAGCGGAGATCCCCTCTTCAACGAGGCATCTCTTTCGCCATTCCAAATCGCTCACTCCACTAGTGGTGGGCGGAAACCGATCGACCAAAAAGCAAGACAAGTCATGCGCAGTCCAGCGCAAAATGACCACAGCTCAAAACTTAACTGCATTCGATACCAACGCGAGAAGACAAATGCTTACCGAGAAAAGTGACTATAAATTTCAAGCAGTTGTTGCCCTTGCGTTATAAAATAGATATTGTAAAAAACGATGTTGCGAGAATTTATCACGCAACATATCACCACCTCCTCCCGATAAAAAAAAAAAATGTGGAACATATTTTTTTTTTAAATATCAAAGAGCATGCGATAAGCGGCTCAAAACGCACGAATTATGCGCTGATAATTAATTAAATTGCCTAACATGAGGCTAATTATAGAGTGTCTGGTGAGGATATACCTCAACAGAAAAATAAATATGTCTCAAAAAATATTCACATCGGGGAGGTGTCACCAACACACATCACGTTAGCATGTAAACACAATATACGTATGCAAGTTACCATAATCATCATTAAACAGCATACTCTAATATTGTCTTTAAAAATGGATGTACAAATCTAATAGGAAAATTTAAATAGTAAAGTCTTTGACATGTAATGACATAAGTACATAGTAAAGTTAAACTACATGACGATCCAGGACATATGCTCTGGTATTCCGAGGGTAAGTACACAATCTAGAACTCGTCATGCTTGATACTAGTAAGGTAAGTCCTCAGCTCAACAATGACATTCTGAGAAAGTACAAGCAATATAATGCTAATTAATAACTAATATGCTTCATAAGGTACAATACATTATTAATAATTGTGGCTGTTTAGTAAACTAACGGCCCTTATATTAACTACTCAGTCCTCCTCTATCATCTTAAAAAACGAACAGAAGAAGATGACAACAAAGCACGATAGTGTGTACATATAGAGTAAGTACAGATGTGCTAATCTATTGTAGAAATATAGGTGTGTTATGACTCTGTAATATATGGAAATATAGGACAGAAGTATTAGTTGGAGTCATGTGGGCATCTAGACAAAATGTCAGCCATCACATTATCCGCACCACGGATAGCTCGTACCGTGAAGTGAAAAGGTTGAAGAGCTATAGCATATCGAGTGGATCTCGAACTCTTCAAATTCTTAGTCTGAATAGCTGTAAGAGCTTTCTGATCAGTCTCTAGAATGAAATGTGCGCCCAGGAGGAATCTTTGTAGCTTTAGAATTGACCAAACCATCGCTAACAACTCACGGTCTAAAACCGAGTAGTTCCTCTCTGCCGCATTTAGTTTTCTAGAAATGTACATAACAGGATGCAGAGTATTTGCATATTCTTGCATCAGTGCTGCTCCAATCCCAGTGGATGAAGCATCACTCCGAAGAACAAAAGTCCTATCAAGAGTAGGTAATCTTAAGATGGGAGGAGAAGAAAATATATTCTTGATTTGGTCTAGTGAAGATTGGCATTCTTCAGACCAACGGACCAGATTAGGCGAACCTTTCTTCAACAATGTTGATAGAGGTGCCATGATCGAAGATAAATTTGGAATAAATCTCCCATAAAATTGAATTAAACCTAAGAGACTCCTAACTTGTTTCTTCGTTTTAGGAACAGAGATGTTCAGTATTTTGGAAGTATTGTGGTCTTCTGTCTTCAAGAGACCATGACCAACACGATGACCCAGGAAAGAGATTTCACCAAAACCAACAAAAGCTTTAGAAGGTTTTGCTGTCAAATTATTCTCACGTAGAGTGGACAGTAAGTCATATAACCCTAAATAGTGATCTTCCCAGGTATCACTGAAGAGACAGATGTCATCTAAGTATGCGATGACATCCGAACGATGTGACAGAATTCGACGCATCATGCGAACGAAAGTGGCAGGGGCGTTCATGAGACCAAAAGGCATAACATTCCATTGAAATAGACCCCTAGGTGTAGAAAAAGCAGTAAGAGGTTTGGCATGCTCTGCTAAAGGTACTTGCCAATAACCTTTAGACAAGTCAAGTTTAGTGAAGAATCTAGAATTAGAAAGTCTAATCAGTAGATCTTCTAACAAAGGCATCGGTTCAGCGTCGAACTTTGTGACCTGATTCAATTTGCGATAATCAACGCACATTCGTATGTTCTTATCCTTCTTCCGGACAATAACCATGGAAGAAGAATATGGTGAAGTCGATGGTTCAATTATATTTAATTGAATCATTTCATCCAATTCCTTTTCCACTTGCGACTGAAAGTGTATAGGAATAGGATACGGCCTAACCCTAATTGGATTATTGTCGGTAAGAATTATGTCATGTTCTATGACATCTGTGTGTCCAGGAATGTCAGTGAGAACATCCTGAAATGTTTGTAACATCGACGAGACTTGTCGATGTTCGTCACCAGAAAGATTAGGAGAAACAGAAACGTTTTTCCAAGATTCCGTGGAATGTAATGGAACCACTGGAAGGGGAAGATTGACATCTGAGAAGGTAGATTCCTCATCCTGTATGACAGACAGGGATGAATAATGACCGTGAGGTGCAGGAGCATCATCCGTTGCCTGGAAAATAGGCAGCAAATAGTCCGGACGTTCGTGAAATTCCGAAAGCATGTTTATGTGGAAAGTTTTATGCTTTCCATCAATATCGACCACATAGTCAACATCGGAAATCCGAGAGACTATTGCATACGGACCTTTCCATGCAATAAGAAGTCTATTTTCCCTACTGGGGAGTAGGACGAATGCTTTGTCACCTGGACAAAGTTGTCGTAGACATCTATTCTTGTTAGCAAACTGTCTTGCCTTCTCTTTAGCAATTTCTGATGAAGCAGTTGCTAGCTTACATGCCTCAATGATCTTTTGTCTAAGAGCAATGACATACTCATATGAGGATTGAGTTTCATCGCTAATATCATCGGCAGTGATGAGATCGTGTAATAAAGACATAGGGCCGCGTGGACGCGCGCCAAAGACAAGTTCGAAGGGAGAAAATCCTGTGTGTTCATTAGGGACTTCTCTATAGGCAAAGAGAGCCGCGGGTAAAACCCTGTCCCAATCTTGAGGATGATCTTCAGTTATCTTACCAAGCAAAGTCTTGAGCGTTCTATTCAGACGCTCAACTAACCCATTAGACATAGGATGGTAGATACTACTGAGAGATCGTTCAATATGTAAGGTAGACATTACCTGTGACATAGTGTCAGATATGAGTTGAGTGCCATGGTCTGACAATATTTCTCTGGGGAACCCCAAGCGAGAAAATATCAACCAAAGAGCATCTGCGATATCTGTAGTAGATATGCTCTTAAGAGGAATAGCCTCTGGCCAACGTGTGCACATATCGACACATGTAAGGATAAACTGATGTCCTCTGGCCGACCTGACCTTAAAAGGGCCAATAATATCTATGGCCATTTTCTGAAACGGCCGAATAGGAATGTCAGCAGCCTGGATAGGCGCAGCATGTCGTGGTCCTCTAGATTTGACCTCCTGACATACCTTGCATGATCGGCAGTAAATACGAATGTCCTTATTGACAAAAGGCCAAAAGAAAGCCGCAAGGACTCTCGACTTCGTACGGGCAAAACCCATATGTCCAGCACATTGCGAGTCATGAGCATGTTGCAATATTTGCACTCTCATGCTCTTGGGAACAAGAATTTGCGAATGTGCCGACGTAGTCGAATCTTGTACCATACGTACAAGTACGCCGTTTCTCATTGCAATCCAAGATTTTCTATTTGTATCCTGATTCGGATCACCTTTCTTCGCAAGAACGAAGAATTTTTTTAAAGAAGGATCTTCTTCTTGCAATTTTATGAAAGAGTCACGAGTGATTACTAAGTGACTATCTTGGCTATCAACTTCATTATCACTATTCAGTGAAGTTTCGGGTGTTTGTAGAGCTTGTGCTCTTGTAACTACTGCATTTGTAGCTTGCATGTTATTATTTTCCCAAGCAGCAATCTGCTGTGGGGTACACTCCCTAACTCCGTGAATACGACCAATAATAAGGTCCGCAATAGGATTAGGTAAGAGACAAGCATGCACATCTCCAGTAAAGAAAGGAGTGGCAATGCGAATTACAGCAGTAGGATATTTTTCTAGAGTGCCGCCAAATGTGACACATTTAATAACCCTTCCTGTAGCACAAGATGGATCTACAAGCGATTGTCTAACACCAATAGTGGTGCATCCGGAATCGAAAAGTAGTGAGACCGGAGTATATCATTAACAAGACCCTTATGTAGAATTAAAGAACCCCTCCCGTCATGCGCAACAGCAGCAGGAAGAGCGGGAAGTGGGTGACCACAACTCAAAGTAGTTATGGTACCCGGTTCGAATAAAGTACTGCATTGGGGGCATTTGTTTGCTCTCTCAAAGTCAAAAGCAGAACCAGTGACAGCGTCAAAGTTTTTACTATCAACAACATGATTACAGGCTCCCTCAGTTTCCTGTTGTACAGCATTAGCCTGCTGATATCTCTTTTTTTTGTGTTGAGATCTACCCCGACTATTATTACCTCTGAAGTTATCAGAGTTATTATTATCTCTGCAGTTATTATTGTCTCTATTGTAATTGTTATCCTGGTTCGAATTCCAGTTTCCACGATTACTATCATGTTCACATTGATGCGAACATCTATTTGTTTGGTTCTGAGGTCTTCGGCAGGAATAACCTCTATTACCATATCCTCTTTTGAAATGCTTATAATTATTAGGGTGATAGTAACGAGTACTATCAGGTTGTCTCCAATTCTTCGAAGAAGAATCACTATGAAATTGGTTTCCATGATTTTGACAGAAATTACCGCTACTCTTTCTATCAAAATTTTGTTGGAATCTACGAGCAAAGTTTTGGCCATACGGAGCTGCCGAAGCAACTGGTAAACCTTCTTTCACCTTAGAGTTACCCATGGTTATGTGTGGGTGCGCAGTTACGTACTGGCAACAGAAATCTTCCATTTCTTTTATTGTTTTAGGTTTACGTTCATGAAGGAAAGCAAGGAAAGACTCATTGACAGACGACATGACTTTGTCTCTAAGTATTAAGTCCATAAGTCCTTCATAAGTTTTTTCCGTCTTAGATAGTTCAACCCATCGTGAGAAAGTAATGCGTATTCTTGCAATAAACTCGGAGAATTCAACTCCATTTTCAGGTAACATGTTTTTAAATTGTAGACGATAGCCGTCTTCGTTAAGCTGATATTTCTTTAACAAAGCGGCACTGACAACCTCATAATTGTTCTTGTCAGGTTCATCCACCATATTTAATATACTTAGAGCTTTACCTGTCAGTATCCCTGATAACTGATAAACATATTTTGCTTTGTCTATGTTATGAGCTGTACATGCTTGTTCAAATCTGTCCAGATAGAACATTATGTCATCACTGGAAGGACTAAATGTTGGTAACTTAATCTTAAAAGTATCATTATTAGCCTTCCCAGAAGATGAACCCTTGTTTGAATCATTACCATTACTCATGCTCGTCAATTTCAATTTCTCCAACTCTAAAGCTAAGAGTTTTTCTTCATGTTCCATTTTTGCTTTCCTCTCATCAGCCTCTCTTTGTAACTTCCTTTCTTCAGCTTGAGCCTGCATTTGAAGTCTTTCATTTTCAGCTTCTTTTTCAAGTCTTTTATTTTCAGCTTCTTTTTCAAGTCTTTTATTCTCAGCTTCTTTTTCAAGTCTTTTATTCTCAGCCTCTAGCTGTAGCTGGAGTTTTCTCTCCTCAGCTTCTGATTCCCTTTTTTGTTTTTCCATTTCCATTTGGAATCTTTTTTCATCCACCTGCATCTGCAGTTTCTTTTGTTCAGCTTCCATCTGCAGTTTCTTTTGTTCAGCTTCCATTGCTTTATCATATCGAGCAGTTGCAAATTCTTCTAACTTATCACCAGTCTTCCCAAGCAATTTACCCTGCTCAATAAAGTGCTCAAATGTAGACATGATGAGTAATATATAAGTCCAAAACCTGAAATAATTAACTAATTTATTTCAAACCTAAGTGTAACAAGTCTTAATTAAGCACTTGTATATTCACATCACCTTATATTATCCCAGTCTCTGTGGGAAACAAGTCTCCAATCAAAGAACTTGTATATGAAATATCAACAATCAATTCTTGATCATAAGTGCACTTCTCATTCAATAGTGCACGACACTATTCATCATTCATTTATCATCAGTGTAGTAGTAACAGTGCATTAGCATAGCCCATTAACTAATTACTATAACTGTAAACAATGACTATGTAAACACATGCAGAATGTAAACATTGAAAATGTAAACAATACAAACAATGTAAACAATAACAATGTAAACAATAACAAAGATCAGCAACAATACAAAAACGTTCGCAGAAATCAACTAAAAATAAAGCAGAAATTAATGACATATCACAAAAAATGTGACGATATCTGCGCTATAATTAAACAAAATACATGACACCACAGTGTATAAACAAAAATGTTGTATGAAACTAAATTATAGACAAGAGTAGGCTAACAAATACAAACAAATCAAAACAAAACTAAAGAATGTGAAATAATAACGAAAACAATATTAAAACATGTCATCACAGCTAACATAAATAGCAACAGAAGTCGCTTAGCAAATTCCAGTATCGGAAATTTGCAAACCCTACAGAAAACGCTCACAATAGACGACCTCTATGACGTGGCATAATCTAACGGAGACACCACCCAACCGAGAACCCGCTGAAATATAAACATATAAATATACAAATAACATATAAACATATAACATATAGAATGAGATGATACACAGAAGACTCAGCAGAAGTATAAGGGCACAGTTTACATACAAACAGGCCACTTAACTTATAGGCTTCCAATCGTAGAAACAGCAGAAAAACGGATGTCAATCAACGTCCTAAAGAGCGAAGCTCCAACGATGATGGCACATCTGAACTGCTTCCACTGCTAACACGATGGTACAAGAGCTTCTGAAATACTGTGTGTTGAGTTGTTTCGGCACTTGACCTTCTAATCCAAAGTAAGTTGATGGAAATCGGTACTTGGCCTTCTTCAGAAAACAACCCGTTTCAACCGGCACTTGACCTTCTCAAAAAACGACAGCACTGGAACCTTGACAGCAGCAACTTGCTTGACTTGCGTAAAAGATAACAGCAGTCCGAGTTATCCGGCAACATGTAACAACGCCGGGTACTGTCAAATTCTTGTTTCCGTCAAAAAGTTGAAATTTTGACTTTTACCGGGCAACGCCGAGTACTTTGAAAATTTTGAAGATGTTGACTGTATTGAAGAATGTTAATTTCTTGAAGGATGCTGATGAATTCTTGTTGAAAATGAAGTGGGTAAGGGACCCCGTGTTTGCTAGTACCAGAATCAAACCAGCTTATGGCCACCAAATGATGCGTGATGCCATATGATGATGGATGGTATCCGCATGTCTGGTTTTGTGTGGTGTGCAGATGTGTTCAGTCAAAACAATGTTCATACAAAAATAACAGGGCAATCCACATAGGACGTCAGTAAACTCACGACGTATAAAGTCAATGATTCTTGTAACAGCCGTTGACGTTTTTCTTCATTATTTATTGTGGACGCCACAGTGACAAAATGGTTACGCGAATATGTGGGCACATCAAACAGTCATTATCACAGCAACATTCAATACAGCAATAGACGGTAGACAGCATTACAATGATGAGTCAGATGCATGTTATATTTCATAGTGCTGTAAATGTAGTCAGGTGGAAAACTCCATCCTTTTCTATAACAGCCAGGAGATAACCAGATGTATGAGATCAGTTCACTCTCCTTAGTCTGACTTCAGCAAGACCGACACGTCTGCCGAAGTATAAATAATGTCCTCAAAAATATCCTCTAGATAATAAAGGTTTTCCAAACCTAGTTCATTTAACAAAGTAGCAAGTAATGGTCCTTGGTACATGCATCAACCGATGCAGTACAATGCAGCGACATGTGAGCTGGGAAAAAACATCTCGTGACGACGACTTTCGAAGACAGGCTATGAATCGAAATCGCTCACGACCCAAAATCGATAGAGTTAATGAAAAAAAGTCAATTTACCTTGCTTTCAAGAAATACAGAAATATCACGCCTCCCGGCATGTGCAAATACACTAGAGGTATTATCCCGAATAAACGAAATATCCATAAGAGGACTACACATCCCTGACAGAACAAAAAAATAGCGGAGATCCCCTCTTCAACGAGGCATCTCTTTCGCCATTCCAAATCGCTCACTCCACTAGTGGTGGGCGGAAACCGATCGACCAAAAAGCAAGACAAGTCATGCGCAGTCCAGCGCAAAATGACCACAGCTCAAAACTTAACTGCATTCGATACCAACGCGAGAAGACAAATGCTTACCGAGAAAAGTGACTATAAATTTCAAGCAGTTGTTGCCCTTGCGTTATAAAATAGATATTGTAAAAAACGATGTTGCGAGAATTTATCACGCAACAGTAACTAGTTGTAAAAAAAAGTTGTTGGTTGCTAGCTTTTAAGACAGTAGGTCATGTTGGAGATTAGAGAATAGTGAGTGCCTTGTAACAAAAGACATTAATTGGTAGACCCGGAATTATGGGTTGAAGATACATCATTATCGAAGAGTGTTTTTTTAGGACCTCTTGTTTTGTGAGTGTAATATTCATTACCTTTGTACGCAAGTTGCAGTAATACATTATTGTCTGGGGACCGACTTTCGGGCTGAAGTTCTTTATTTATATGTCATTCAGAGAGAGAGAGAGACACACACACACACACAGAGCGAGGCTCAGAGAGAGGGAAGCATGAACATGTGGCTATTAACATACTCATGTCCACTCTTGACCTTAGACCTGATCGAGCCAGCGTTCATGATGTAGCCACATAGCAAAACTACATCTCGACAATACGTTAGAAACCAAGTGGTGCTCAGCTTAGAAAACTGGCAGCAACACAGGAAAAACAACAAGTTTGACATTTTTATGGAGTCCATCTGTGAAAGGATGAACATATTTTTAAATATTTTACGGAAACCAGCGTTATGAAGCAACTGTTTCATCAAATCTAAGTATTGTACACGAATTGTTTCGTTACATGTCCGAAATATTTTATAACAAGTGACTCATTTTTAATTTACGTGGATTTTTCCATTTTGTCAATTTATTGCGCTCGAAACTTCTTCGTCTGTGAATTTTAACCAAGTTATTACTGGCACGGCAGCCATAAAGTCACCCAAGATGGAAATATTGTGACTAACTGTCGTCTTTGTGTAGCTGATCGTCTTCTAAATTTACTTGCAATCATGATAATAATGAATCTTCAGTAATAGAGTGATAAGAAGGTTAAATATTTTTCATTGAAACTTGTGTTCATTTGATTATAACAAAAATCAACAGGTGTTGTGTAGCATCTGTATATTACTTGTGACGTCACTACCTTTCATTGTCTATCTTACTTTCATCCTTATTTTCATCTTATTTACATGCTACTTGGAACATAAGTGAGGAAAGGTCTAGCGTAAGTCTCCCCTTCTCTCTCTCTCTCTCTCTCTCTGTTAATGAACCCTAACCTACAGACACACACCAGGCAGTGCAATTTCGACGCAATTCCATTCATCAAGAGAGGTCAGTAGCTCTTCACTCCTAATCTGGAGGACACATCAAGAGGTCACGTAGTACAAGAAGACATTTAAGAATTAAATAACACTGATCCAGATATTTGTCGTTCGTGATGTGAATAAAGTTTCTGTTATCTTACATGTTTCTGATCTCGTCCAAGGAACCTGCATTGTGCGTCCTTGGAATATCGTGTTACATTACTATAACCAATAGAATCCATCATAATCATCATCTCCTTTCTCGCTCGTTATGAAGCACGGAGTTACCACTGCGGATGGCACCCTTGAGAACGCCTTCGAGAAAAAAAAATCGTGCAGCAATGGTTTCTGTAGCGATTATTTTAACTTGATGAGTTTGCCAGGCCCATGCTAAACCTCATATTAGCGGCCTCTTATGACTTGCCTGAGGGGTCAGGAGTCATATTCTTTATTTACTTCATCAAAGACACACAGGGAACCACACGCGGAAACGAATAGAAAAGCGTTTGTTATTTTATACTCTCAATGAATGTCACGTGTTGACATTAATCGATGATACCATCGACATTATGAATATACGAGGGGGTATACCCGTCAAAAATTGGCAGGAGAAGAATCAAAGCCAGCATCTTAAACTTTCAGCTTCAGTAGCACATTTAACACACTGAGAAGTGGTCATTTGACTAATTACTTAACAGCTCTTTTGTACATTTACGAGCATCTTTAAAACGTGTGCATTCATAGGCCGTGCCCTGAATATACAGTTTAGTATTGACCTTGAACAAATATTGCTTCTTATAGGTATTCACCTAAATGATCCAAAGATTATTCCTTTGCTTTGTTTATTGTCATGGCAAAAGTTAAAATCACAGGAAACTTACGACGTCTCAGGATGACAGGAAACCTGGTATCGTTTGGCGCCAAATTGATGTGTCGAATGAAAGCTCGTCCACCTTAATTACTGCCTGCGATGATTTTTTTATTACAAAAAAATTAAATCCTCTGTCTTTAGTTTTAACAGAATGTTAAAGTTAAAACAAAACAGTATGACAAGGCTCTTTTATTTATAGAATCTAAATTATTACACTTTTCCTTAATTTCTTGGCGGGTTACTTACGAAGATATCTGTGACATCCGAATAAAATAAATTGTTGGGCTCTGCGTGGGATGATTCTAATAGGTGTTCAAAATAAATGTCACTCAAAGCACAGTGCAATTAAAAAAAAAAAAAAAACATGGGAGTTCTATTAACATCCATACAAAAAAAACAAATGAATTAAAGATGAATCCGCAGGCGTTTAAAAATATTTTGGACATATAAAGAAATATAACACTTTGTTGACAACGATGACTGAAGAAAACAAAGACGGCAAATGGGTCAGAGAACGACACGGATCTATGTGGGAAAATGGCATCTACAGGTAGGTCAGGTGTATCATCAAGAAATAAAACTACGCAGGTGCATTGCAGCCGACCTGTGATGTGGAGATCGCACTTGAGCGGAGTTCTAGTCACACAGGTCATAGTCATGGTCATGGTCAAGGTCATGGTTTGAAAGGCTTAAACAATTATTTCCTTAGTTTACTCCAGGGCTGTTATTTCGGTCATAGTTTTGTTTCGTTTAGTTATACTATGGTGTGATTTTTATTATGCAAAGATATGTTTTCTGAGTTCTGGATGTACATAATGTTTGTACGTTGGTCTGCACAGTGTTTCTAACTATGGATAACGTAATATTGAAAGTACGTGCAACTTTCCGTCCCCACTATGTATCTGTCTGGTTCCTCGCTCCAACACTTCAAAGCTGTTGTATAAACGACACACCATATATCTCCAGCCCCATGATGTTATAGCTACAGTGCTCATTAGACGTGACAGGATTTAGCTGCGCATGCAGCTGCTGCGATAAAGTGGTCTGGTATTTGCTTTCTAACTCGATAGTGCAATCACGTATTCTAGCCCACACTTAATGTGTGTTAACGTTTGTAAACTTTATGAAATCAGAAATATTGCAGCCATCGCAGTTATAACAATTTTTTTCTTCAAATTTCGAATTAGTCATTGTTTACATTGGACCAATAAACATAAAGATATTTTCTTCCACATTTAGGCATGACCTACGCAAAGCAGACGCCATCTCGCTCCGTCTTTCCCCCTATCCGCCAATTATATGTGATTCTTATCCATATTTATCTACGCGATCGTTTTCTCTATTTATAAACATTTTCCATCTTAGAGCCACGTAAATGTATCTGTTTTTCAGCATTCCTAATATTTTCCATGTTTCAATCTCTACTTATTTTTTGTCACGAATTTAATTAATGTACGTGGGTTTGTTTTTTTGTTTGTGATTTCTGCATTAGATGTTTGTTGTTGAAACCGAATTTGAAGGTTTCTTTTTAGGCTTGGCATCTCATATCCCTTGAAGCGGCTATCTTGTGTTTGCCCTTGTTTTTTCATGTCTTCAATCTGTATAACACAACTGACAGAATATTTAATTTGTATATTTTGAGTTTTTTTTTTGAAATTTTCTTTCTAATGATCTTCATATGTTATTTTAATGATCTGCTGCTGTTTATATTCTTAAGTTTATTACTCTCTCCCTTCCCCCCTCTTTCTTTCTCTCCCTCCCTCTCTCTCTCTCTCCCTCCCTCTCTTTCTGTTTCTCAGAATGTTAAAAAGTGCAAAATGTCAGACGGTCCTGCGCGCCCAAAAAGAAAGTTCGTTCGTTTGTTCTCTCTCTCTTTCTGTCTGTCTCCCTCTTTCTGTCTCTCTCTCTTTCTCTCTTTCTGTCTGTCTCTCTCTCTTTCTCTGTCAGACGGGCCCACGTGCCCAATTCTTAACCATTTGAAAATGAAGTTCGTTCGTTCATTCTCTCTCTCTCTCTCTCTCTCTCTCTCTCTCTCTCTCTCTCTCTCTCTCTCTCTCTCTCTCTCTCTCTCTCTCTCTCTCTCTATTTTAATCAAATGTGATTGGGGTTACACCATTACTAATGCCAATTCCAGTTTTCCGTCTAGGCAATAAAAAAGACTAGAAAGTATTACGGCAACGTTTCCCTAGTACTTGACTTCATACTAAAAAAAAAAATTTTAATAACATAAAAACCACACACACACACACACACAAGAGCATATTTAAGACTATAGGTACACACATTAGAATTAGAAAGATAGAGATCGGTCTTACAAACGTTAAGAAAATAAGGCGCGACAATACATCACATTCAGTCACCAGGAGCAAACAAGAAATGGGAAGAACGCTGACCTCTCGCCGCAAAGGTACTGGGATCAAAACACGGCGTCGTTACGCTCCAGTCTACCCATCTGTAAATGGGTACCTGACTTTGCTCTTGAGTTAGAGAAGGCAGCGAGGAAGGGAAGTGATCACCCCACTTGTCGAAGCCAGACTTAATATAGCTAAGTCCCTAAACTTCACTCCACTACGACAGTATCTGTTATGGGACTACCTTTAACTTCTCATTACCCTTCAGCTCCACATAGAGCATACACCTTCAACCAGTTGACGTTATGCCTTCCTGTCTTGTGCCATTCGTTCAAGTTCCTTCTTTTTTTTTTCCTTTCTGCTTTGGTATAGCGCTTTCTCTACCCCGTTCAACTAAACCCAAAATGGGCCATTTTGGTTATAATTTGAGTATATTGAGTACTTTGTTTCATCTTCAAGCTAAGCCGTTGTTAACCCTGAAAAGGGCTGGTCCTGAGAAGGACCCTTAAGCTTACCGTCTGGAGTCGTCTCTTGCTCGTATCCCAATATTGCGCTTCTGCAATCATGTTGTCCTTTTTGTTTCCACCTGTTCTAGCTTTGTTGGCAGTCCTGAAAAGGACTATGAGCTGGGACCTACGTTCGTGTTAGCTTCAGGTTTGCCCAGCCTTATCTCCAGCTGTCTTATGGTTCTATTAATTATAGCTGGGACAAGATCCTCTAGAATTTCTTTCAGTGCTTTTTCCCCTAGGTTGGCACTTGTGTCTTTGTGTTGTTTCGTCTCTTATTTCTGTGATGACTTGTCTCTCCACTTCAGTTCTTTTAAAGATTTCTTCGTTTTCCTTTTTCATTTCAGCCAACTTTGCTATGTCTTTATACATTTATTGCTGTATATGACGGTATTGCCTCCCCTGCTTTGCAGTAGTGGTCTAACAGTGGCCAAAACTCAAGAGTATCTAATATGGGCTTCAAAGGTATCTATCTACCTTCGCACAAGATTACTGTTGGCAGAGATAAAGATAGAAGGGTGATGACACTTCTATTACAAAGGGAGTCTTCACAAGATATTCCGAATAAGCGAGAACAATCCTGTTTTGGCTGAGTATGTTAACTCTGTAATTCTGCCGACGCTTTTGTGAAGGATTTAAGCACTTATTACTTTCAGCTCGTTTAAGCCCCCACCCCTGATTTACTCAGTGGAATTCTATTATTCTAGTATAGCTCTGTTTAGAGTTTGTGTAGTAATTTGACTGAGACAAACATGCAGTAACTTTAAAATGATTAAATCGAAGTTAAATTTGTAACATTACAAATAACAAAATTTAATAATCACTTTAGGTTTTAACAGTTGGAAATAATTTGAATAGTTATGGATCAAGAAAAGTTATCCTCACAGTCTTTAGGGAATGTGAGATATTACAAGAAGTTCAAGTGGCAGCATATATTTGAACTTAGCTGCCAATGACGGTTCTGCTCCTTCTTATGGGTTGGTTCTTTTCACTCTGCTCACCCTCGTCTCTGATCAAGGTTGTCGGGGTAGCTCGTTTCCAAGAAACGTCAGTGAGAGTCTACCACGTGGGTCCTGCGTCTTAAAGTTTAGGCCACGGTTCCCTTCTTGTTCCAGAGATAGTTCTTTCTGCTGGTACCACCAATAACTATGTTAAAATAATAGAACGAAACGCTCTTCTGAGTATGGCGTTTTCCACCCCATAGTTATGGGTTCCTATCTTCCCATACCACCATCCCAATTACTCAGACTGTACCCTCGATGAGAATTAAATATAATCCCTCGGGATAAAACTTTCTTTACATTAAAATAGAATAGCTTTAATAGTTACTTTATATTTAAATGTAAAGGTTAATAATACAGATAGAGTCTGTTTACATACACATCTCCACTGATTGAAAAGTGTTCACAATATAAATTGAATATGTTTTCATTTATGTTTTACACTGATTGAAAAGTTTGAAACTTCCATTACTTTAAAATTAATATTTTCACATAGACATTTACACTCGTTTAAGCTTGAAAACTTTCATTAATTTTGAAGTGAATATGTTTATAGGGACATTTACACTGCCTTGAAAATGTAAGTATTATACTTAGAATGTACATCATTTCTTTCATCTTTCCCTCCCTACTCCATAGGGAACCTGGAACAACTTTTTGCTTTTAGTTCTCTTTACAAAACTAGCAGTAAAGCAATCACCAGCCCGTGCAGTGGTGGTTCATGAATCATCATTCTATAAGCTGAGGTTGCCAGCCTCAAATGACTTTGACATCCAATAGCGAGTTTCACACATTAAACTTCACATGGTAATATATACATATATATGTTAGTTCACATGTTAGTAATAAAATATGAAATGTAAATCACAACTTACGCCACTCCTGACTCACATAATTTTTGCTCATATGAATAAAAGAGACTTGAATCAGTCTCTTACACGCGTCTGGGGTGTCGTTAATTTTAACTTCAGTTCCCTCTGACTCCGTGTCTTTCTTCCGTTTCCTAGATCCGGTGTTCCTTATTAAAATGTACAGATTTCCTGTGCTTTGTAAGTCTTATTTGGTTCTCCAATAAAAGGTCCGGTTAAAAAAAGGAATTATGAATCTAATCTTCACTCTGGCGAGGTCTGATGTTGTCTTGGCGAGCGTGAAATTCACAGTGAAAAAAAACTGCGAAATGGTCAGACTATATTCCTATCTTCCCACGCATTGTTGTTATGAATCTAATCAGAAAGATCCAATCATTTCAAATCATGCAGATAGGGTGTGATATTTCAAAAATATTCCACGTGAAATAAGGTGCGTGAAGCAAAAGTTCACGTATTACCATATATGGACATCTGAGGCTTTGCATACACTCTTGCAAACACATTTGTAGACGCATATTGTCTCAACTGTAATAAATCCTTGATGACTTTTAAACAAGTGACCGGAAGCGATTATATCATAGAATATGTCACCCAGATAGTAATCTCGTTATCTGTCGTATCAGTACGCAAAACTCAGTGTCTGCCCATCTGGGTTACCAAACGAGTCATCTTATCAGCGGTTCAATCTAAACACGACGGCGACTGTCTTATCTCAGTTGCTCACCGCAAGCTAGGATGACCGGGTAACAAACAGGTGACATCACGGAGAGGAGTGTCAACAAATGTTTGCACCTACAAAATATTTGCCGCACAAGCAGAAAGAAAATGTCGATAATTGAGAGCACATAATAAAAATCAGTACCACAAATGTACCGATACTGCCGGAGAGAAACAAAGATCAATAGGGGCCGCCCCTTTTTGTCACACTGTATTGATTTCATTTCGCAGATCATTTGTTTTGCACTATCCAAGTCTCTCGGGATTTCTCCGCAATATGACAGTTGGGGTTTTGCTCAGTTTAGTGTTTTCTTTTCCTTCTCGTAGTTTTTCTTTGATGCCTCTCACCTCAGACATCAGTTGTCTGATTTGAGTTGCAGGGCCTTATTCCTGTTTTGAAGGATATGGAGCATTTCCTGTTACTCTGTTCTTTGCCTCACTGTATGGTACTCCATTACTGATTGATACTTTTAGTATCTTTCTTGTTTCCTGGTATGCTGGGCAACTGTGGTATCTTGCCCCTTGCTCACCCGGCAATTCACACAGTCTCTTCCTCCATTGGGTGCTTTGTAGTCGGCGTCATTCTTTGCTTTTGGACAGTCACTGTATGTGTCGTTTCCCGCACTGTACCTGCAGGCTACCTTTTTTCTACAGGAGGTCTTGGTGTGCGAAAAACCCTGGCACCTGGAACATTGTATGACTGGAGGGATATATGCCTCTGTCCTTTTAGCTCTGTTTTATGTAGTGAGCGTCGGCGGCATTGTTGTGCTTTGAACCGTCACTATCATAAGGTTGGTCTCTTTCAGGTTCCATGTTTTCAGCTTCTCAGCGTGTGTGGTTACGATACCAGAGTTTTCGGCCTGCAGGTACCCGAGGACTTGTTGATCTGTCAAGCGTTTGTCGATCCCTCTGATGACCAGCTTCTTGCTTTCCCTGTGAATATGAGCTATTGCTGTTATCTGGGGAGGCAGTTGAAATTCTCTAGGTCCTGACTCAAGTGTAGCCATCAGAGACTTGATCTTGACAGATGCATTAAGGGCTAGTATCACACCCTTATGGTGTCTTTTGACACTTATTACGCCTCTTCTGCCTACTAATCCCCCCAAGAGACCTATTACTTTGTCTTCTGGCAGGGATCTGAGGGAGACCTCTTCTCCAGACACCTGGGTGATCTTAACGATCCTCTCGTGTAGTGTCTCGTGAGGACCGTTTTTGCTTGTTTTGTCGGTGTGGTATATTCTCTTTACCTCCACCCCCGTCAGCGTGTCTGGTTTGCGGCTCGTATTGCCACTATGGTGTGTTGTCCGTCTCTGGTCTCGTTTCCGGGATGTATTCTGGGTCGTAGATGTTGTAGTCTTCTTTTTTGCATTTGGCAGTTAAAGCTTCGGCCCGTCACGATTTCCACAGCCACTTTAGGCGGTGAGCTTGGTTTCTCAGGCTCAGGTTCCTGAATTATTCCTATATTCTCGACCATCATCGGGATTTGGTGCATCTTCTCTGAAGTAGACACGATTTCGACTGTCGATTCGGGTCCGTAAGGTGGTGGTGACATGGCCCTTATCTTCTCCCTTGCTTTCCGAATCCGTTGGAGCGAGCTCATAATGTTATCTGCAATATCGGGGATTTCTTCTATTACGTCAGAGACGTTTGCTTCTGTTCCTTCTTTCGTCTCGTCAGGGGTCGGGTTATTCGGGTTCTCTGGTAGGTTGTTACCCGTCTCTTTTAACTCCGTCGTAGTGTCAAGAGCTTTTCTGGTCGGCTTGTTTGGTATCCAGTTTCCAGGATTAGGAGAAGCTGTTTTGTTGTTATTCAGCGCTGGTGGGCTAGTGTACACTTTAATTTTCTTGGCGTTTGGTTTAGATTGGACCATTTTTACTATATTGCGATGCGAACGAACGTCTGTATGCTGAGATGATGGGGAAAAAAAGTTCAAGTTCCTTCCGTGTTCTTTGTCCTTTTTATATTTGTGTAATAATTTACCTCACATTTTCTTGTCGACCTGCCCGTTAAAACGTGATTTTCCTACCGCTTTGATTTTAGTCCATCCCCTCTTCTACTTTTCTTGGCATTTTAACTTGTATTCGCGCCTTCATGCGTGTCAGTTCTCATTTAGACAGCCCCTAGAGGTCGCTCCTCTCACACAATTTTCGTCTTCACTAGCCAACCAGCCTCTGTGTTGTTGGTCGGCATGTTTCTTCAAATGTATTTTGAATTAGACGGGAGAAGTCGAGCAGCTATGGCTTGGCACCTTTTCATGTCGTTGTTGTTGTTGTTTTGGAGATGTGATGGGTGGAGAGCGGGCACTTAACAGCTGACCGTTATTGCCTCTTCTTGTTCCATCTTGGTCTACCCTGTTCAACCTGAAATTTGGTTATAATTGGGGTATTTAGTGTCATTTTATTTTCTAATTTTGTATTCAATTTAAATAACTATTGTCTTTAGCAGTTGCTGATTTTAATTTATATCAGTATTTGTCCATTTTATTTTCTTTTTTGTATTGTTTATTGATATCTATTGTCCTTTACACTTGGTTTTAATTTGTATTAGTATTTATTCTTTTTGAGTTGTTGTTTTTTTTGTTTTAATACCTCGTTGTCTTTCCTTGTCCTTTAACCGGACCTTTTATTGGAGAACCATATAAGACTTACAAAGCACAGGAAATCTCTACATTTTAATAAGGAACACCGGGTCTAGGAAACTGAAGAAAGACACGGAGTCAGAGGGAACTGAAGTTAAAATTAACGACACCCCAGACGCGTGTAAGAGACTGATTCAAGTCTCTTTTATTCATATGAGCAAAAATTATGTGAGTCAGGAGTGGCGTAAGTTGTGATTTACATTTCATATTTTATTACTAACATGTGAACTAACATATATATGTATATATTACCATGTGAAGTTTAATGTGTGAAACTCGCTATTGGATGTCAAAGTCATTTGAGGCTGGCAACCTCAGCTTATAGAATGATGATTCATGAACCACCACTGCACGGGCTGGTGATTGCTTTACTGCTAGTTTTGTAAAGAGAACTAAAAGCAAAAAGTTGTTCCAGGTTCCCTATGGAGTAGGGAGGGAAAGATGAAAGAAATGATGTACATTCTAAGTATAATACTTACATTTTCAAGGCAGTGTAAATGTCCCTATAAACATATTCACTTCAAAATTAATGAAAGTTTTCAAGCTTAAACGAGTGTAAATGTCTATGTGAAAATATTAATTTTAAAGTAATGGAAGTTTCAAACTTTTTAATCAGTGTAAAACATAAATGAAAACATATTCAATTTATATTGTGAACACTTTTCAATCAGTGGAGATGTGTATGTAAACAGACTCTATCTGTATTATTAACCTTTACATTTAAATATAAAGTAACTATTAAAGCTATTCTATTTTAATGTAAAGAAAGTTTTATCCCGAGGGATTATATTTAATTCTCATCGAGGGTACAGTCTGAGTAATTGGGATGGTGGTATGGGAAGATAGGAACCCATAACTATGGGGTGGAAAACGCCATACTCAGAAGAGCGTTTCGTTCTATTATTTTAACATAGTTATTGGTGGTACCAGCAGAAAGAACTATCTCTGGAACAAGAAGGGAACCGTGGCCTAAGCTTTAAGACGCAGGACCCACGTGGTAGACTCTCACTGACGTTTCTGGGAAACGAGCTACCCCGACAACCTTGATCAGAGACGAGGGTGAGCAGAGTGAAAAGAACCAACCCATAAGAAGGAGCAGAACCGTCATTGGCAGCTAAGTTCAAATATATGCTGCCACTTGAACTTCTTGTAATATCTCACATTCCCTAAAGTCTGTGAGGATAACTTTTGTTGATCCATAACTATTCAAATTATTTCCAACTGTTAAAACCAAAAGTGATTATTAAATTTTGTTATTTGTAATGTTACAAATTTAACTTCGATTTAATCATTTTAAAGTTACTGCATGTTTGTCTCAGTCAAATTACTACAAAAAACTCTAAACAGAGCTATACTAGAATAATAGAATTCCACTGAGTAAATCAGGGGTGGGGGCTTAAACGAGCTGAAAGTAATAAGTGCTTAAATCCTTCACAAAAGCGTCGGCAGAATTACAGAGTTAACATACTCAGCCAAAACAGTATTGTTCTCGCTTATTCGGAATATCTTGTGAAGACTCCCTTTGTAATAGAAGTGTCATCACCCTTCTATCTTTATCTCTGCCAAGAGTAATCTTGTGCGAAGGTAGATACCTTTGAAGCCCATATTAGATACTCTTGAGTTTTGGCCACTGTTAGACCACTACTGCAAAGCAGGGGAGGCAATACCGTCACATACAGCAATAAATGTATAAAGACATAGCAAAGTTGGCTGAAATGAAAAAGGAAAACGAAGAAATCTTTAAAAGAACTGAAGTGGAGAGACAAGTCATCACAGAAATAAGAAACGAAACAACACAAAGACACAAGTGCCAACCTAGGGGACAAAGCACTGGAAGAAATTCTAGAGGATCTTGTCCCAGCTATAATTAATAGAACCATAAGACAGCTGGAGATAAGGCTGGGCAAACCTGAAGCTAACACGAACGTATGGCCCAGCTCATAGTCCTTTTCAGGACTGCCAACAAAGCTAGAACAGGTGGAAACAAAAAGGACAACATGATTGCAGAAGCGCAATATTGGGATACGAGCAAGAGACGACTCCAGACGGTAAGCTAAGGGTCCTTCTCAGGACCAGCCCTTTTCAGGGCTAACAACGGCTTAGCTTGAAGATGAAACAAAGTACTCAATATACTCAAATTATAACCAAAATGGCCCATTTTGGGTCTAGTTGAACGGGGTAGAGAAAGCGCTATACCAAAGCAGAAAGGAAAAAAAAGAAGGAACTTGAACGAATGGCACAAGACAGGAAGGTATAACGTCAACTGGTTGAAGGTGTATGCTCTATGGGGAGCTGAAGGGTAATGAGAAGTTAAAGGTAGTCCCATAGCGGATACTGCTGTAGGGGAGTGAAGTTTAGGGACTTAGCTATATTAGGTCTGGCTTCGACAAGTGGGGTGACCACTTCCCTTCCTCGCTGCCTTCTCTAACTCAAGAGCAAAGGTAGGTACCCATTTACAGATGAGTAGACTGGAGCGTAACGACGCCGTGTTTTGATCCCGGCACCTTTGCGGCGAGAGGTCAGCGCTCTTCCCATTTCTTGTTCGTTCCTGGTGACTGAATGTGATGTATTGTCGCGCTTTATTTTCTTAACGTTTGTAAGACCGATCTCTATCTTTCTAATTCTAATGTGTGTACCTATGGTCTTAAATATGCTCGTGTGTGTGTGTGTGTGTGTGTGTGTGTGTGTGTGTGTGTGTGTGTGTGTGTGCGTGCGTGCGTGCGTGCGTGCGTGTGTGTGTGTGTGTGTGTGTGTGTGTGTGTGTGTGTGTGTGTGTGTGTGGTTTTTATTTTATTTATATATATTTTTTAGTATGATGTCAAGTACTAGGGAAACGTTGCCGTAATACTTTCTAGTCTTTTTTATTGCCTAGACGGAAAACTGGCATTGTCATTAGTAATGGTGTAACCCCAATCACATTTGATTAAAATAGAGAGAGAGAGAGAGAGAGAGAGAGAGAGAGAGAGAATGAACGAACGAACTTCATTTTCAAATGGTTAGAAGTGGGCACGTGGGCCCGTCTGACAGAGAAAGAGAGAGAGAGACAGACAGAAAGAGAGAGAGACAGAAAGAGGGAGAGACATAGACAGAAAGAGAGAGACAGAAAGAGGGAGACAGACAGAAAGAGAGAGAGAACAAACGAACGAACTTTATTTTTGGGCGCGCAGGACCGTCTGACATTTTGCACTTTTTAACATTCTGAGAAACAGAAAGAGAGGGAGAGAGAGAGAGAGAGAGAGAGAGAGAGAGAGAGAGAGAGAGAGAGAGAGAGAGAGAGAGAGAGAGAGAGAGAGAGAATGAACGAACGAACTTCATTTTCAAACTGTTAAGAATTGAGCACGTGGGCCCATCTGACAGAGAAAGAGAGAGAGACAGAAAGAGGGAGAGACATAGACAGAAAGAGAGAGACAGAAAGAGAGAGAGAGAGAGAGAGAACAAACGAACGAACTTTATTTTTGGGCGCGCAGGACCGTCTGACATTTTGTACTTTTTAACATTCTGAGAAACAGAAAGAGAGGGAGGGAGAGAGAGAGAGGGGGGGGGGAGGGAGAGAAAGAAAGAGGAGGGAAGGGAGAGAGTAATAAACTTAAGAATATAAACAGCAGCAGATCATTAAAATAACATATGAAGATCATTAGAAAGAAAATTTAAAAAAAAACTAAAAATATACAAATTAAATATCCTGTCAGTTGTGTTATACAGATTGAAGACATGAAAAAAACAAGGGCAAACACAAGATAGCCGCTTCAGGGGATATAAGATGCCAAGCCTAAAAAGAAACCTTCAAATTCGGTTTCAACAACAAACATCTAATGCAGAAATCACAAACAAAAAAAAACCCACGTACATTAATTAAATTCGTGACAAAAAATAAGTAGAGATTGAAACATGGAAAATATTAGGAATGCTGAAAAAACAGATACATTTACGTGGCTCTAAGATGGAAAATGTTTATAAATAGAGAAAACGATCGCGTAGATAAATATGGATAAGAATCACATATAATTGGCGGATAGGGGGAAAGACGGAGCGAGATGGCGTCTGCTTTGCGTAGGTCATGCCTAAATGTGGAAGAAAATATCTTTATGTTCATTGGTCCAATGTAAACAATGACTAATTCGAAATTTGAAGAAAAAAATTGTTATAACTGCGATGGCTGCAATATTTCTGATTTCATAAAGTTTACAAACGTTAACACACATTAAGTGTGGGCTAGAATACGTGATTGCACTATCGAGTTAGAAAGCAAATACCAGACCAATTTATCGCAGCAGCTGCATGCGCAGCTAAATCCTGTCACGTCTAATGAGCACTGTAGCTATAACATCATGGGGCTGGAGATATATGGTGTGTCGTGTATACAACAGCTTTGAAGTATTGGAGCGAGGAACCAGACAGATACATAGTGGGGACGGAAAGTTGCACGTACTTTCAATATTACGTTATCCATAGTTAGAAACACTATGCAGACCAGCGTACAAACATTATGTACATCCAGAACTCAGAAAACATATCTTTGCATAATAAAAATCACACCATAGTATAACTAAACGAAACAAAACTATGACCGAAATAACAGCCCTGGAGTAAACTAAGGAAATAATTGTTTAAGCCTTTCAAACCATGACCTTGACCATGACCATGACTATGACCTGTGTGACTAGAACTCCGCTCAAGTGCGATCTCCACATCAAAGGTCGGCTGCAATGCACCTGCGTAGTTTTATTTCTTGATGATACACCTGACCTACCTTTAGATGCCATTTTCCCACATAGATCCGTGTCATTCTCTGACCCATTTGCCGTCTTTGTTTTCTTCAGTCATCGTTGTCAACAAAGTGTTATATTTCTTTATATGTCCAAAATATTTTTAAACGCCTGCTGATTCATCTTTAATTCATTTTTTTTTTTTTTTTTTGGGATGTTAATAGAACTCCCATGTTTTTTTTTTTTAAATTGCACTGTGCTTTGAGTGACATTTATTTTGAACACCTATTAGAATCATCCCACGCAGAGCCCAACAATTTATTTTATTCGGATGTCACAGATATCTTCGTAAGTAACCCGCCAAGAAATTATGGAAAAGTGTAATAATTTAGATTCTATAAATAAAAGAGCCTTGTCATACTGTTTTGTTTTAACTTTAACATTATGTTAAAACTAAAGACAGAGGTCTTAATTTTTTTGTAATAAAAAAATCATCGCAGGCAGTAATTAAGGTGGACGAGCTTTCATTCGACACATCAATTTGGCGCCAAACGATACCGGGTTTCCTGTCATCCTGAGACGTCGTAAGTTTCCTGTGATTTTAACTTTTGCCATGACAATAAACAAAGCAAAGGAACAATCTTTGGATCATTTAGGTGAATACCTATAAGAAGCAATATTTGTGCAAGGTCAATACTAAACTGTATATTCAGGGCACGGGCACACGTTTTAAAGATGCTCGTAAATGTACAAAAGAGCTGTTAAGTAATTAGTCAAATTACCACTTCTCAGTGTGTTAAATGTGCTACTGAAGCTGAAAGTTTAAGATGCTGGCTTTGATTCTTCTCCTGCCAATTTTTGACGGGTATACCCCCTCGTATATTCATAATGTCGATCGTATCATCGATTAATGTCAACACGAGACATTCATTGAGAGTATAAAATAACAGACGCTATTCTATTGGTTTCCGCGTGTGGTTCCCTGGGGGTCTTTGATGAAGTAAATAAAGAATATGACCCCTGACCCCCCTCAGGCAAGTCATAAGAGGCCGCTAATATGAGGTTTAGCATGGGCCTGGCAAACTCATCAAGTTAAAATAATCGCTACAGAAACCACTGCTGCACGATTTTTTTTTCTCGAAGGCGTTCTCAAGGGTGCCATCCGCAGTGGTAACTCCGTGCTTCATAAGGAGCGAGAAAGGAGATGATGATTATAATGGATTCTATTGGTTATAGTAATGTAACACGATATTCCAAGGACGCACAATGCAGGTTCCTTGGACGAGATCAGAAACATGTAAGATAACAGAAACTGTATTCACATCACGAACGACAAATATCTGGATCAGTGTTATTTAATTCTTAAATGTCTTCTTGTACTACGTGACCTCTTGATGTGTCCTCCAGATTAGGCGTGAAGAGCTACTGTCCTCTCTTGATGAATGGAATTGCGTCGAAATTGCACTGCCTGGTGTGTGTCTGTAGGTTAGGGTTCATTAACAGATAGAGAGAGAAGGGGAGACTTACGCTAGACCTTTCCTCGCTTATGTTCTAAGTAGGATGTAAATAAGATGAAAATAAGGATGAAAGTAAGAAAGACAATGAAAGGTAGTGACGTCACAAGTAATATGCAGATGCTACACAACACCTGTTGCTTTTTGTTATAATCAAATGAACACAAGTTTCAATGAAAAATATTTAACCTTCTTATCACTCTATTACTGAAGATTCATTATTATCATGATTGCAAGTAAATTTAGAAGACGATCAGCTACACAAAGACGACAGTTAGTCTAGGGTTCCCATTCGTCCCGTTTTTCCCGGGACAGTCCCGTTTTTTAATAAAATGTCCCGGTGTCCCGAATTTATTCCAAATGTCCCGCTTTTTAAGGGTCCTTCCTGAAAAAAAATCTTTGGGTAACGGATTTTTATTCCGTGTTTTAGTAGTGTTACTTTATCAATTTCCGGTTACAGTGGAAGTGTTACAGAAGTCAGATCTCCTTAAAAATGTTATTGCTATATCAGCAAATAATACAAATACAAACTTTGGTGGAAAGAAGAGAAAGGGACAGAATAATCTGTACTTCAAAATGCAAGAAAACACTGTGAACAATTTAATTGGTATTGGTTGTCCTGCACATGTGATACATAATGCTGTGCAGACTGCTGCGGATTGCTTACCTATTGATCTTCAAGATTTACCAGCATTTCCACATTTATTGCGTACGAGTTGAGGAACTCAACTCATTTTGCGAATTCACCAATAATAATAATAATAATAAATTCTTTAAGCGCCAAACACGGCGCATAAGGCAGAAACCAGTGCTCTCCAGGTTGTTCGTTGTGACGCCACTCCTCTTAGCTCTTGCACATTATTTAGGCCCAACGTTCTTCCTTCTCTTATTATTGTTCTTCTGAGTGTTTCTTTTGGTCTTCCTTTTTTCCGCTTACCCTCAGGAACCCAAGTGAGCGCCTGTAGTGGTATTCTGTTGTTTTGCATTCGTAGGACAATTCACCAATACAGAATATAAAACTGTTTTGGGTAACAGCAAGACAAGATGGCACTCTCTCTTGCCTGCAGTCCAGAGAGTTATTGACATTTTCCCTGCACTGAAGTCATATTTCCTTTCCATTCACAAATGTCCTACCAGTCTCAAAAATTTCTTTGAAAATCCACTTTCAATTACACTCCTGCATTTCATTGCCAGCCAGTTAAAAACCTTTTCTGATACCATCAAATGTGTTGAAAAGCAAGAGACAACAGTAATTGAAGTGAAGGAGGAAGTAAACAAACCGGTGGAAAAATTAAACTACAGGAAGGCAGCAAAGTTTCTTACTACTACTGTGAGAAATCAGTTGCAAGAATTAGAAAAAGAAGGACACATAACAGCTGAAAAGTTTCAAAGCTATGCAGTAGATTTCTATGACACCTGCATTGAATATATTCAAGAGTGGTGTATACCATTTCTTACGCCTCTTCAGTCTATGGATTGGATCAATTTGAAGGGAAAGGAGTCTGTGACTTGGAAGAACATCCAAGAAAGCTACATATTCATGAAGACAGTGTCACCAAATTTTACTGTGAATGAAGAGGATTTATTTGATGAGTTTGCATGTGTGAAAAAATATTGTGAAAGCAAATTTGATGTGTGGAGTGAACTGAAGGATCAAAGTGTCAGTGAAAAATGGTGTGAGATGTTCGCTCATTTTACAAAGCAGGATATAAATGCTGAGAACCTGAAATGCCTAGTTAGTTTTTGTTTGGCACTGCCAGGATCCAATGCAGCTGTTTAACGTGTTTTTTCATTAATAAATGCGCTTTGGACAGACAAAAAACAGACTTAAAATTGAGACAGTGAAAGCTTTAACCATTATAAAGACCCATTTTAAGGATTTCTCTTGTGCTGAGTTCTATGTCCAAATATCAGAAGAAAAAAAAACTTCTTCAACAAGCCCATAAATCTGATAAATATTCTGATGAATCTGAAATATAAACTTGACTATTGGTGTATTTTTTAAAGGTGCCATTTTTCTAATTAAGTATGTTTGTAATTTAGAATTAGTGGAACTTGTGTTAGTTAATGTGTGTATTTTTATACCAGTATCTTATTTTAAATGCAACGTATAATACTTACTTACTTAGTCATTCCCCTTCTACCGTGAGGTGTAGAGGTTTGGAAGAGAGAGCGCCAGACCATTCTATCAGCTGTCTTCTTCCTGGCCTGGTTCCATTCTAGTCCTCGGTCCTTCAAAGATTGTCAACGTATAATAGATTTATTTGTGCTTTACCTTAATTTTTAACATGTCCCGTTTTTTTACAAAATGTCCCGGGTTTTTTAGGTAAAAATTTGGAAATGTCCCGGTTTTTAAACAAAACATTATGGAAACCCTAAGTTAGTCACAATATTTCCATATTGGGTGACCTTATGGCTGCCGTGCCAGTAATAACTTGGTTAAAATTCACAGACGAAGCAGTTTCGAGCGCAATAAATTGACAAAATGGAAAAATCCACGTAAATTAAAAATGAGTCACTTGTTATAAAATATTTCGGACATGTAACGAAACAATTCGTGTACAATACTTAGATTTGCTGAAACAGTTGCTTCATAACGCTGGTTTCCGTAAAATATTTAAAAATATGTTCACCCTTTCACAGATGGACTCCATAAAAATGTCAAACTTGTTGTTTTTCCTGTGTTGCTGCCAGTTTTCAAAGCTGAGCACCACTTGGTTTCTATCGTATTGTCGAGATGTAGTTTTGCTATGTGGCTACATCATGAACGCTGGCTCGATCAGGTCTAAGGTCAAGAGTGGACATGAGTATGTTAATAGCCACATGTTCATGCTTCCCTCTCTCTGAGCCTCGCTCTGTGTGTGTGTGTGTGTCTCTCTCTCTCTCTGAATGACATATAAATATAGAACTTCAGTCCGAAAGTCGGTCCCCAGACAATAATGTATTACTGCAACAACTCTATGATGTCTGAGCACTCTTCTGTGTGCATTTTGCGTACAAAGGTAATGAATATTATACTCACAAAACAAGAGGGACCGTACCTCTCAACAAGGTAAGAATCAATCCTGTACAACAATAATCATTTCCAAATATGGGAATATCTGCAAAGGTCCTAAAAAAACACTCTTCGATAATGATGTTACCTTCAACCCATAATTCCGGGTCTACCAACTAATGTCTTTTGTTACAAGGCACGCACTATTCTCTAATCTCCAACATGACCTACTGTCTTAAAAGCTAGCAACCAACAATTTTTTTTTACAACTAGTTACACTCTTGCCCGCCAAAATCACGATATTCACTAACACTCCCTAGAGAAGGCGAAAACACATTAACATCTTACTTGCAACACACAAACCAGCGAATGGAATCACATTTAAAATCCTATCCGACGCTCACAGAAATTACAAAACTTACCAAGCTGCCTGTGGACCATATGTGCTTGACACCTCCAAAACATAATCGCCTCACAAACCATTCTTGACACGTTTTATATTGTGGTTGCTACTGATAGTGGTGTATAAAAGTGCGCAAGTGTCGACAGAAGCAAGAGTGCCTCTTTTCAAAAGTGCAATTAGTAAAACAGCGTGAGAATTTCTCGTTTTCTTAATTTACTTATAAGTAGGGCTGCACCGAATAGTGGTTTTTACTATTCGGTCGAATACGAATAGAGGCCTTTAACTATTCGGCCGAATACGAATACAAATAGGAATAGTGAGTGACTGTTGGGCATAAAACGTTGTGTTCAACAGGTCTACTGACATTTTTAATAATTATACACCGTTACAAAAAATACGTCAAATAGCCATTAATCACTTTTTAAATTGCTGCATGAAACATGCATTGGCGTTCAAAAAAACGAGTCTCTCAACATTCTCTGTCAAAAGACAACATCTGTTATCTGAAAATGTGTTGCCGGCAGTACTGAACAGACGTTCACTTGGGACGCTTGTTGGAGGCGCGGCGAGATATCGTTGTGCTGGATATTAGCCCTAACAGAGCTGTAAATGTTAAAAATAATTATGTCAGTAAAAAAATTCCTGCTTGGCATTGTGTATCTCAGCTCCAACAAACCAACCAGAAACATGAAACCGACATCTTGCACGATAGAATATGGTTGAATATCTAGTGCCATCATTTTGCCGATGGCTTGATGTACTTTCGTTGCCTCTGCACTGTCTATTGCCCACGACTTTGTTCCCTCTGCCTAGTCAGCTGATGCAACCCGCTACATGCTAAAGTATGCATCGCAAAGCATGAGTTAGTAGCGGGACCAATTGAAACTTAAAGTCAGCCTACTTTCTGGGTCTAAAATTATCACGCCGCGGGTTAATCTAAATTTACTGTTCGCATTTGATGGCAGCGTACTATTCAGCCGAATACGAATAGTACATTTAATGCACTATCCGGCACCGAACCGAATTGAATATTCGGTGCAGCCCTACGTAAAATAATGACAACATATGTACCAGCGACTGGCGTTTATTTTCCAACCAGTAACACAACAATCAATCCAGAGCTATCCAATGGACAATGAACGGTAGCTTGGGACTTTAAGAATGAAAGAGAGTACAGAAAAATGGTTTAAGAAAGTTAAATAGAGTTGTTAATAGACTATGTGTCTTTGTTAAGGGGAAGTGAAATGAGCAGAAGAGTGTTTTGAGGGAAGGGAGGTAACTTCGTAGGTCCCCTTTTGGGAGGTGTAGCTTGGTGTTTTGGTTTAGTATTTCATATGAGTTCTAAATTAGGGTGTAACTGATTTGCATAGTAATGTTTTAGTAGTAAGATTAAAGAAGATTGTATAGGTCATCACATCTCATAATCGGAACCTCTTCTACCCCGTGAAACGAGGTGTAGAGGGTACCCAAGTGCACAAGGCCCATGGGCGGACATGTAATCGATGTGACTTGGCAAACAGGTGATTGTTGCTGAGTTATTTGCCGGTTGAAGATCATGCACTGAGTATGGTTACTTTAGTGATCTCTTGTTAATCGTGCTTTGTTTAGTATTACGCGAATTAGGGTGAAGGTGTTCATACAACTCAGTAGCATGGTATGAAGAAGTAGTTCATGTAACTTGAACTCAGCAACATTAATGAAGTAATTAATTCCTTCAGATTGAGTCCGTAATATTTAATCACATGTACACACAGGATGATCATTTCAAATAGGAACAGAACATAAGTCCTTATAAGTCATGCATAAATTAATCAATAACGTAGACTGCTGGTTTACGTGTCAATGTCCGTTTAAGGATACAATGCAGTATTGTCGTCAGAACATCACAGCTATATGCACGCGCAGCTAGACATGGCTACCTGCCGACAGTGAGACTGCGAGTCTGATTATTTCATACGAATTTGACGATTATTCTCCTCCTTCTGAGAATTCTAGTTAAATACTAACCTCCATAAATTTTCCTCTCATATAGAGTTCTAGGACTGACCCTGGTCCATCAAAAAATGCATATATAAATGGCTATATCATGCCATTGAATTGGAAGGTTAGAAAAACGCAGCTATTCAGCTTGGCGGTCAAGTAACAAAGGGTAGCGTTTCTTAGTTACCGACTGTGACCCAAACAACGCTATACACGTCATAATCGATCGTGTATGGAGCGTTCAATAATTGAAACATCTATCGCAATATATTAAATGCCTTAACCTTTACAATTGCACGTCTGATAACCTTTAGCAGACGGCGTTAATATCATATACCGTAACAGTGATTAGCCCATTGTGCGATTGTATAGGTTTTAAGCTTAATCAGCAAAGGGAGATGACTTTAAGTTACGTCCCTTGAAAGGTTTTGGTGAGTGATCAAAATTAAAAACGCACGAGAAAGTGTTGCGAGGCTGAACACATTTTAGCAGAGAACGGGCGGATGTTAAATCGGGAATAAGATTAAGTCAGTCTGATTTTGGAACGCGATATAGCCACTTTGATAGATGTAGGTGCAGGTTTCTGCTATGGTGTTTGGTTATTCATGGAGCAAGAAAGGCAGTGTTGCTGTCAAGTATTTTTGATGTTCAGCCTAAGGCAAGAATTTACAGGTATGTCAAAACTAGCAAGTAAATATACAATCGTGTAGAATAAGGTGAACCTTTATACAGCACAGAAGATAAGAGACGGTAGAGAATATTACCCAACGGGCTGATCACCCGTTTGCCAGTCACTTTGATTACGGAAACAACGGCAAACGGATTGATTTGTCGTTGCCCTAAAGACGCCATAGGTGTGATGGGAACAACGGCAAAGAAAATCTATTCGCTGTTGCCCTTAAGACGCCACTAGGCGTAATGGCCACTGACTGCTTTGCCGGTCGTTGGCTAAGGACAGAAGAAGAAGAAGAGAATATTAGGAGTCAGAGACTTGGTATAAACTGTCAGCCTTGGTATTCATCATCATCAGTTGCCATCTCCACAACGAAGGTTGGCTGTAATGGATCTCCAACGTCTTCTGTCTCTCGTCTTGGTGGTGCACTCTGATAGACTCTTTCCTGTCCATCTCTTGATGTTATCTTCCCACTTATAGCGCTGTCTTCCCCTTGCACGTTTGCCTTCAACTCTCCCTTTTGTTATGGTCTTCTGCAAGGTGTTATGCCTTTTTATGTGGCCAAAGTATTTTAGCTGCCGAACTTTGACCTCCCTCATTAGTTCTCTTTTCATACCTAGATTTTCTAGGACCTCCTTATTTGTTTTCATCTTTTGGTATTAGACCAGTCTAAAAATAGATACCCCAAGCTACTCGAACAGAGTCTAACCACTGACATAACAGTGGTAAAGCAAGAAGTAGTGACGGACGATTTAGGGGAGAGAAAGGAGAAATGCCAGTAACATTTTGTATAGCAGTCATTATATTATAAAGGTGCCACCAAAGGAAGGTCGGCCACCCAGTGTTGGGTTGAATTTGACTCTTTATGTAAATAAAGCTTGTGTTGGTTCGGCTGATGTTAGCGTGAAGTCGATACATCTGAATGTAATTCATCATCATCCTATGTATTCGTCAACAAAGTGGAGAATCATTAACTGGTAAAAATTAACTCTACATGATCTGACTGCCTACTGTCGGGTAGTGAAACGAACTATACGAAAATACAACCCTCTCTCAATTACTATACATTTCGGACCCTGATATGGCAAAAGAAACTGTCGATAACAAAACGAAGCATAAATGTACATTTAGTAACTGTTGCGTCCTTTTTGGGTCCTTAACAGTAATAAAGTAGTCATGGGTCCTACTTCTGTTAAGAGGGTCTTCTTCTTTGATCCTTAACCGCCGACCGTCAAAGCAGTCAGTGGCCATCACGCCTAGTGGCGTCTTGTAGGGCAACAACAAATTGATTCCACTTTGCTCGGTCGGTGGCCATCCTTCGTACAGTGCCCCAACTCTGGTTCATTCTTTGCATCTCAGCCTCCACAGTCCTCCGCCAGGTTGTTTTTGGTCGGCCTCTTTTTCGTTTTTCTTCAGGGGTCCAAAGCATAGCTGTTCTTGTGATGGCATCGGGGTCTCTTCTGAGGACATGACCAACCCAGTTCCAGCGTCTGCCAGCTGTGATGGTGTGCATGTCTTCTTGCTTGCTACGAGTAAGCAGATCTTGGTTAGTGATGGTATTTGGCCAAAAGATTCGGTGAATTTTTCTTAGGCATGTTGTGTGAAAAGAGGACAATTTCGACATTTCCTTCTCTGTAACTCTCCAGCATTCCGCACCATAGAGAAGCACAGAAAGCACACAGCTCTGATATAATCTTAATTTTGTGCTTGTGCTGTATTGGGAGGACTTCCAGATGTTGTTTAGGCTAAAGAAGGCTGTTCTTGCCTTATTCATTCTGATGTTGATGTCTTTGCCTGCCCCGCCGTCTGGTGTTACTATGCTTCCTAGGTATGTGAAGGTATCTGTCTGTACCAATTGCTTATTCCTTACTGATATGGGCTCAGGGTTGCTCACATTGAGCGTCATGACCTCAGACTTCTTTAAATTGATGTTCAAGCCCACCTGCTGGCTAAACTTATTAAGTCTATCCGTTTTTTCCTGGATGTGTTGATGTGAATGTGCTAGTAGTGCAATGTCATCTGCATATTCCAGATCTTCCAATGTAGAAAATGTTGTCCATCTTATTCCTCTTGGACTGCCCTCTGTTGTCTGGCGCATCTGTTAAGAGGGTACGCATCAACTATTGTGGTAAGAATATATTTATAATTTGAATTCATCGCGCACGGAAGCGCACATATTTGTGCGCTAGTATTTTGCGTTTTGTTGCTAAACAGTAGATGACGTAGTGACCTCAGAGAGAGATGGCTGGAATGAAAGTCAGACCTTGGTCTGATTGTTATTTAAACCCCATATAGTGGGTAGACTTCTGTGTATTTTCTATTTTTATACGGCCTTCCATGTGGAAGCTATTGCCGTAAGGATTTCACAGTAAGTTTCGTTTTAATGTACGGAATATATTTATATTGCACCTTACTATGTTGAATCTAGTCGGAACATCCTTCGGGGAATTGTTGTCCCATCATTAAGATGTACTGAAATTGGATTAACAGTAAAGGGAAATTATTGGATCCAGCCAGTTCTGTTCAAGCACGTTCCGTTTGGGAGAATTTTATTATAAACCTGAATACAGATATAATGGATATTTTCGCCGTCCTTTGGACTACGGCAGATTAATGAGAGATCAGTCAAATGGACTTAGAATTTTATTATGTACTGTTTACCATTCTTCTTCTTCTTCTGCGTTCGGTTTGTAGTCATGCTAAATCTGCAGGCCTGTCGCCAGGACGAAGTCCACAGTCTTTTCCAGGTCGGCGCGGCAGCCCCATAGCTTCTGCTGGAGCTCATCACCTTTTGGCCAGGTCGCACGTCGCAATTTATCATGGGTTGGACAGTTCTGGAGAATGTGTTCTGGAGTCTGGATATCAGTTCCACAAGGGCATTCATTCGTGTGGGATATCTTGAGGCGATAGAGATGTCCAAGTAATCTGCAGTGACCAGTTCTCAGGCGGAAAATTGTCGTCTGTTGGTCATCCGAAAGGCCTTCCCAACTGGAAAGATCTCCAATTTTAGGGCAGAAGCTATGGCACTACTGCAAGCCCTGAAGATCCTCACCAGACCTGAACAGCAGCCACAAGCTAAGATAGTAATCTTCACTGACTGCAGATCATTACTTGAATCAATACAAAACACCAGAAATGATAACATGATGAATGAGATCAGATCTGAGCTTAACATCATCCAAAGGTCATCAACCATTGCCCTTCAGTGGTTACCTGCCCATTGTGGAATCGCTGGTAATGAGAAAGCAGATGCTCTATCAAGAAGTGGCAGTAAAATGGAACAATACAGCCACCCATTGCCCTATCGGGAAGCAAAAACCATCATCCACAACAAGTACTGTTTACCATGATGTCTCAGGTATAATGTTCAAATACGTCAACCAGAGCCCAATGGGCTGATCACCCGTTGGCTTGTCACACCGATTACGGAAACAACGGCAGATGGATCTATTTGTTGTTGCCCTAAAGACGCCGCTAGGCGTGATGGGAAACTACAACAGAGAAAATCAATCTGCTGTTGCCCTTAAGACGCCACAAGGCGTGATGGCCTCTGACTGCTTGGTCGGTCTTTGGCTAAGGACTGAAGAAGAAGAAGAAGACGTCAACCAGATTGTTTACGAGGCTATTTAATAATGGAACTTTCTTTAATGAATCATAGACCTCTGGTCATAATTTGTATGCTTGCCCTTGAGGGGTCAGCCGTAACAAGATGAAGATATGTCAATCAATTCATTAATCAAGTTGCCTGATCATACATGAACATTCCTGCATTTAACCATGATGTCCTAAGATTCTGATATGAATTGTTATGATGATGTCCTTGATCACGTCCATGCTCGTCTGTTGTTCGTCGATAATAAATGTGATTTTAAAAAAATGAAGATCCCGACTTCAGGCTAATACCTTGACAGTTGAACTTTACGAATTTACCTTGGCACACGATTATGTCATTCGCGTTTCTTGACGTTTGTCGGCCATTCTTGTAAGCCCGACCGAAGCTGATTGTAATTAAGTCAGCCATATCAGAACAGAGGTTACTTCAATGTATAAAGGTCCCCTACAACTTCAAGAGTATAAAATGAATAAAAGGACCTTTACAGTAACATAGACTTGAACTAAGGGTACCCCAGCAACTACCAAGATTGTATGTAATTGTTGCTTTTGGTAGTTTTATTTAGGGCCCTTATGCCGTCTCATCGTCATCCCAAGCTTGTTTCCGTCAATTTTGTGGCATCTAAAAGTGACCTGATTTCTATATTTTCTATGTGCTATTTTGCTGCCCCCTGAACCTGTGCTACCCTGAGCAAAAGCGTTGGTTGCCCCCCTCCCCCTCCCCTTTCTCCCTACGCTACTGAGTGAAGGGGAATGTGAAGTGTGAGTACAGACAGCTTGAAATAAACCAAACAATCGAGCCACCAAAGAGCGAACTTTGCTTTCAAGAGGTTGAGAATTACGTGCGGTGACCTGTCTAACATTGTACTCTTCCACTTATTCATCTGTTAGAATGTATTCTTTCATGCTTACATATATGTACCTGGATGAAGAAGATTGGAGGAAATAAAATAAGTGATACCACATAATCAATGAATATTTCAGTTGTGAGTCTATCCTATAAAAAATAGTAAATGGTAAAAGGTAATCCCATAGTAGATACAGCCGTAGGAGAGTCAAGTGTTAGAGACTTCACTATACTAAGTCCAGCTTTGAGAGGTGGGTGATCAGTTCCCTTCCTCGCTGCCTTTGCCTTCACTAATTCAAGACTAGAGTCAGGTACTCATTTACTGCTGGGTAGACTGCAACATAGTGCACTAGGTTTCAAACTCGGCACCTTTGCCGCGAGAAACTAGCGCAAGAAACAAAGTGCTCGCTGGCATAGTGGTTAGAGCGCCTGCCTTTCGCAAAGGTTGGGAACCCTTAGCCGAGGGATTCTTAACGTGCGCAACTTGCACACGGGTCCTGCTATTATTTCACCCTTATCCAAGAATATCAGGCATCCGATCTCACTATCCACGAAAAAAGTGCCATCAAATATATTCCCTGTACTGGGAACCAAACCCGGTACGTTTAGAATTAGAAGCGGACGCCACACCTCTTAACCACTCCAACCAGCACCGATTAATAACTGGTCATCCACTTTTATTCGATGTAATAGAATGTATGGACAAATTATTGTTTAATTAATATAAACAATAAAAATGGTTCATTAAAACTGTTTTTAAGTATACTAATTTTAGCACATAAAGAAAGGGGAAGAAACACCGAAACGCGTGGACATTAAGATAAAGGACATAAATCTTGAGTGCAAACGGAGATGGAATGGATCAGATGCATAGTTTACTTTAAGAAAAAGCTAGACGTTCTAGACAAACAAAGAGTTGGATATAAAAGGAGCATGCGGCTAAAGGTAAACATTGAGTGTTTAGAGACGGACATAGAGGCAGAACTGCAAAATGATTGAAAGACTCAGGAGATGAAAAGACAGATGTTATTTGGTTTTGCTTTATGCACTTCCAGGCGTGATAATAACTGACTTTGATGATTTATTCAGTATTGCTTCCCCTGAACTGTAACTTTATCACCTGGTCTTTCCTATTGTTTGCTATTGTCATTCACTTGGTTCTCACTGACTTCCTCTCTTACTCATCTAGTTTTTCACTACTGCAATTTCAACTTTCTTTCTTTATGGTGTTTCCAAATGTGAATCAGTCTTTTTTAATTCACATTGTTCGCTCTCATATAACCACATCAAATATTCCAGGTGTCCAGTCTGGAGGTTCTCATAGGTGAGAGAAGGTGAGCCAGCAGTTCTGATTCATTTTTTGAAACTTTGAGAATATAAACAAAGATTTGAAGAAGACAGGCTTTCATAAATGGATGCATGTACAGAATAGAAGAATTAAAATGATATAACAAAAATCACCATTGCAGAATTAAAAAACAAACATTAAAATTAGATCTAAAGGTCTTTTATATTTGGACATGTGCCCTAATATAACCAACTAGGTTGAATGGAGCGCGCCTTGACTACACGAGGCAAAATGTTATTTTTTAAAAAAAAACCATTGCAGAACTGATGGAAAGAATCAGACGTATACTGGTGTAACAAGAGATGAAGGAAAGATATTAGTGTAGGATACAGCATACAATGTGGAAACCAGCTGATAGCATTACAAGGCAGTCCTTGTTTTGGAACCCTCAGGGTAAAGGAAATAGAGAAAGACCTAAAAACACAGAGACAAAGGAGACAGAAAACAAAAATAAGATCCAGATGACACGGAAAGAACTTGAATGGATGAAGCAGAACAGGAAGATTTTGTGTGAACTGAGTGACAGCCAATGCTTCATAGAGAGCTGAAGGGTTATGATGATGATATAGTCGATCTATTTCACAAAATGAGTGGTCTGTCTCAGGCTTCTCTCATCACCAAAGTTCCCCCCCCCCCCCCCCCCCCCGATAAGGCTAGTGTGAAGGTTATGCTGTGGGTCGGCTACTCACGTACAGTCAGCATTCTTGAAGGACATGTTCTCCTGTTGACTTGTTACCCACATTGACTCACACTTGTTAATTTGTAATATATTAATTAATTATTAACTGACTCACGTCTGCAATGACCAATTTTCTGTCTGAAAATTATCAGCTGGTTTCTTCTTTGTAAGAGAGTAGCATTATCATTTTTCTTTGTGCTCCTTCTGCAGCATGGAGCCACCACTGTAGTTGGTCTCCTAGCAGCATGGAGCCACCACTGTAGTTGGTCTCCTAGCAGCAAGCCTGAACCAAGCAGCCACCACTGTAGTTGGTCTCCTAGCAGCAAGCCTGAACCAAGCAGCCACCACTGTAGTTGGTCTCCTAGCAGCATGGAGCCACCACTGTAGTTGGTCTCCTAGCAGCATGGAGCCACCACTGTAGTTGGTCTCCTAGCAGCAAGCCTGAACCAAGCAGCCACCACTGTAGTTGGTCTCCTAGCAGCAAGCCTGAACCAAGCAGCCACCACTGTAGTTGGTCTCCTAGCAGCATGGAGCCACCACTGTAGTTGGTCTCCTAGCAGCATGGAGCCACCACTGTAGTTGGTCTCCTAGCAGCATGGAGCCACCACTGTAGTTGGTCTCCTAGCAGCATGGAGCCACCACTGTAGTTGGTCTCCTAGAAGCATGGAGCCACCACTGTAGTTGGTCTCCTAGCAGCATGGAGCCACCACTGTAGTTTCTCCTAGCAGCATGGAGCCACCACTGTAGTTGGTCTCCTAGCAGCATGGAGCCACCACTGTAGTTGGTCTCCTAGCAGCATGGAGCCACCACTGTAGTTGGTCTCCTAGCAGCATGGAGCCACCACTGTAGTTGGTCTCCTAGCAGCATGGAGCCACCACTGTAGTTGGTCTCCTAGCAGCATGGAGCCACCACTGTAGTTGGTCTCCTAGCAGCATGGAGCCACCACTGTAGTTGGTCTCCTAGCAGCATGGAGCCAACACTGTAGTTGGTCTCCTAGCAGCATGAAGCCACCACTGTAGTTGATCTCCTAGCAGCATGGAGCCACCACTGTAGTTGGTCTCCTAGCAGCATGGAGCCACCACTGTAGTTGGTCTCCTAGCAGCATGGAGCCACCACTGTAGTTGGTCTCCTAGCAGCATGGAGCCACCACTGTAGTTGGTCTCCTAGCAGCATGGAGCCACCACTGTAGTTGGTCTCCTAGCAGCATGGAGCCACCACTGTAGTTGGTCTCCTAGCAGCATGGAGCCACCACTGTAGTTGGTCTCCTAGCAGCATGGAGCCACCACTGTAGTTGGTCTCCTAGCAGCATGGAGCCACCACTGTAGTTGGTCTCCTAGCAGCATGGAGCCACCACTGTAGTTGGTCTCCTAGCAGCATGGAGCCACCACTGTAGTTGGTCTCCTAGCAGCATGGAGCCACCACTGTAGTTGGTCTCCTAGCAGCATGGAGCCACCACTGTAGTTGGTCTCCTAGCAGCATGGAGCCACCACTATAGTTGGTCTTCTAGCAGCAAGCCTGTACCAAGCAGTCACATGACAGCATCTTGTAGTGGTGGTTTATGCAACAATTTGTGTTACATGTTGAGGTTGCCAGCCCTCATGTACAACCTCATATTAGTTGCCTTGTATGACATGCCTGAGGGTTCAGTAATCCTATTCTTTCTTCAGAGAACCCCCTGGCAACTATTCAGGATAAGGTTTGGTGTGCTACTATTTTTATCTGCCTCTGGATGTTTTCTTTGCCACATTTCTTAGTAACTGTTTTTGATAACTGCATTGATCTCTTCATATGTTACCCTGCCTTCAGTTCGCGGTTTCTTTCCCCCATATCAAAAAGTCAGTCAGCTTGCCTGTTTCCATATATCTTGCAGTGAGCAAGCACCTTCTATATTTTTATCTATTTTTAATTTATTTCTCATTTCCATCAATACTTGCAACAGACTGCATAGTTCACTATTTGTATGGTTCCTCAGTGCAATTATGGTCAGTAGGAAATATGTGAGGAGACTATTTGAACTTTTGCACTATTCCTGTTGTCCACAATGGTTTTTACAGTTGTTTTAAGCATTTGTGAATCAGCTCTCAAGATATCTGACAATTTTTCAATAGTCAATGATTCATGGATTTCCTGTCTCTTCTGTTTTTCATGTGTATGCCTCCTCCTCCCTCCCTCCCCCCCTCCCCTTCCCCTTTCCATATCCTAGTTATCAATGCTTCTACAGATGAGCACAATCCATTTTAGCCTTACAAAGTGATTCTAGCCAAATGTACACACACTTGACTTAATTGTTTGTTCTGTTCAAGAGAAACACACAAGTACAGTGGCTAAACTGGCCCATATATGGCTTCTACTTATCTCTTTTATTTATTGCTATAATATTTATCTATCATGTTATTGGTTTACTATTTGATCGTTTTTTTCCCCCGTTATATTTTCACTATTTTGTTTTGTTTTTTTTTTCCCTCATATTTGTAATTTATGTGAACTAAGTTATTTTTTTTTATTGTTCCTGACTTTTCAAGACTTTTTAATGTTTTGGGTACTTTTTTTTGGGATTGATTCTGATGGTTTCCTGAGGATGAAAAAATGTTGTTTAGCATTCATATGTCAATAAGCCGTGTGTAGTTTAAGGGGGTTTCAGATGAGACAAGAAAAGAATATAACTTCTGCACCACCAGGCATATCATACAAAGAGACTAATATGAGGTTGTGCATGAGGCTGGCAACCTCATAGTGTAAAATAAATTGTCACAGAAACCACCGCTGTATGCTTGACACAGGCTTCATGTAAGGGGACAGTTGTTGTGGTGTCTCCATGCTCCATAGCAGCACAAAGAAAAATGATCATGATGATGATATGACAAAAGGTTCATATAGAAACTTATTAAGATAATTTAAATCTGGGTCTTATATTTTAGAATGATACAAAATTTTAATAACTCAAGTCTTAATAATAAAGATGCCTGTTAGGACTGTAGAGGTCAAGACTGTTTCTCCCTAACTATTATATCATATCATGTTTATATTATGTTATGCTGTAGATTATTCATAAAAATCACCTTGGTCAATCTCCTTATAAACAACATATGAAAAGTAAAAAAAAAATTTTTATTCACCTTTTATTATAGATACCAATAAATGGAGTGTTTTCTTGCAGTAATGATATCATTACTAAAATGAATACAAGAAAATACAGTATATAAAAACTACCGTTAAATGCAAGTTATCATGAGTTACACGAGAAAATATAAAGACCTCCTTGTCATATATGAACACAAAAATTGTACTAAATCTGCTCTTAATGTGCTCCTTCTATTTAGAAACATTATTGTAAAACATAAATTAATATTTTACAATTTCCACAGGAACAAGTAAACAACGTTTTAAACCTTCACACATGAAAGCTATAATATGGCCACCATGTAGGAATATTTGGTAGTTACTCAGTGTGGTTAACAATAAACTCTGCAACAGAGTTACTGGCTATATTTGATCTTTTCACCACCCTATGACAATAAGTCTGGTTAATTATGACAGTTGATGATGGAAGTTAGAAAAATAATTCTTCAGCATTTTATAGAGCTAATCCTTACATACAGAAGTGTGTCATGGACAATTAATAAACATACAGGAAAAGTACTGGAAGCAGCAGAGATGGGGCTTTAAAGAAGAATGTTAACAATACAATAGGACCACCAACATGAGTATTGAGGATATCATGAAAGAAACCAGTCTACAAAGGAAGCTTATTAATTACTTTAGAAGGAAGCAATCTTTAGACATGATATGAGGAGGAGAAGAAAGCTGAAGTATACCGTGACAACAGAAATGATTGAAAGGAAAAGAGGTAGAGGATGACAAAAGAGAGGATACTTGACAGTTTGACATCATGGAAGGGAAAGGAGCCAAGAACAGAAGTGATAAACAGTACTGGAGATAAGATGTTGTGGAGCGACATGATCACCTGTGTCACCGGGCATGGTGCTTAAAGAAGCAGAAGAATTATAACAACTGGATGGACATTCAGTAAACACTTAGAAATCTGAAAGATGGATCCCATCTCATTGTCACATCCCCAGCAATGAAGAGGCTGACAGATTGGCAAAGGAAGGTGGAAATCTATCTCAGCGGATGCAAGCGTAACTTAAGAGGCAAAGAATTTTATCAGAATCAGATACAGAAACAAATGGGATATAGAGCATCCAGGTCACACACAAAATTATGCATACTACCAGCTCAAAAGAAGAGAACAAGTGGTAATCTTCAGACTCCACAATGGCCACAACAGACTGAGATACCACCTATTCAACAAGCTAAAGATAGGAACTACCGATCAGTGTAACTGGCACTGATAAAGTGACAGCTGAACATTTGCTTCAAAGTTGCCCAACATATGCGGAACGGAGAAAGCGCATATGGCCGACACCAGTTATAATAGTGGAAAAGCTCTATGGAGATTCAAATAGCCTCAAACTGACTACTGCTTTCTTTGAAAACATTCAAGTGGACGTCTGAGAGTGTACGAAGAAGAAATCTGAAACATAATTTGTGATCCAGCGATGACAAAACAAAATCTGGCACATGCCACATTGCAGACAAATTGTCTAGCAACAATGTTATAACTACATTCAGTAACTTTAAAAATTGCAATCGACATTCACATTAGATAATTCTACTTGCTGAAAAAATAAAAATACATTCAATGAATGTGAAGCTTTTCTGTCTCGTTATTTTATTAAATGCAATGTTATTCAACAGTTAAACCAGCATTTCTATCAATGAAAAATACATGACCCTAAAATTACTATCATATAAAAGAAAAAAGAATGAAATAGTTGTGAGTCATTAAACAACAGCAGTAAAATATATGAACAATTTTACATACAAAAAGCTTTAAAATAGCTTAACAGTACCAAAAATAATGAAAAAGTCATATATATTGTTCAACATGTCTTCATCATGGCACAATACAAGCAAGAACGACGGACATCAATATATAAGCAACAGTAGTAAAAACTTTGAAGCAAAAATAAAAACTGTGAAACAAAAACTGAGCTGAATAGACCTTGAAAACAGTTCCACAAAACAGCAGACACTGTCATCAAAAACAGTAAAAAGAACCGATTCAAGAGACCAGGTCAAATTTTAATCACCAACAAAGAATTCTGTATGGACAGAATGGCCAATTACCAGTAGTAAACAATCAAGGGGTGTGTAAAACAAAAAAAAAAATTGTGTGAAAAGCAGTGAAGTGTTAAGTTTTTGCAGATATAAAACAGTAATAATGGGAGAAAATTAAGCAAAAAACAGAATTAGAGGTGTGTCATAAGTACATTTAGAGAAAAAAGCTGAAATGTAAAGGAGGGAAGGAAGGAAGACAAATATATCAAGGCAGAGAAAATCTAGAAAGGGGATGCTCTTGCACTCCACTGTTGTTTCCTACTAGTAGCCCAAACTCTGTCCATAAGCACATTTCTCATTTTGTTTTGCTTTAGTATATGATCAAATTAATTTTCATAGGTTTTTATTGTTATGCCAGGAACAGTCTCTATTTCACCGAGCTAATCTGAGAGCCTTCTCAGCTAAGTTTTCATTGATCAATTTTTTACATTGTTGTTAACACGTTTCATTCTTATGTGTACTGTGCAATAATAAAGACATAATAATTAAAAGGTCCCATATCAGATACTGCCTTAGAGGAGTAAAGTGTTAGATTTCACTATACTCGGTCTCAGCATTATGAGTTGAGGTGACCAATTCTCTTCATTGCTGTTTTTGCCTTCCCATACTTAAGAGCAGTGTCAGGTGCCTATTTAAAGCTTGATAGAATGAAGCATTATGCTACAAAGTTTTTAACCTGATATCTTTGCCTTGAGAAGCAAGTGCTCTAACCACTCAATGTTCTATATCAATGATATATTCACTGTTCTACTACTTTGTCATCTCACAAACTGACTTTTATGCCTTTATTGTTCAAGTGTGACATTTTAATAAACTTAGATATGAAAGAACTAACAACAAGATAAACTTAATAAGGTGACATGTAAATGGAGTATAACTGACTTACAAATAAAATGCTACAATATAATGTGTGGTTTTGTTTAGCAGGGTAATTATGCATGTAGTTTAAGTATATTTTTAACTCTTTCAGTCCCAAGCAAAAAAGAGGGTTTGGCCCAAGCAAAAATGGCCACCCCAGTGCGTTTTTATTGTTGTTGTTTGGAAATAATTTTTTAAAATGTTCATATGCATAAATAACTTTGTTGTTGTATATGAAACTGAAGGTAATTGGATGTACTTTACTCTTGTGCTACAAGTATAAAAGCTTTCATTGAAAAATGATTAGTTATTCAAGGTAAAATGGAGGATATGTGCTTAAAAAAAATGATTAGTTATTCAAGGTAAAATGGAGGATATGCGCTTAAAAAAATCGCTTTAAAAATCTAAAATAAATATCTCAAAATAGAAACATGTTCACTCTTAAACACGTGCGGTATTTAAAAGAATGTACTTGCAGTCGGAAATGACATTTTGGGTGGTTTGTGTTAGAAACAGTCTCAAACAGAGGCACATATACTAAAGGCTTTTTAAAGTCGATTGGGCCAAGCGCGTCTAACCCCTGAGCCTTTATAAAGTCGATTGGGACTTAAAGAGTTAAGTAATCTGGTGCCGTTTTTCTTACAATTGTCAGTGTTTTACAGTTATAAGTCTCATTGAGTGTTATTACAAGTGTCCTAGTGTTATTATTCTTCCAAAAGTTTTAGAGTGTTGTTACTCTTATATATGTTCTAGAGTATTATTACTCTTAAATGTGTCCTAGAGTGTTATTACTCTTACGTGTTTTCTAGTGTTATTACTCTTACAGGTGTCCTTGAGTGTTATTACTCTTACAAGTGTCCTTGAGTGTTATTACTCTTACATGTGTCCTTGAGTGTTATTACTCTTACGTGTCCTTGAGTGTTATTACTCTTACATGTGTCCTTCAAACAGATACAGGAAATACCAGGACTGAACATCAGTGGAAGATCAATAAACAACCTTAGATATGCAGATGATACCGTGTTGTTAGCTGAAAGCGAACAGGAGTTACAAGAACTAGTGAAGCAAGTGAACAGTATAAGTCATGAATATGGACTCGACATTAATATTGAGAAAACTAAAACTATGATAATTAGCAAAACAGATGATAAACCCACATTAAAGATAAGCGTAAATGGGAAAATGCTGGAACAAGTCAAGAGCTACGTATATCTTGGTCATATAATAACAGAAGATGGCAGATGTGAAACAGAAATCAAGAAGAGAATAGGAATGGCCAAAGCTACATTCAACAACATGAAACATATACTGACATCCAAACAGTTATCTCATAAATTAAAACTGAGAATCATAAAGTGTTATATATATTCTGCATTTCTGTATGGTGCAGAAACATGGACGATGAATAAGCATTTGGAAGAAAGAATTGAGGCTCTTGAAATGTGGATATATAGAAGAATGGGGCGTATCTCATGGAAAGAGATGAAAACAAATAAGGAGGTCCTAGAAAATCTAGGTATGAAAAGAGAACTAATGAGAGAGGTCAAAGTTCGGCAGCTAAAATACTTTGGCCACATAAAAAGGCATAACACCTTGCAGAAGACCATAACAGAAGGGAGAGTTGAAGGTAAACGTGCAAGGGGAAGACAGCGCTATAAGTGGGAAGATAACATCAAGAGATGGACGGGAAAGAGTCTATCAGAGTGTACCACCAAGACAAGAGACAGAAGACGTTGGAGATCCATTACAGCCAACCTCCGTTGTGGAGATGGCAACTGATGATGATGATGTGTCCTTGAGTGTTATTACTCTTATGTGTGTCCTTGAGTGTTATTACTCTTACAAGTGTGTCCTTGAGTGTTATTACTTTTACAAGTGTGTCCTTGAGTGTTATTACTCTTACAAGTGTGTCCTTGAGTGTTATTACTCTTACAAGTGTGTCCTTGAGTATTATTACTCTTACAAGTGTCCTTGAGTGTTATTACTCTTAAAAGTGTCCTTGAGTGTTATTACTCTTACATGTGTCCTTGAGTGTTATTGCTCTTACAAGTGTTCTAGATTGATATTACTCAAATCACCACTATTATTACATTGTCAGTTCTAATCATCATCACTACCGCTGATGTAATGATGTAAAAGAGTCATTACCACACAAGCAGGTCTAAATCCCTCAGACTTTATTTTCTACCAAATGAATATTTTATGACAAAGACTTCCCCACATGTTATGGGACCTCCCAGGATTTAATCATTTATGCGCTTTAAAAAAAGCTTAAGTGATCTGGCATCATAAAATTAAGTATGTGTCAAATGACAGTGAACTGACAAAATTAAAAACAGAAACACACCAGGGAGAAAAGTGAAATGATAAGAAGCTTTATTGTTTTAAAATAACAATCTAGTGTATTTCACACATTTCACAGGTGCTTAGAAATTCATCTGGACTGTTTCTAAAAAGAATAATTGCCCAAGAAAATGTAAGTGTATTTCTGTTATTTTAGTACATTTGATGTAATTACTATTGTATAAACACTACACATAAATATCATTACTTCTTGATTCACAATATCAAACTTTACTACTTACATAGTTGTTCCCCTCCTACCGTGAGGTGTAGAGGTTTGGAAGAGAGAGTGCCAGACTATCCTATCGGCTGTCTTCCTCCTGGCCTGGTTCCATTCTAGTCCTGGTCCTTCAAAGATTGTCTAATGTTGTCCTCCCAGCGGACTCTGGGTCGTCCTGGGGGTCTGGATCCCTGGCTCTTTGTTTCCCATGCTTGTCATGGTAGCCGATCTTCTCCCATTCTGCAGACATGGCCAAACCATCTCAGCTGGGACTGTTCTACTTGGGTCTGCAGGGGGTGGGATTTTAGGCCTTGACGTATTGTCTGGTTGCAGATCATGTCTCTTCCTGTTACTTCAACCATCTTCCTCAGATACCTCATTTCTGAGGTTTGGATCTGGCTTTTGTGGGTTGTAGTCATTGCCCATGACTCGCATCCATATGTCAAGACTGGGACATATGTGGAGCGGTATACAGCCATCTTCATTTTCTTATCAACCTCTCTCTTGTTGAGGAATCCTCGATTTATGGTCTGAAAAAGTCTCCCAGCTGCTGCTTTTTGAGTGGCCAACTCTTCTTTGATGCCTCCCTTTCGGTCTATAATAGCTCCGAGGTATTTAAAGTGGTTGACCTGCTCCAGGACCTGTTCTCCCAGCTTAATCTGATGTCTTCTTTCTTCTCGTGATATCACCATGGATTTTGTTTTAGAGCTGCTTATGACCATCCCTCTCTTCTCCAGCTCTTCCTTTAGACTTGCAGGTTGGATTGGAGACGTGCCTCTGATTTAGCAATCAGGGCTACATCATCAGCAAATGCCAGCTCTGAAATACAGACCTGTCTCATCTTTCAGTACCCCACTGAATACTTTCTTGTTCTCTCCTTACATGCCTTGTTGACATCGTCCATGAGGAGTATGAAAAGATAAGATGACAGGATATCACCTTGTCTTACACAAGTGGTGGTTCTGAACTCTTCTGACTTATGGTTTGCTGTCCTCACATAATTTCTGCAAGACTTGTAGAAGCTCTGTATAGCATGAATCAGAGGTGCTGGAATGTTCTTCCTTGCCAAACAGTCCCAATCAAACTTTACTTATTGATTTATAATATCAAACTTTACTTCTTGTTTAATAATATCAAACTTTACTTCTTAATTGATATCAAACTTTACTTCTTAATTGATAATATCAAACTTTACTTCTTGATTAATAATATCAAATTTTACTTCTTGATTAATAATATCAAACTTTACTTCTTGATTAATAATATCAAACTTTATTTCTTAATTGATATCAAACTTTACTTCTTGATTAATAATATCACACTTTACTTCTTAATTGATAATATCAAACTTTACTTCTTGATTAATAATATCAAACTTTACTTCTTAATTGATATCAAACTTTATTTCTTGATTTATAATATCAAACTTTACTTCTTAATTGATATCAAATTTTATTTCTTGATTTATATCAAACTTTACTTCTTAATTGATAATATCAAACTTTGCTTCTTAATTGATAATATTAAATTTTATTTCTTGATTTATAATATCAAACTTTACCTCTTGTTTCATGATATCAAACTTTACTTCGTATTTCGTAATATCGCAAACTTTATTTCTTCATTTATAATATCAAACTTTACTTCTTGGTTAATAATATCAAACTTTACTTCTCAATTCATAATATCAAACTTTATTTCTTCATTTATAATATCAAACTTTATTTCTTTATTTATAATATTAAACTTTATTTCTTTATTTATAATATCAAACTTTACCTTTTGTTTCATAATATCAAACTTTAATTCTTGATTTATAATATCAAACTTTAATTTTTGATTTATAATATCAAACTTTACTTGTTATCCATTAAATCAAACTTTACTTGTTGATTCATAGCACTTCCTGATTCATAATCAAGATTTTATAAAGGGGAACTGCAGTAACACTGAGGATAGATAATTTATACAATCAAAAAAACAATTGAGTGAAAGTCAGTTTTGCAAACAAACAAGACTGTCATCAGCCACAGTTACAAACAGGAAACAAAGACAAAGAAATATACTGGCTATAACAGAATAACAGAGGATGCAGCAGATAGGAAATATGTGGGGGAAAAAGAACATTACAAATAAGAAACAATGGAGAAGATATCAAACAACAAACCTGAAAATATCAAGAAAAGAATTAAAGTTAACAGCAAATAATAACAAACTAGTAAGTAACCCTTCAAAATTGACGGGTTTTTAATTACAGTGTACTTTTTCTGTTGCATAACCTAAAGACGGCACTATTTCTACTTTGGTCATTTAATACATTTACATTACAGGTCACCGTCATTAGATCTTTGTAGTAAAAATTATCTAGATGCTATTCTACTCTTATATATTATACTACACTTCGCCACTCCGACTGGAGGTAAGGCTTCTGCCTCTAATTCTAAAAGTATCGGGTTTGCTTCCCAGTACAGGGAATATAATTCATGGAATGTGTTTTTTTTTTCAGAACCAGTGGTTCCTAATGATGTCATACTCTCTCTGGACCTCCTGGGTAGTGAGATCAGATGCCTAGCCTTCTCGGATAAGGGACAAAAAATAGGAGGGCCCATGAGCAAGTTGTGAACATTAAAAGTCCTCAGCAGTTGGAAATTGTAAAGAGTAGGTCATATGGCCACCACCTAGCAAAATTAAAAAAACATTAGGAAACCTACACACTACAAAAATATTTATAGAAAGTATAGTATAATATATAGTATAGTATAATATTTAGTAATTGAGAAGATGAAGATCTGATGATGTTCTTATAATACATATGAATTATAACAAATGAAAGTCATTTAAATATCCAACTAAAAACACCAGGCCTTTACAACCCTCCCCATGTTTATTATTTGTGTTTGGTGTTTTTGTGTTTGACTTTGTTTTGTTTTATCTCTCTTTTTTTTGTTTTTGTATGTTTTAGTTTTTTTTCTTTTTACATGCACACAAAATTGGTATTTTAATTTGCCGTATTTACAATGGCTGGAAAGGAGATGTGATGCCACTTTCACGTATAGCAAATATTTATATTATTTGGAATTGAAAACAATTTATATCCTAATTATAACCCATCAAAGGTTGAACAGGTTATTTCTCATCAAATTAAAAAAATATATATTCTACGCTTCACTTAGGAGATAAATCATGCATCCAATGTTATTAACATGCCCAGGTATTTGAATCTATTGACCTGTTTTAAAACTGTTCCATTTATGTTAATAGTGCATATTATCTGACCGATGAAATTATAATATCAAACTTTATTTCTTTATTTATAATATCAAACTTTACCTCCTGTTTCATAAGGTGACGTGTAAATGGAGTATAACTGACTTACAAATCAAATGCTACAATATAATGTATGGTTTTGTTTAGCAGGGTAATTATGCATGTAGTTTAAGTATATTTTTAAGTACTCTGGTGCCATTTTTCTTACAAGTGTCAAACAGTGTTTTACTGTTATAAGTGCTATTTCAGGGGTCATGCAATTCAGGGCAATGGCAAGAACGCACCACTTTTACGTAATTTCCAGACTGCAACTTTGGTGGGAAAAAGTTAATGCTGGCTATTTTTCAAGGATGTAATTTATCCTCTTGAAACAATCAAGCGGCAACAACAAAAAATAACAATAAAATATATTGTATTTTTGACACTTTACTATGTGTTTTTGCTGCATGGGCAACAGCTTGATCTCCATATAACTGTGCCCAAGCTCGCGCCCTGGAGAGGACACTCCAGCTTCACCCTATGTGTTTTCTATTTATTATTTAAAACGTAACTGTTACGTACATTTATTACCTACGGGGGTAGTCTTCGGTCCTGCCAAATGTACGCACCAGTTTTATATAGTTATATTATTTGTGCGTTCGATTGATTCACGCACTGACGTGCACAATGCTGTGTGAGTTGCTTTGGACGCACGTGTAACCTAGTTGAGTAGATTGTGACGTCATGATAGGGGCAGCTCGGACGACATTTATGTCCGCAGTGTTATTCTTTGATTCCTGGCAAATTTGAAGATGCCATTAGTTGTATTCGTATCTATTGGTCTTCATGGCGAAGCCAATAGTGGATGTATGAAGTAAGTGTCGCCCCATTTCTTATGGCAAGTTTAATTATGTAAATTAAAGTATCAGGCCGCTCCTATTAATGGTCTAGCGGGAATTCATCGGAGATGACATTCCTAGAATTGGACACACGGAGTCGATAGCCTTTGGAATCTTTTCGTAGAGGGAGAATCCATATGTGGAATCAAGTTAATGAATATATATATATGCTTCACATGTTTAATATGCCGTTTTACCTATGCCAAAGTCGTGGTATGGATACCGAGAGGTTAGCCAAGATGAAACACTAACCTGGTTGTATTGTTATCTCTGCCTTTGTTTGGATTGGATATGCTATCTAAGAATTTTATGAAGAAAGTCTGGGATGCTTACAAGTATGATATAAATTATTGCTCCGTGAGAATGAATCCGTTTGCCTTAATAAACGTCCTTGGGAGAAGGTCAACGGACGTTAATACCATGTCTGTTATATGGTAATGGAAGTGATCCTTAGTCACTGGAATATAAGAGAACTTAACTGTTAGAGAATCTACAACAACTATTAACAGTGATATTAACATTTTGACGTATGATCTTCGCATCTGTAACTATGATTGTATTGTTCCACTTCGTTGGTGTCACGTCAATAAAATATATGTACAGTAATCCCCGACTTGCGTGCTGCCAATACTTGCCCAGTTCACCCAATTCAACGATACTTGTTGGAATTTTCGTTTGAAGAACTTTGTTGACATTCATTCCGTTTTTACCATTCGCGTTTCAATTTACCTCTTCACTGAACTTAACGATAAAATGGAGTCAACAATAAATGGTGTTCCAGTGTGGTCTGGAAGTAATTTCAAAGGAACGTACCCATCCAAATTATCGTTTGAAAAGAAGAATTTTTACTTTCAAGGCGACATCATCTCAATTTGGATCCTAGCGTGATATGAATCAGATTCAACTTACGTTTACCAAGGTCAAGGTCTTCAATCAACCTCCACGTCAAGTTTCACAGTGACTGATTACTTGGAGATCATCTCTTCATCATTATTACGTGCGAGCTGTAATCTAGAGAAGCAGAACGAAGTATTTTATCTGTAGACGTACATCCACGGAGACTAGGCACATTGATTTTTTACCTGCACGCGAGATGAGTATAACGTGTTTCCGTTGTACACTTTATTACGCTTAGTTGTGCCTTCCGTGATATGTCCACCTTCATATTTTTCGTGTTAAGTGTTATATGTTGTGTATTCTTCGTGGGAGGTAGGGAGGTTGATCTGACGAACGAGATCCATCTCGAAGCCAATTCGGGCTCTTCGTCAGACGTTCTGTAGGGCTCGTCTTGTAAGTTTCAATTGAGCGATAGTTCCGGTACAAGGCTAGAAACCTTGCCGAAGTTCCGATCGCTAGTTGCTTCTTATAATATTATCTATTTAGCTGTTTCGTCACGTTTAATCGTTGTTTTTGGTAGCTATTTCGCCCACGGCGACCGTTGCCTCAATTGGCTGTGTGTGGTGTACCCGGAAACGGGGCCTCCCAGTACTGAGACACAGTTAAGTCCCCGATGTCACTTATCGGTGCAGAGTTGAGAGAGATGGCTGAGCATCACAATCCCCCCTGTGTTGCAGCATGATGAGAACCAAGAATTGCACACTGAGCTTGGGGGGATCACTTGGGCACCAGACTTAATACTGGCTCTTGACTGGATGGCCGCATGCAGGAGATTTCTACAATGGGGGGTTGGCAGGTGGTGGGTATCTGGAAGTGGCTCTGTGCAGGACGTGAGGATTCCTTGGGTGAGCCCAGAACCAGAGCACAGCATTGTGCAAGCTCTGCATAGTTGGAGAGCCCCCTGGATGACGGGGAATGCACAGTGTGCTACCCCACCTATCCCCAACTGCTAACTTAGAACCAGAAGTGGGGTCCTCTGTATGCGTGCCAGGCCAGGATAAAATGCCTGGGAAAGAGACTGGAGCTCAGAACTCCCTAACTCAAAGTTGCAGGATGGCAGAAAAGCCATGGGAAAGACAGGGCTATTTTGAAGATAATGCAACCATATTTTCACCATACGAGCTCGGACGCCGCCTCGGTAAACAAGGTCCGCGCAGAGCAGTGACACCCCCAGGCTGCTTGCGAATAGTCTACTACTGGGAACATAAACAGATTAGGGATGAGCCCACTCTCCCGTTGAACAGGTGCTAAAGTCATAGATACTGGGCCAGAAGGCGCACCGGAAACCACAGTATCACGCAACTTGCTTTTTTTTTTTTCTATGGAGAGTACACCGTCAAATAAATCTCGTACTGGTGCTCGCCCTGTGGAGCTCCACCAGGCAGGTGCAGTGCCGGGCTCTGAGCCTCGACAGAGCCCACCCTCAGCTACTGGAGGACCCTCTAGACCGTCTTGTGGAGTCAGCAGACGGCGGAGGAGAACTACTGACCAAAACAAAACAGAAAAAGAGAAACCCAGAGTGCCACTTGTCATGATGCACTGGAATGCAGAGGGAGTGAACAGCAAGCAGGCTGGATACAGCAAAAAGACAGAGCTGGAAAACATCTTGTATGAGAAGCAAGTCAGTGTTTGCTGTATCCAAGAGACTCACTTGAAAGCAGATCAAACCTTTAAAATAAGGGGATATCAATGCTTCAGATCCGACAGAAAAGATAGACGAAAAGGAGGAGTACTTACTCTTGTAAGGAATAACATTCCTGCACACGAAAGGAAAACCTTCATGGATGGAGCAGAATATCAGCTGTTGCAGATAAAGGTAGACAAGATGGAAATAGAACTCCTGAACTATTACTGTCCGAACAACAAACCCCTGAGTCTCAGCTCTATACAGGTACCAGCCACCAACTTTATAGCAGTTGGAGACTTTAATAGCCACTCCCAGAGCTGGGGCTATAACCATCTGGATCACAGAGGTGAAGAGGTTGAAACTTGGCAAGATGATCACTCCCTAATCCTAGTCAATAATGCCACAGATACTCCTACCTTCTACTCCAGAGGATGGCACACAACTTCAACACCAGATCTTGCCTTCTCCACACCAGATATAGCTGGATCTATTAGTAGAGAAGTAGGAGACCAACTAGGGGGAAGCGACCATCGCCCAATCTTTCTTACTGTCCAGAATGCAACTCTCAGTACAGGCCCAGCCATTACAAGATGGAACTACAAAAAAGCCAACTGGGGTTTATTCAGGCATCAGGTGAACACGCTGCTGTCTACCCTCAAGGTACAGAACAGAGACATTAATGAAGTGGTAAAAGACTTCAACAGATGCATACTACAAGCTGCAAAAGAAACCATTCCCAAAGGATGCCGGCATAACTACATACCATACTGGTCCAGCACACTCCAAGAACGTCAGGAAGCTATGGACAGGGCTAGAAAGGACGCAGAGTCTCAGCCTTCACTTGAAACTCACAACAAATGGAAAAAGGCTGTAGCAGAGTTTCAGAGAACAAAGCTAGAAGAAAAAACGGAAAAGCTGGAGAACTAAAACGGCATCGCTGAACCTTGAGAAAGACGGCAGGAAACTTTGGAGATTAGTCAAGTCTCTAAATGAAGAGCGTTCCTCACCTAGGCAGACTATCACATTGGATGAAGGTGGCAAACTTTTCAGAGGAAAACAAGCTGCAGACTTGTTTGCTAGAAGATACAGTTCAGAAAGCAACTTACCCATTAACATAGATCATCAGAGAGAGATAAGAAAAGAAATACTGGCAACCATGGGACAGACAGATACTCCTGCCCCAATGAGGGAACCCATCACACTAGGAGAACTACAGAAGGCTATTTCCAAGCTTAAGTTTCAAAAGTCACCCGGCCCAGACAAAATCAGCAACGAAATGCTAGTAAATCTGAGCTCAGCAGCAAAGACAAAACTGCTTGAGATATTCAACCACAGCTGGTTGAAAGGAACGGTACCCCAAGTATGGAGAGAAGCCATCACAATACCCATACTAAAGAAAGGGAAATGTAAGACCGAGGCTGCAAGTTACCGGCCAATCAGTCTCACAAGCTGTGTTGGGAAGACTATGGAGCGAATAGTCAACCACAGATTGAAATGGTATTTAGAGTCTGAGCAGATCCTGGTGCCGGAACAAGCTGGATTTAGAGAATGCTACAGTATAGAAGACCAAGTTACTTACTTGTCTCAAGCAATAGAAGATGCCTTCCAGGAGAAGAAAAAGGTCCTAACGATCTGGGTCGACTTCAAGCAGGCCTTTGACAAGGTGTGGAAAGATGGCCTCATTGCAAAACTTAGGAGAAGTGGAATCCAAGGCAACATGATGAAATGGATCCAGTCATACTTGCATAACAGGAGAACTAGAGTCACTCTTGACGGTCTGCAGAGCAGAAAAGTGTTGCTCCATCAGGGGGTACCTCAAGGAGGAGTAATTTCCCCAACACTCTTCCTTGTTTACATCAATGACCTGGTGAAAGATCTCCCTGCAGGAGTTAAAGCTGCCTTATATGCAGATGACCTAGTACTCTGGTGCGCTGATGAAAATGTCACCACAGCAAATTATAGAATGCAGCGGGCAGCAGACATGCTAGTGTCATGGGCAGAGAAATGGCTTATCACAATAAACACAGACAAAACCTCCACAACACTGTTCTCGCTCGCCCCCAAGGACAAATCAGCTAACATACACCTAGGGACAACCGTGATCAAGGAAGAAAGCTACCCCACCTATCTTGGGGTGACATTTGACCAAAGGCTTACATGGAATAAGCATATTGAAAACGCAGAAGGAAAGGCCCGAAGACGACTAGGCATACTCAGAAAATTAGCAGGTACCAACTGGGGAGCAAATGAACGAAATCTAAAGAAGATTTATAATGGAGTAATAAGACCACACTTAGAGTTTAGCTCAGCAGCATGGTCATCAGCTGCTAACTCACATCTGCAGTCTTTGGACAAGGTGCAAAATCAAGCTCTCAGGCTCATTACAGGAGCCATGAAAACTACACCAATAACAGAGATGCAGAAGGTTGCTGGATTACAGACATTGTCCCATAGAAGAGACACAAAAAACCATGATCCAGATGGAAAAGTACAACAGTATGCCAATGCACCCAATGAAGGCAAGACTAGATGATCTGGCATTGGGACGTCTAAAGCGTAGCAGCTTTGTGCATCGGGGGAAAAGACTTATAAGACAGCATCAAGAAGACCTATCCATGAAGACAACACCACTGAAGCCCACCCTATACCCTGTACCATGGGAGCAGGCCAGCAGTGCCCTCCAAATCAATACATCAGTCAGTGGTCTCACAAGTGGATGTGAGTATAATGATCTGCAAAAACGAACTGCTACATTGAGTATGATCCAAGAAAGCTATCCCGATCAATCATGGATACATGCCTATACAGATGGATCAGCAACTAATGCTGTTAGGAATGGAGGTGCTGGTATCTTTATCTCATATCCTGACAACCACTATGAGACTAGGCACATTCCCATTGGTAAATTCTGTTCCAACTATACAGCTGAGGTTCAAGCTCTAGAGCAAGCTGCAAATATGATTTATAACACCAACTCTGACTGCCACCAGGTAGTCATCCTCACAGATGCACTGTCTGTCCTGCAAGCTCTCAAGGGTGGTAAACTCCCGCATCTGAGAAATGAACTAAACAAGGTAGCTGCCAAAAAGAGAACCATACTTCAGTGGGTACCATCTCATTGTGGTGTACCCGGAAATGAAAAGGCAGATAAACTTGCAAAAAAGGGAGGAGAATGTGAACAAGAAGATAATGAAGTGACATACTTTGAGAAAAAGAGAGCTATCCAGACTATCAGAAGAGAACAGAACCAACCCAAAGACGACTATCACACTCTCGACCGGCAGGGACAGATAACTATTTTTCGACTCAGGACAGGGCATAACAAACTGAATAAACACATGCACAAGCTACGATTGTCTGCTTCACCACTGTGCACATGTGGATTAAACGAACAAACTGCTGAGCATGTTCTACAGGACTGTCCTCTGTATGACCAGTTAAGAAAGATATACTGGCCCAATGACTCAACACTAAACTCAAAGCTATATGGAGTTAAAGAGGAACTTCAAACAACAGTCGAATTCATTATGAGAACTCGTCTGACGGTGTAATCATCAAAGATGCGATCGCAAGAAGAAGAAGAAGAAGAAGGTAGCTATTTTTATTCATAATTTAGTTTTATGATGAATTTTGTTTGTATTTTGCGTCCATCTCACCTTTCCTGTCGTTTAGTTTTTTACAAAACCTATGTTTTTACACTGTGTTGTCAATTGTACTGTTAATTATCTGATCGTAGTTATCGTCGTATATTTTTACGATATTCTATTTTAGTTATACATTTTTATTTTTTTGATTTCTACGATTGTGTTCTACCGTCCAGTTTATCATGTCTTGTCGGTTATGTTTCTATTGTCTTTCTCGTTGTTCATTTCATGACATTTGATTACATAAATTTATTGATTAATAACATATTTAATAATTATATGATAACATTCTACCGTTCTAAGGACAGGAACGAAGACCACGAGTTGTAGTAACAATTTTAAGTAGTATTATTACATAATAAAATTGAATAATGGCTACCTTAGACTATTTCATTAAGCAAGCAAAGGCTCTTCAGATGGCTCCTGAGGAAGCAAAAGCATTTGCACTTGCAGAATATAAGAAAGCTCAAGAAATAGAAGCTGATCAGAGAAGGTTAGAAACTTTACGTTTGGAAAATTTGAAATTTGAGGCAGATCAAAAAAGAATTGAGGCTGAGGAGGATGAAAAGAAGAGGAAATTTATAGCTGAGGAAGAGGAGAAAAAAATGAGATTAGCCGCTGAATTAGAAGAGAAACGATTTCAGCGAGAGGCAGAACAGAAGCAAAGGGAGGCTACAGAAAGACTTAATATTGAAATGGGAAATAAACAAAAAGAAATGGAAGTTAAACAAAAAGAAATGGAAGTTAAACAAAAAGAAATGGAAGAAAAAAGATTAATAGCTGAAAAAGAAATGGAAGTTAAACAAAAAGAAATGCAAGAAAGAAGATTAATAGCTGAACAAAACACAAAACGACTTCAGCTTGAGATGGAAGAGAATGAAAGAAAACGACAGCATGAACTGAAATTAGCAGAGTCAGAATATGAGAGACTTAGGTTAACTCAGGAAGCTAATTCTCAGAGAACTTTTGAAAGCCAAACTTCATCCAGACATGATAATTTTAAGGAAATTCACCTTAAATTACCAAAATTTAATCCCCCGTCTGATGACGTGATATTCTTCCTAGATAGGTTTGAGGCCACTTGTGTGTCTTATAACGTGGATAAAGCTCTATACTGTACATATTTATCCAGATTACTTACAGGGGACGCATTAGCAGTTTATCATACCACCAGCATTGGTGAGAAAAATGACTATAATGCTCTTAGAGCGGCACTTCTGCAAAAATTCCAAATGACAGAAAACCAATATCGATCAAGATTTCATACATTACTACCTCAATCTAGCAAAAATTTTAGTGATTTTCTGTCACAAATACGACTAACATTAGAAAGATGGATCGAATTATCCAAAATTGAAAAGTCGTATGAAGGTCTCTTCGATTTACTGATGCGCGATAAGGTACTTTCGTCTGTAAATCCTACATTTCTCGCATTTTTACACGAACGGAAACCTTTATCTATGAAAGACCTGGAACAGCATGCAAAAAATTTTTGCACTGCTCACCCAAACATGGATCTAAGTAATGCACAGATTAAGAATGAATTGCCTGTTGCTTTTGCAGCACAACAAAACAATTTTTCACGCAATCGTTCTTTTAGTGCTGACAGATATGTCAATAAGGGAAATAATGACAATTTTAACAATGGTAATTTTTACAAAGGGAAGCAATTTCAACAATCTGCTCCATTTAATGTTTCTTGGAACCAGGCTCACAGATCGCGAGATTTTGGTAACAATAATTTTAAAAATAATCAAGGACATTATAATAAACAAAACTGGAGATCAAGATCTCAGGGTCCGCAACACAAACAATTTTTTGGAAATAAACCATTTTACCAACATCATAACGATAATTATACAAATTATCGGACTAATCCAAATTTTAACTCTAGCAGAAACTACAATTATGGCAATTTTAATGACAAAAATCAAAATTGATCGCGTCGACGAGATAGATCGTTGAGTAATACGAATAGACATTCTAATGTCGCTTTTAGTGATACACAGGCTAACATTGAACAGGGTAAAGGAGCTGAAACTCATAATGCTATGTGTTGTTCTCTTGATTGTACCCAAGTCAAAGATTGTTCAGAATGCTCTACTCTTTTCCAGCCCAGGGCGATCACGACGCTGCGTTGCGGACATACCTTGCCTAGTCTACCTGCAGTCTGTACGGCCACTGCTGCTTCAGTACACCAGGGACAGGGCTCTCTTAAGTTTAACAAGGGATTTGTCAACAATATTTCATGCTCTCTCCTATTTGACTCTGGGTGCAGTACAGTCGGCGTCCGGACTTCGCTGATCAACCCAAGTTGTGCCACGGGCCGGGTTGTCAAATGTGTAACGTTTGGTGGCACAATTGAAACATTTGCCACTGCTATTATTGATCTTAATACTCCATTTTTTTCAGGAAAGATTCAAGCTTGTCTCCTTCCGAATCCAATTTGTGATTTGATACTTGGTCGCATACATGGTATTAAAGAGTGTACACCACAGCAAATTGCTGAATGGGAAGAGCGACATATTCAAACTGCGAATGCAGTAGTGACTAGAGCGCAAGCTACTAATATGTCGCATGATACACCTATGGAACCTACAGTTCATACCACTTGTGATGATGATGCTCCTATTTCACGGGAGTTGTTTGCAACATTGCAAAAGAATGATGATTCATTAAAAAAATTTTTTCAGTATGTGAACAAAAATAATACCAGCAACAAACTTGCAAAATCTAGACATGACTTTATACTTAAAAATGGCATTTTGGTTAGAGTAATACGAGAAAAGGATTCATCCTTATGTTCTCAGATTATAGTCCCATCCTGTATGAGATCTTGTATATTACGACATGCGCATGACTCGCAATGTGCGGGCCATATGGGTTTTTCGCGTACCAAATCCAGAGTGCTTTCGGCATTCTACTGGCCAGGCGTACATAAGGACATCACTCTCTATTGTCGGTCTTGTTTGATATGTCAAGAAGTTAAGGTACGGGGTCCATTTCATGCGGCTCCTATTCAAGCTGCGGACATCCCGATTAGACCATTTGATAAAATGGCTATAGACATTATTGGTCCTATGCTACCATCTGCTAGAGGGCATACGCATATTCTTACGTGCATTGATATGTGCACTCGCTGGCCTGAAGCTATCCCTCTCAAGAACACTTCATCTGCCAGTGTAGCAGAGGCATTGATGTTAATCTTCTCACGCATTGGTTTTCCACGGAAAATCTTGTCGGATCATGGGGTTCAGTTCATTTCTGAATCCATGTCTCAAGTTATGAAGACATTAGGTATAGACAGATCTCTAAGTTCTATTTATCATCCGATGTCAAATGGGTTAATTGAGCGTCTAAATAGGACACTCAAGCAGTTGTTGGGTAAGATAACTCAAGACCATCCCCAAGACTGGGATCGGGTCCTACCCGCTTGTCTCTTTGCGTATCGCGAAGTACAAAATCAAGCAACGGGGTTTTCTCCATTTCAACTTGTTTTCGGCATGCAACCACGCGGACCGATGGCGTTAATCCACGACTTATTGGTTGACGAGAATATTGAAGAGGAAACTCAATCCTCTTATGAGTATGTGATCTCTCTGAGAAAGAGAATCATAGATGCTTGTAGATTAGCTACTGCATCATCCGAACAAGCCAAAGAAAAAGCTCGTCTATTTGCAAACAAGTATAGACGTCTTCGCCAGCTCATACCTGGTGATGAAGCTTTTGTCTTACTACCTGCGCATAATAATCGTCTTTTAATTACCTGGAGAGGTCCTTTCAGGATCATCTCAAGAATATCCGATGTCGACTACATCGTTGATGTTAATGGTAAACATAAAACCTTCCACATTAATATGTTGAAGGAATATTACTCACGTCCTGATTATCTACAATCAGTGTTCCAAGCAACTGACGATCCTACACCTCCTATTCAACATTATTCTAGTTTGTCTGTCATCCAAGAAGAGGAATCTTCTTTCGATGATGTACAACTACCAATACCAGTTGTACCACTCCATTCCACTGAGAAATGGAATGATGTTACTATCTCATCTAATCTTACTGATGATCAACGTCAGCAAGTCTCTAATATTCTACACACGTATGAGGATGTCCTCACTGACATCCCAGGTCATACGTCAGTCATCCAACATGACATTATTCTGACTGACGATACACCGATTCGAGTTCGCCCATATCCTATTCCTTTACACTTTCGTGATAAGGTTGATAAGGAATTGGATGAGATGCTTCAATTAAATATAATTGAACCATCTTCATCACCATATTCTTCTTCTATGGTAATCATTAGGAAGAAGGACAAAAATATACGTCTTTGCGTAGATTACAGGAAATTAAACAAAGTTACAAAATTCGATGCGGAACCATTACCTCTTTTAGACGACTTATTAGAGAAATTATCTCATGCCACATTCTTTTCGAAATTTGACCTTTCAAAGGGTTATTGGCAAGTGCCATTAACCCCTAAAGCAAAGCCATTCACCGCTTTCTCGACGCCACGGGGTCTTTTTCAATGGAATTTTATGCCATTCGGTCTAATGAATGCGCCAGCTACCTTTGTACGCATGATGCGCCGCATATTGTCTCATCGTCCCGATGTCATTACTTATATAGATGACATCTGTCTTTTCAGTGACTCTTGGGATGAACATATTCAGGGTTTAAAATCTTTACTTTCTACCTTACGGGATTATAACTTAACAGCGAAACCTTCAAAGGCTTTTGTCGGTTTTCATGACATCTCATTTCTTGGTCACCGTATAGGTCACGGTTTAATGTATACAGAAGACAGTAACGTCTCTAAAATTTTAAACATCTCAGCACCTAAGACAAAAAAACAAGTGAGGTCGCTCTTAGGACTAATACAGTTCTATTCTAAATTCATCCCTCATTTGTCTACTATAACTGCACCTCTTTCTTCGTTACTGAAGAAAGGCACACCTAATGTAATAAAGTGGTCGCAGGATCATCAAACGGCTTTAGATTATATAAAACAATTTTTTTCAAATAAGCCTGTTTTAAGGTTGCCTAACAAAGATCTCACCTTTGTTCTTCGCAGTGATGCTTCTTCCTACGCTATCGCGGCAGTTTTAATGCAGGAATACGGAGGCACCTTATTTCCGATTATGTACGTATCCAGAAAGCTTACGACGAGCGAGATGAAGTATTCCGTTCTAGATAAAGAGCTCCTCGCTCTTGTCTGGTCAATCACAAAACTGGATCGTTATCTCCTCGGATCACACTTTGTGGTGGAATCCGACCAGAAAGCTCTTACAGCACTGAACACAGGGAACGTGAAGTCATCAAAGTCAGCGCGTTACGCTATTGCGCTTCAACCGTTCCATTTTGAGATACGAGCTATTCCTGGAGTACAGAATGTGTTTGCAGACTGTCTTTCAAGATGCCCTAGTGAACACGTCGAAATTAAACCACTTCCAGATGGTGAAACGTCCTCACAGAAACATGAATAACTTTGTACATGGTCACTGATTATACATCTGTGGAGACTATGTGTAGTTCTGCAGTATTCGTATATATATAACTTTCAGAATATACTTACGTATGGATTATAACATTATTTCTTGTGAAGTAACGTTTTGTTAGAACGGGAACAGTGATATTAAAGTAACATTTTTTTTTAGTATGGAAACATTGGTAAGAGTGACAAATAGACATTCACTATTGTTATGGAACAGATTACACTACATATCGTGTTCGTAAACGTATTTCAGACATGGTACATTTAGAACATATTCTTGTCGATTTAACTAGTTCTAAAAGAATATTAACAATGAGTGAAATTGAAATCACTTAGAATAAATTAGTAATTAGTTATTTGTTCATAAATTAAGTACTACTAATTAGTATAATTCAATTTAATCAATTTGATTGATTATAAATCACACATCTACTAACTTTATTAGTGTTTCGCAATACGTGTATTCACGTATCCCACTACATGATATCTCACTTTTAGATAACTAGTCAAACTTACTAATGTTAGGAAATAGTAAGTGCGTTGCTTCTTAAAGTGTTTAATTATGCTTTGTTTCATTTTGCATGTTATATTTTAAAATTTTCTGTTTTATTGATTCTTTTATCATTGATCATCATCAGTGTTGCTGTTCATTTTCATTTTTGAAATCATATGTTTCAAATTTCTTTTAAAACAATTTTGTTGAATTTTATTATCATCTTTTTTTTTTATGGTTTATTTCATTTTCATTTTCAACTTCTTTTTACTTCGAATATTACCACATCGTTCCAAAGTAGGTCGATGGTGGATGTGTGCTTTAATGCATACTATCATTTAGCTATATTGTTTTCATTTAATATTCTTTTCTTAATATGATATAATTTTATGCATGTCATAAATCTTGTTGTAGTTTTGACTCACCTCTCTCGAGTAATTAGTTCGAAAAAAATTAATAGAATTAATTTTTTTAAGGGGAGGTAATAAGGGAGCTGTTACGTACATTTATTACCTACGGGGGTAGTCTTCGGTCCTGCCAAATGTACGCACCAGTTTTATATAGTTATATTATTTGTGCGTTCGATTGATTCACGCACTGACGTGCACAATGCTGTGTGAGTTGCTTTGGACGCACGTGTAACCTAGTTGAGTAGATTGTGACGTCATGATAGGGGCAGCTCGGACGACATTTATGTCCGCAGTGTTATTCTTTGATTCCTGGCAAATTTGAAGATGCCATTAGTTGTATTCGTATCTATTGGTCTTCATGGCGAAGCCAATAGTGGATGTATGAAGTAAGTGTCGCCCCATTTCTTATGGCAAGTTTAATTATGTAAATTAAAGTATCAGGCCGCTCCTATTAATGGTCTAGCGGGAATTCATCGGAGATGACATTCCTAGAATTGGACACACGGAGTCGATAGCCTTTGGAATCTTTTCGTAGAGGGAGAATCCATATGTGGAATCAAGTTAATGAATATATATATATGCTTCACATGTTTAATATGCCGTTTTACCTATGCCAAAGTCGTGGTATGGATACCGAGAGGTTAGCCAAGATGAAACACTAACCTGGTTGTATCGTTATCTCTGCCTTTGTTTGGATTGGATATGCTATCTAAGAATTTTATGAAGAAAGTCTGGGATGCTTACAAGTATGATATAAATTATTGCTCCGTGAGAATGAATCCGTTTGCCTTAATAAACGTCCTTGGGAGAAGGTCAACGGACGTTAATACCATGTCTGTTATATGGTAATGGAAGTGATCCTTAGTCACTGGAATATAAGAGAACTTAACTGTTAGAGAATCTACAACAACTATTAACAGTGATATTAACATTTTGACGTATGATCTTCGCATCTGTAACTATGATTGTATTGTTCCACTTCGTTGGTGTCACGTCAATAAAATATATGTACAGTAATCCCCGACTTGCGTGCTGCCAATACTTGCCCAGTTCACCCAATTCAACGATACTTGTTGGAATTTTCGTTTGAAGAACTTTGTTGACATTCATTCCGTTTTTACCATTCGCGTTTCAATTTACCTCTTCACTGAACTTAACGATAAAATGGAGTCAACAGTAACCAACTTTGGTGGGAAAAAAGATGCGTAAAGATATTAAGCGTCGTGCATTTAGTGCAAAGGCCAGAAGCGTACGACTTTTATGTAATTTACAGAGTGCAACAAAAATGTTGTGGGACGCATGGGATGGGACACTTTTAGAGAATTATATAGTATAATAAGCCAAGTAAAGTGAGAAACAAATAAATCTCCAGAGATGAAAGAACATCTGTAGTATTATGGTTATGCTGCAATGTGCTAGGTTTATAATATTGTTCATTTGTAAAACTGATTTCTCTACCATTATTCATTTTGTAAAATAACTCTATTGTCTCCATAACTCTATTGTCTCCATAACTGTATTGTCTCCATAACTATATTGTCTCCATAACTGTATTGTCTCCATAACTCTATTGTCTCCATAACTCTATTGTCTCCATAACTCTATTGTCTCCATAACTCTATTGTCTTCATAACTGTATTGTCTCCATAACTGTATTGTCTCCATAACTGTAATTTTGTGCATAAGGCTGGCACCCTCATCATGTAAAACCAATTGCTACAGAAACCCCCATTGTAAAATCATGTCAATGTTTGGTGCAGACTTCCATCAGATGAACCAGCTATGGTGGTAGCTCCAAAAATGATAACTGTACATTTAGTTTCACAACAAAACTTTACTACTGCTTTTAAAACTTTTCTTCTGGTTTCCTAGGAATCTGGTGATGCTGGCACATTTGTTATACACACTTTATTATGAGACATTAATCTTTTTATTTTTACACTCTGGCCAAAGTCTCTTGTGATCATTTATGTGACATCTATTTGGGTATATAATCACCTCAAAAATATGGGCCTAACACCATATTCCCAATATGCCTCAATGGGCGTGTAACGGGATCCTTTTACCCTTTTTTTACTGTGGAATTGTATGAAAAAAACACAAAATAAGAAAACAGTTTAAGTAAATGAGAAATCAATTCATTCATCTTTATCGTTGCTGTGGTTACATGAGAAGTTCCTAACTAACCAAAAGAAAGATACTTTAAAAGAACTTTGTAATGTCCTGTACACACATAGAGCTCAAAATACTATTTAAAAAAAAAAAAATTTTCTTGTTTTGTAGAATCATGAGCATTTTCCTGACTTCAAATAAAAACAATGGCTTGTACACAAGGCTCACATTTATATATTTTCTTGATTTAAAAAAAAAACAAACAAACTTGAGCAATCCTTCACTTAAAATACTAAAATCTTAACTGTAACTCATCAAGGCTTCTCTTTAACAAAGAACAAAGTCTCCCCGTTTTCAGTTCTCTCTGGCTGTACGGTTGATGGACCTGTAGCATTATTGAGGTGAATGTTATCAAAATCTGCATATCCATAAACATCTGTGCCAACTCCAACAAAGCCATTTGCAGGTGTTGCTGGAACAGTAACTTTAAACAGCAGGACACCATTACATGTTCCAGTTGCCTCTAGGCCCTGTTAAAAACAAACAAAATATGCCATAAGGGCATGCATAATTTTTTTTTTTTTTTTTTCACATTATTTACTTCCTCCTAATTTTTTACCTGATTTTCATTATCTGTAGGCTATTTGTCTTGGTTATCTATGTAGATCAGTTCCTTATGCAATACAAAATGTCTATACCGTGAGTGTTTTTGCTTCATTCTTTAATATTGACTGAATATCCTATTTTTCTTTCAAATTCTTGCATGAATTCTAGAGTTAGATCTCTGAATGCATGCCACTCTTGCGTGATTTCCAGGACTAGATCACTAGCCAAAACCCTGAAGCACCTCCTCGTGGTGCATCCTGGAAACAAGCAAACTTTGAATAGCCTGGTCAGGGATCAACTAGCCATGATTCCCCTTGTAGTGAAACATGTTGAGAACTCAGCACTGCATATTAAGCTCGGGGGAATCATTTGAGCCCCAGACTTAACTCCAGCTTTTACTTAGTTGACTGTGTGCAGGAGGATCTCATAATGAATAAGTGACAGGTGGGGGAAGCTAGGAGGTGGCTCTCTGCAGGACGTGACGATTTTTTGGGACAGCCCAGAACCAGAGCACAGAATTTTAGCCCTGCATATTTGGAGAGCCCCCATAAATGGTGAAGAGTGCACAGTATGCTGTCCTTTCCCCCCTCCCCCTTCTGGCATGACACCAGTTGTGAAGATCCTTTAAATGCTCAGGATAGAATGCTCGAGAAAGAAATTGGAGCTCATGATTCTAACTCAACAAGTTTTGGAATGGCAGAAAAGTCAAAGTAAAAGCCTAGCTCTACAATGTAGATAACCCTAAGGTTTTTATTTTTTAAATTAAAAAAAAAATAAATAAATTTTGCCTCGTTTACGCGAGGCGCGTCCCGTTGAACCTCATCGGTTATATCTGGGTGCATGTCCAAATATAAAAGACCGTTAGGTCTGGTTACACTATAGAAAAATAACCAAGGATTCTTCAACTTGACATTGGCTGCAAAAGAGCAGCAAGCTCTGCAGCCCTAGATAACAACAACAACAACAACAACAACAACAACAACATACCACATCATCTTCCTTCTCTGTACATTCTATTCTTCTTTCATCATTAATCTCTTTTCATATCAAATCATCGTTCTTATTCTCCACCTCACAATAAATCATACATTTGTTTCTCCTTTCATTTTACTTATTTAAAAAAAAAATTTTAACAGCAGAATCCATGGATAATTTACCTTAACAGACAGTGTAATCCTGTTCCAGTCAGAAACTATGGCTGATCTCTCCCGGCCAGCAACAATAATAGATGCTCCTTCTGTGAAAGAGGGACATCAAAATACAAATTAGTAAAAATGTTCAAGAACAAGATAAGGACAGATCAGTATAATCTTTCACAAATAAGGCACAATGAGATTAGTATAATCATACGCAAAGAAAACATAATTAGACTTGCACAATCTTTCATAAGCATGACATAAAGAGACTAGTAAAATCTTTAACAAACAAGAGATTTTTAGAATCTTTTACAGGACAGGCATTTTTTAAAAATGTGTACAATTTCTCACAGACAATGAGAATTATACTGAGCCATAATAAATACAAAATATGTACACAAATAAACTAAGATTTTATTCACCGTAAAAACAAACATACAACAAGAACAAGCCAAACCCAGCTAATCAGCCCTGTTCACTGGCATATGAAAATAAAAAGACAAAAAATTCTCCCTTAAGCCTTTTCTTTCTTTCTGCATTCCCCACACAGTCCAGTTCTGTGACTGTTTTAGGAATCTATGTCACTTCATGCATAATATGCAACAAATTCAATTATATCTTTTTTGCTCAACATCTAGGTTGATGTTATTTAATCTTATTGTTCCTGGAATTCTTTGTTCCTTACTTTGCCTTCTCAAGTTTTTATCATTATTTTTCACTTAGCTTTGCTTTAGAACATGGGTCGGCAACCCAGGGGCCATGGAGAACTACTTTATAACACTGGGGGTCTCTAATGATCTACTTTGATAAAATCATGTCTGCTTCCATGTTTCAGAGTATCTACACTTTGAAATAAGTCCAGTCTGTATGTAACTGTTATCTCTGCCGCACGATCGATTTCCTGCAATCCCTGAGATGGAAAATTAACAAATTATTTTACGAATGTTAACTTCATTTCAAAGAAAAGATTGCTTTTTGTCTGATACAGTTCATGAACAAAGTGAATCTTATTAATCTAGCTTGTGGACTTTCACTGGGAATGTGCTGACAGCACCATTAAACCTGGGGACACTACCCTTTTAAGTGCCGGTTTCAGAGGGGTAGCGAGAAATTTACCTAGGTTACAAATTCTTTTAACCCTGTCGGTCACCTAAAAGATCTACCAAATGATGCTTAGGGATCTACCAGTAGATCCAGATTGACAGATTGCCGACCCCTGCTTAAGAATCTTCCTAGGTCACTTTCTATATTTATCCATTTTTCCATGTCCTCTGTGAAGTAAATCAGCTATAATGCACAATTCACAGAGTTTTAGTTTCACTTACATAATGTAGGTTTTGTTTCTCTGTAGGTGATATCCATTCATTTCTATGTCTGACTTTTTTTTGTTTCATACAAAATACTTCAAGATATTTTCGTACAAATATTGTAACAAAAATAAAAATAATAATAAGAACTAAAATGGTCAGAATGAAAGCACATCAGCTTCTATACTATCAATACTGAACAAAATTGTTCATTATCAGCAATAATGCTTTAAATAACCTCCACAATTAATAATATATCAATTACAAGCCGTGGTGAGGGTGCTGAATAACAAGCTAGACTTTCAAAAGAAGTCAAGAATATGACACACAGGAAGGAATACAACCTCTCTACAGTGATACATTAACACTCATAATAATGGTAATTAAATTCACATATGGTATCGTGGCACGGTGACATCTATGTAAAGGTAAAAGTAGTCCCACAGGAGATATTGCTGTAGGGTAGTGAAGTGTTAGAGACTTCACCTAAACTAGGTCTCAACTTTATGAGGTGGGGTGGCTGGTCCCCTTCTTGCTGGCTTTGCTTTCCCTAACTTAAAAGCAGAGTCAGGAACACTTTTACAGCTGGGAAGACTGGAGCATGATATGGTCTGGTTTCAAAACCCAGTCCCTTTGCCTTGAGATGCAAGTACTCTAACTCTCCTACCAATCAGAGGTAATCTCAATGACATCTGAAACTTCATTATCAGCATTAAGATATCCTAGACTAGATTTAAGATTACCTTTTTCTATCTCTATATTAGACAATTCTCGTATTTATCTTTATCAACAAACCATCCAAGTATTTATCTTTATCAACAAGCCATCCAAGTATATATCTTTATCATTGGATGTCACGAAGTGGTTTTAAGTTTTTAAAGTTTGTCTGAGTATATAGACAAGACACTAGTATGAGGAAGTCTATCTTCTCAAAGATAGATTTAGATGAGAATACAGTGAATGTGGAACAATGAGACTTATAGCTTCGAGGGTGAGAACCGAGATTGACTCTCCCTCGCCACTTGTGACTTAATTACTCGCTACTGTCTCACCACCTCTGACTACCAGAAAGGAGATAAGGTTTCACTAAAGTCCACAGACACAACTATACAGACAAGCATATAAGTCATTCATTCATAACCCTCCACTCCCAAAGGAGCATAGGCCCTCAACAAACACATGCCAAGTCCTCCTGTCAAGTGCCATCATCTCAAGTTCCTTCTACGTTCTCCTCATTATTTTCACCTCTGTTTCCAGCCCTCTTCTCCATGTGCTTCTTGGTCTACCTCTGCCTCTCTTGCCCTGGGGGTTCCAGAACAAGGACTGCCTTGTAATGCTATCAACAGGTCTCCTCAGTGTGTGTCCAATCCATCGCCATCGTCTTCTTTTCATCTCTTGTTCCACTGGCACTTGTCTAGTTCTTGTCCTCAGTTCCACGTTGGTAACCTTGTCATACCATTTTAATCCCTCTATTCTACGCAAGCACCCATTTATGAAAGTCTGTAGCTTTTTGGTTGTCTTTGTTGTTCTCCATGTCTCAGAGCCATACAATAGGACTGACTTCACATTTGAGTTGAAGATTCTTATTTTCGTGTTGGATCCGATTTCTCTTGATCTCCACATATTTCCCAATGCAATGAAAGCTCCTCTTGCCTTTTGTATTCTTATTTTCATATCGCTGTCTGTCCCTCCAACTTTGTCTATATTAATGCCAAGATATGTGTACGATTCTACATCTTGTATTGGTGTTTCTTCAAGTTCAACCCTGTTATCATTACCTGCATTTATTCTCATTATTTTTGTCTTTTCCCTGTGTATTTTCAGACCCAATTGCTGTGACCTCTCATTGGGTGTTTTCAATTTGTCCTGCATCTGATTACGGTTATGGGACAGAAGAGCCAAGTCATCAGCAAAATCCAGATCATCTAACTGCTTAGTCAGAGTCCACTGGATTCCATTTCTGTTGTGTGTTGTCGATGATCTCATAACCCAGTCTATTGCTAGTAAGAAAAGAAATGGAGACAAGAGGCATCCCTGTCGCACTCCTGTTCTTATCCCAAACGGTTCTGTAAGCTGTCCTTCGTGAAGAACTCTGCATGTCATGTCTTCATATGTTTTCTTTATTAAATTAATGATCTTCAGGGGAACTCCATAATGCCTCATCAATTTCCAAAGTGATTCTCTGTCTACACTGTCAAATGCCTTTTCGTAGTCCACAAATTCAATGTATAGTGGTGAATTCCATTCCAGACTTTGTTCAACTATTATTCTCAAAGTGGCTACCTGATCTGTACATGATCTGTTTTGTCGAAAACCTGCCTGTTCATCTCTCAGTTTCTTGTCTATGGACTCTTTTAATCTCTCAAGGATAATCCTGTTTAATACTTTTCCTGGCACTGATAGTAACATTATTCCTCTATAATTTGTACACTCTTGTAAATTTCCCTTCTTAGGCAACTTAACCAGATATCCTTCCTTCCATTCTGCTGGTATCTCTTCCTTTTCCCAGACTTTACCAAGTAATTTATATAACATCTCTGTAGCCGTGTCGATATCTGCTTTGATGACCTCTGCTGGAATGCCATCAGGTCCGGACGCTTTTCCATCTCTTAGAAGCTTTATGGCTTTCTTTATTTCTTCCTTCGTTGGTTTTTCATCATTAATTTGTAGCTCTTCTTCTGCTGGCTGGATATCCGGGGGTTGTGGAGCTGGTCTATTGAGAAGGTCCTCAAAATATTCTGTCCACCTCTTCATTTGCTCTTGTATATTGCTGAGCAGTTTTCCATTCTTGTCTTTTATGAGGCAACTTGTTTGCTTGTATTTCCCTGTTAGCTTCTTTGTGCTGTTATACAGATCTCTCATATTCACTTTGGCTGCAGCATCTTCTGCCTCTCTTGCCAACTCTTCAATATACTTCCTCTTGTCTCTTTTGATACTTCTTTTTACTTCTTTGTTTGCTTCTGTGTACACTTCTTGAGCCTTGGCTTTGGAACTTCTGGTTTTGCTTGTGTTTAAATCTGCTTTCTTGTTTTTTCTGTCTTTTATCTTATTGATGGTTTCTGTTGTTATCCATGCTTTTTGTTGTCGTTCCCTTTTCCCCAGTATTTCTTCACATGTCTCATTCCATACAGTTTTGACCTGCTGCCAATAGTCTTCTGTATTCTCTACATCTTCCAGCTGTTGGAGCACTTGGAATTTGTTGGATACTGTGCCCGCAAATTTGTCTCAAAAAGAGTTGTTTCTTGATTTCTTAATGTCCTACATTAAATTGTTGTCTATAATTTTGCATTGTTGCATATCTCTTGAGTTTCATTTTTACTTTGGCTATCAGAAGGTGGTGATCTGATGCCACATCTGCTCCTCTATATACCTTTACATCCTGCAATGACGATCTAAACTTCTTGTTTATGCATATATGATCAATCTGATTTTCTGTTCTATGGTCTGGTGATATCCATGTTGCCTTGTGTATTCTCTTATGTGGAAACATGCTTCCTCCTATAGCCAGTTGATTTGAAGCACTGAAGTTTGAGAATAGTTCCCATTTTCATTCATTATTCCTAGCCCATGTTTTCCCATGACTTCTTCAAATCCGGTGTTACCTGTACCTATCTTTGCATTCATGTCACCCATCAAAATTGTGATGTCTCTTCTTTTTACTTTATCCATAATTTCCTGTAGTCTAGTATAAAATGCTTCTTTCACAGACTCTTCTTTGTCATTAGTTGGTGCATAACATTGGATGACATTTACATGTATTTTCTTTTTAGCGGTTTTAAAAGTAGCTGTTATTTATCTGGGTCCAACAGCTTCCCATTCAATGAGTGCTTTCTGTGCTTCTTTAGATAATATAAGAGCTACCCCTTCACTGTGGTGTGAACTTTCGTCTTCATGTCCTGAGGAAAGCACCAATTCACCTGTGATGAGTTTCTTCCTGTCTACCCCCTTCCACTTTGTTTCACACATTCCCAGAAGCTGGATTTTATATTCCCTCATTTCTGCTGCTACTTGTGCCACTTTCCTTTGTTTGTTTAATGTCTGAACATTCCAGGTGCCAAATCTGGAAGTTCTCCTAGAAGAAAGAAGGTTAGTCAGCAACACATTTCGGCTTTCTCTGTGTTGCATCATACGCCTCCCTGCGAGAGGACCTTCCCCTGTCTTGGATGGCTGTGTTTTATTTTCCTTATTTGACTTGTCCATATTTGTTGAAGTTTTTTGTGGTTTAAATTTTTTACAGGATGAGGTAACCAGCCCCATGCCCAACCCTCCTTAGTCGCTTTCTACGACATGCATGGCAGGGAACAGTGTTACTATTCTTTGCTCCCCTTTCAGGCCCCGGTAACACGCGGGTGAATCATATAAGTACAGTATAGTTAAAGAGAAACTGATCCAGTGTACATTTTATAGTTTATTAAAAACAACAAAATCAATAAAACAGCAAAATAAATCACGTGCGAGGTCGCACAAACCTGAAACAGAACAATTAAAATGACAGACACTTATAAACCAACAATTTCACCCTCTCGTTCAACCTGCATGGAAAAAAATTAAGGATTAAACAAAACCTACTTGGTGGTGTCTCTAGCTTAAGAGCCGCCTCTCCTAACTATCCTATTATTGTTAACTTTAACACACTGTCCTGCTGCAGACATATACCTAAATGTCTACACAGTCTTAATGCACTCTATGATGTCCTACACAGCTAACAACTGTACCACAAGCACTGATCCACTAACTGATTTTTCCAGTGCTAACTCAGAAGCTGTCCTCTAAGTCCTTCTATCTGACTCTCTAACTTCTCTCTCTCCTCTGCTTCGATTTGGTGTCTCTTTGACACTACCGTCTCCTGTTAAGGGGCGTCTCCGTCACTTCCCTCCTCTCATTAGCATTCGGAAAGGAATGATTTCCCTTTCTCCTTTCCTGACTACTGCCGCTGATGACTTTGGTATTAAGAATGAGGTACTTGACTCGGGATGTAGATGCTTCACTGCTGATGAAACTTCTTTCAACTGCCCAGTTACACCTCTTCGGGTTTTGGCGTACGGCTTTCTTATGGCCTGTTTTATATAAGCACAAGGCAATGCGCCTATTGGGTGTGCTGTAACGAGCTAAGAGCTCCTGATTTAAGAACCCATTCCCGCTGAGGCATGTGCCCTCAAGGAAAGAGAACGTCTCCTTTTTCTTTCACTGGTACTGACGTCACCAGTTCTCTTCACCTCTGGCAATGTCTTGAGCCTTCGGCTCCTGAGAAGGCAAAATACCATAATAAGTTGTAGGGCAAGTCTACAGCCTCCCCTATGTGCCGTGACAATGCTGTAAAACGAAAAAAATAACAACATCTATACAACAAATTTAAAACATTCTCATTCCTAACACATTAACCCTAAATTAATACATCTCCCCTACACAAGCTAAGCACAAGCAATAAACAAATATTCCTACCCAAGGGTCAAACTACTTTACAGTATTTCTTATCTCTCTCCCGCCCTGACTTAACAATCTGACTGTTATGTGAACCCCAGACACAGGCTGACCTAAATCTGTTGTGTGCTTGTCTGGCCCTCAGGCATAACAACATTCCATACACCGCAAGCTAAAATTCCCTGGTATAAGTTCCCGGCCCTACTTCTTAAGGACTGACCTGGGAAGGTATCATATTTGTTTTTTTTTTTATTTGTTTTTTTTTTAACCAGCGGCACTTGGGCTTTCAGCCCTTCGGCCCAATGACATGTCATTTCGAGGCTGGGGAACCTGAGGACTTTCCTTCCAACCCGGTCAGGAGCTTCGCTCCTTCCCATCCACAGAGGGTTTATCACAGGAGCCGTTCAGGTTATTCAGTCAAATTTCCGGCCGTAAACATTTCTTCAAATGCTGATGCCCGGGTTTGAACCATGAACACCTGGTCGCCAGTACAACGCTGTAGCCATTACACCAGCGCGGCTCCCATGGGAAGGTATCATTTAACACAATATATATATACCCCATCTAGGTAATATTAAATCCCATCTCAACCCTTTGTCTTCTGACTACAAGCCAATTAACACTACAAGCCAATTAACACCACAAATTAAATACACCAACCACCCGCGTATATACACTACACTTTATCAATAATCACACAGGTTATACGGCAGTCATAATTACGTTAATACAGAGCTCCCGTTTATCTAACCACTAAACCTCACGCAGTTAAATTATCTCAAAAAGCCGCAACACACATCCTAGATACTGCTAACTTATACATAGAAAAATTATAGACACCACTTACACTATACTCTATAGTTTTGTAGAAGTAAGCAATTGATGGCACTTCCTGACTAATGAAAATTAAACTAAGCCCCCGAAGAAAATTACATCTAACGTGCTAAGCTCTTATATATATATATAAAAAACTTTCTACCACGTTAATTAAGTTATACACATACCCACTATCGAATTTCTCTAGTAGAGCAGACGATATATAAACTGGTGCTTTCGTCATGTCCTAGAGCAGAGACTCCGACGCCTAGCTGAGCCACAATTGGATGAGGTCCAGTGCGGATTCCGAGCAAACCGAAGTACTCAAGACCTAATCTTCACACTCAGACAGCTGAGTGAAAAGGCCCTTGAGTATAAGAGTGAGATCCATCTTTGTTTCATAGATCTGGAAAAGGCGTTTGACAGGGTCCCCTGGAGCAAACTTTGGGACTGTTTGGCAAGGAAGAATATTCCAGCACCTCTGATTCATGCTATACAGAGCCTCTACAAGTCTTGCAGAAATTATGTGAGGACAGCAAACCATAAGTCCGAAGAGTTCAGGACCACCACTGGTGTAAGACAAGGTGATATCCTATCACCTTACCTCTTCATACTCCTTATGGACGATGTCATCAAGGCATGTAAGGAGAGAACAAGAAAGTATTCAGTGGGGTACTGGAAGATGAGACAGTTCTATATTTCGGAGCTGGCATTTGCTGATGATGTTGCCCTGATTGCTAAATCAGAGGCACATCTCCAATCCAACCTGCAAGTCTGGAAGGAAGAGCTGGAGAAGAGAGGGATGGTCATAAGCAGCTCTAAAACAAAATCCATGGTGATATCACGAGAAGAAAGAAAACATCAGATTAAGCTGGGAGAACAGGTCCTGGAGCAGGTCGACCACTTTAAATACCTCGGAGCTATTATAGACCGAAAGGGAGGCATCAAAGAAGAGTTGGCCACTCGAAAAGCAGCAGCTGGGAGACTTTTTCAGGCCATAAATCGAGGATTCCTCAGCAAGAGAGAGGTTGGTAAGAAAACGAAGATGGCTGTATACCGCTCCACCTATGTCCCAGTCTTGACATACGGATGCGAGTCATGGGCAATGACTACAACCCATAAAAGCCAGATCCAAACCTCAGAAATGAGGTATCTGAGGAAGGTGGTTGAAGTAACAAGAAGAGACATGATACGCAACCAGACGATACGTCAAGGCCTTAAATCCTACCCCCTGCAGACCCAAGAAGAACAGTCCCAATTAAGATGGTTTGGCCATGTCTGCAGAATGGGAGAAGATCGGATACCACGACAAGCATGGGAAACAAAGAGCCAAGGATCCAGACCCCGAGGACGACCCAGAGTCCGCTGGGGGGACAACATTAGACAATCTTTGAAGGATCGAGGACTAGAATGGAACCAGGCCAGGAGGAAGACAGCCGATAGGATAGTCTGGCGCTCTCTCTTCCAAACCTCTACACCTCACGGTAGAAGGGGAACGACTAAGTAAGTAAGTAAGCTTTCGTCATGGCTGAATTTCTTGGGAGCAGAGAGCGCTAACAGATTATGATGCTAAATATATAGTCTTAATTCTGATGCAATAACTGACGCTATGATTCATCGCGTCGCATCGCTTTAGGCCGACCTTTGAACAATATTATTTCTGTCCATAAATTAAGTCTTCTTCTTCTTCTTCGTTCGTCCTGAAAAGGACGGTGGTTGCGTTGTGTCTGTTTACGCCTAAGCTGTGATATCTGCACCTTTCGGTCGACACATCCGACTTCTGCACGGCAATTTTTAGGACCGGGTTTGCCTTCCCATTTTGATCCACACTCGCTCAGCCAGACTGCACTGCTGCAGACTGTTTCCAGGACCACCACGTGGAGGTGGAGTGCGGTCTTGACCAGCTCTGGTTCGCTGGTCCTGACGCAGGCAGTCAAGCTATGAGTCGCTGACTGCGGTCTCTATTGCTGCGTCTTGAGGTCCCTAAATTAAGTCTGACCTCAGCCAATGATATCTTAACTAACTTATGACTCATGTTTCATAAACAAAACGAGCAAATTATTTCCAGCTCAAGCGCCCATTTACTATGTAACCTTAAGTAATCATCTGACCGGCTGCTCAGCGGAATAAATTTGATTGGTTCTGCGTACCTGGGTCGTGTTTTTCCCCCCATCCCTACAATTAAACAGGGTAGGTGCGGGTTTTCTCCCAACGTCTGAAAAATTAACCCAGCCTAATAATTTTGAACTCAAACGCCTAATGAAATAAATGAACGCAATTACTTATGGAGAAAAGAAGACTGGGGCGAATTGAAAATAAAACCCACAGTACCTCCTCATAAATGAACGCAAATAGTTACAGAGAGAATAAGACTGGGACGAGTTGAAAATAAAATCACAGTAACTCCTCACATCCATGTATTCATTTTTATCTTGCTGCCCATAACTTACATATAGTTATTTCTCATTTACTAAAATAATCAAAAACTCAAAATTTATGTCTGAGAGACTTAAAGACCAATAGTGCCTAAAACTCCGCACATCATGCTCTGATTCATAATTTGTAAAATCTCCAAAATGTAGGCAGTAACTATGCAGCTATACTTACTGATATCATTTGAAAGTAGATACACATTATCATTGGGAAAGATGAAGAAGAAAATGCCCTTTGCTGCATATGTGCTACATCCTCCATTGTCAATTCTGACACCAAGAAATACTCCATTGGATCCATTTACTGCTCCCACTTTTACGTCAACTGATATGTCAACATCAGTCCTGGCAATAAATAAAGACAAGCACACTTCCACATTATAATTAATACTGATGACTGTCACCTTGAATAAAAGTATATAAAATGAATTATTATTCTTCTCCATGGATTTAAGGCCTGCAACTGTTCTTGTCTGGGGTCTATAAGAAGACACAGAAAGAACAGACTACTGCACCCACAGGCATATGTCATATGAGGCAACAAAGGAGATATGCTTGAGGCTGATTGCAAGAAATTTGATCAAATTGCAAGAAAAACCAAAGCTGCAAGAGTGCATGAATAATTTGCGGCAAGCACCCTGCGATGGGGCCAGCGGCAGGTGTCTCTAGACTCCGTAAGGAACAAAAAGGTGAATGACGATGATAACTACTTCCTATACTGGGTCATCTTTTTGAGCTCTGAATGAGCCTTATTTTATTTACATTGGCTTCCTCACCTACCACTCTTCTCCAGGTTGTCTTTGGCCTCACCACTCTCAGTAAAAATACTGGAGGATGCAATTTAGCTAACACTGATCCCACTTTGTTTTTAATAATGCGGTTTCTCAAAAATAAGTGAAACAATTTTCATTTGAAAGTTTACGTAAAACAGTTACTTACTGACTTAACATAAACAAGAACCCAATCATTTTAATTTTAAGCCTTGCTTTGGCTGTTTTTTGGGCTTTTTTTCCATTTTGGTTTTTTCTTTTTGTATTGAATAGATGAACCAAACTTCTAAGTGCATTTGCAGAGTTAACTTTGACAATGAGACCAACTGTGGCGAGATGGATTTTAGATAATAAATTAGTTCCCAGAAATGGAGAACAGAACTGGTGAGCTAGAGGTAGGGATGGGACAGGACAAGTCAATTAGATAACTGCACAGTTTTAGATGGTAGCTGTAGAAGAAAGCTGTGAAGCTGAGTCACCTTCTTGCTAGACCTATCCTATGCTCCAAGGGTGTCTCTATTAATAGTCGATGTGAAATGCAGCTCGTTAATTATCTTTATCGATTTTGAAATACAAGGTATTATATGTTCTTTTGCATAGACACAAGCACACAATTTTGAACTGTGACTGGAATTTTGTTTTAAACTGATCAACTGCAATTTATAAAATATATCAGTACATTTTAATAATAAAATAGATGTCTAGTAAAAGTTTCAGATAGGTATTTACAAATTCACAAGCTGGAAATTAGAAAATTGTCAATGTCTCTTATCATCATATCAGTCATTTGATGACTTCTGGATTTTGCTTTCTAATAAAAGAGTTTATTTATCTCCTTCAGTTTCTTTCTTTACAGACACTTCTGTAGTTTGAGCAGATGTAGTCTTTCCAAAAGACATTATTCACCTGGACAGGTAGACACGATGCTACTGCTTGACAATGTAGAGGTGGTCCTATACTCGCACACTACCGTCAATTTTACACTTTACCAGAAACTTTAGATGTGATTCTCTCTCGTCTAGGAAGCTGCAAACATATGCATTAGACTATGGTATCTCTTTTCTACAACTAAAATGGTCCTCCGATGATGATGGGCTACTACTGATCAGAATCCTCATTTCGACAACATAGTCATGAGGCTGTGGTCATGTCCATCAAAGAAGTAAGTCTCTGAATTCTGTCTTAGTTAATTCTCTTTGGTCGACCAAAAAACAACTTTGTTCCTTAGTTATGCCAAAGTAGTTTCCCTGATTAAAATAGAGGAATTTGCATCAAATGAAGAGGAAGAAGAGAAAGTAGAAGAGGAAGATGAACTCTTGTGCACATAGCATTGAAAACTAAGCCCTAAAAAGGTCTGTAAGCTAGCATTGGGTAGTCCTGATAAGGACTAGCTGCATCAATGCTGTTCTGGATTGTTTTCAGGTTATATTCAGCTGCAGACCAAACTTCAGTTGTAGGAGTACCAAGATAAGCCACCAGCATGTAAATCAAAGTCAATCATAAAATTAATGTTAAATATTACACCAAATTACATGACACTAAAATAATTAACAATCTTTACACTTTTATAAACATACCCTTCAGACACCTATCACGAAGAATGGCTTGAGCTTATCGCTAAGCAATCAACTTCACAAGAGAAAGTCAGCTGGACTTCTTAGCTGTCTACTGTGGCTTCTTACTCATGTGGATCAGTCTGCTGGATGTCTTCTCAGCAATGAGATCTTGAAGTGAATTTCTGAGAGTCCAGAATTGAGTCTAAAGCGGGCTTATATACAGTTTCCCCAGTCTGAATGATTTGGCTGAGCCCGTTTTTGATTGGATCACCCTCTCATCGATTTCACTGGTTTAGTTGGTCTCTGGCTGAATTTCATTTTTTTTCATTCCGATGAGTTTCTCCCTTTCACTACCTCTGCATTTGATTGGCTCGTTTTTGGCACTTCTGATTGGTTGTTTCCCTTTTCGTCCCAGAATAATTAGGTGATTCCCCCGTTGTGAATCTCACATATATGCGAAATATATACAATTTATCATAAAGATACTAAATTCAGAGCGATTTCCAGAATGTATCTGTCTGTTTCACTACACCAGCAACAGCACTAGATCGATTTTGCAAAGTCACAATGGTGATCTGTTTAAAGTACGCAACTGTTACTTAACGAAAGTTAAGAGTAAAGTGCTCCACAACTTTAACTGCAGTATTAGTTTTCTTAACTGACTGCATCATATTTTTAGTGCCACCTGAGTGTTGTGCTGATCTTTATTCGTCCTAATTACTGTGTCAACAATTACATTGTTCCATTATAAAATGTATACACACACAACTGTGTCCCTTACTAAGACCACATTCACAGCTGTGACCATGTTAAAAACATGACTTACACTAATCATGAAAAAGCTGTAAAGTTGTAGGTTTTTAAATCAACTTCATAGACTTTCCTTTAAATAAATAAACAACATATTTAGCTTAATTCAACCTTTAGTACTAAAGCAAAAGCTATCACTAATTCATTTTTTGTGTGTGCTCCTTATGGAACAAGCAGTCGCCACTGCTGCTGCAGCAAGCAATCATCAAAGCATTTATGTGCTGCAGACGCAGTGGTTTCTGTGATAATTTATTTTACATAAAGAGGTTACCAGCCACATTCACAATCTCATGCTAGACACTCATTACGCCTTGCCTGAGGGATGAGTAGTCCAATTTGTTTTGTTGTTTTTTTTGGAGACCCATGAAACTAAATGAGGTGAAGCAAAAACTAGCAATATTCATCTATTTATTCCAGGTCTCGAATGTCCATGACAAGCAGGGCTTGTCCTAGAGGCTGTCACTCATGCCTGTCTCTTGTTTTATTTTCAGCAGTTTTCCAAGACAAATCTCAACATTGCAAATTGTTTTCATCATGCATCTGAACAAATTTTTTTTTTTAAATCATGCATCTCCGTGTCTTCTTTTCTTTTTGACCTGTGATGTTCATCTTATTACTTTTTATAGCATGGAGTCTCCTGGCATCCACAGAACATGTCCAAGATAGTGTAATAAAGTGGTTACCAAAGACCATCTGTAAGGACACGACCAATTATCATTCCCCAAATTTTCTTCCTTTAAGCATATTATAATTTTTTTAATCAACCAAAATTCAGATCCAGACCATACTTTTCTGGACACATCATCATCATCATCATCATTTTTCCTTTGTGCTCATTATGGAGCAAGAAGGCACCACTGCAGCTGGTCTCTTGCTGGAAGCCTGCAACAAGCTTTATTATGATCTTACAGCAGTGGTCTCTGTGACACTGTGGTTCACATGATGAGGTTGCCAGTCACCATGCACAACCTCAGTCACCATGCACAACCTCAGTCACCTTGTACGACATGCCTGAGGGTGCAGTAATCCTATTCTTTCTCGGTGGATACACATATGAACGTACGTTTTCAACATAACACACACAAATTATTTGCTAAATTCAACAGAATTAATTAGCACAAACGTAAAACTCATGAACAAGAAACTGACTTTAACTTAAAGACTGTAAATCGATATGTTAATAGTTCATGACACAAAAATAGTTATGATGTATTTGTTTATAATTACCAGTTAAACCTGCCCAGGACATTCAAAGAAGCATTCCAATAAAGAGTCTCCTGACACCAAGTAACAGGTGTCTGCAGCACCATCTGTCTCATAATGTGTCCATGTTCTCCACCAACATCAACTACATCATATGATCCTTGTTGTGGTGCTAGCATGTATGGCTCTGATGACAGTGGATATGCTATCAAGCAGAGAAAAAAGGAAGCGACAATTAAATCTAGCAGGTCATCACAACTTAAAACAAGTATTTTAAAATCCTATCGTTAAGCTGAACTATTGTGACAATCTGACTTCTTAATGCTACCAATACAAGGATACAAAGATGGAAATATCAAGGCAGTCTTACTGTATGGATGTGAAACATGGAGAACAACAGAAACAACAACCAAAAGGTTACAAATTTTCATAAACAGGCGCTTGCAGATAACAGAAAGATTGAAAAGGTATGAAAAGATCACCTATAAAAATAAGTGATCTTGATTCAATATACAATGTCTCAGCATTCAGATCTTCCTCAAGGCACAAGAAATATGAGAAAAGTGATAGGGATTTTTTAAAGGTCAGAAATATTCATGTCTTTACATTTTTGTTCTTAACATTAAAATACTGTAATCAGCGTATTTCATGGAAGACAATTAAAACTGCAGGTAGAACTTGCATAGTGCCATTCTATCTCCAAAATTATACAACCTACATAAGTATGAGCGTCGGACTGTCAGAGTTGTTACAGCGCTAGACTCTCGCAGCAAAGGTGCCGGTTTCAATTCATGGTATCAAAATGCTTCAGTCTACCTAGCTGTAAATGGGTATCTGACTTTGCATTTGAGGTAAGGAAGGAAAAGGCAGTGAGGAAGGGAAATGGTAACCCCCACCTGGACCTAGTATAGTGAAGTCTCTAACATTTCACTCCTCTCCAGCAGTATCTGCTATATGACTACCTGTTTTTTTTAACATAAGTGCGATTCTTTGCTGACTTTTTCAGACATGTTTTCTGTCTACTGACCTTCAAAATCTTCCACAAACGGCAAAGGAAATGGAGCAGGAGGAGGAGGAGTGGGGTACTCTCCATGCAAGGCATCATTGAGAGTAGTGAGAGAGATTATTTGGTCCACTCCAATAGTAATGGTGACTTGTCCATTAATGACCTGAATGAAGAAAATCGAGAAAAAAAGAATGGAGAAAATACTTGAACTGTGTTAGCACTACATATTACATATATGTCTATCTCATGCGTCTACTGTTTCTTCAAGTGTCTACTGTTTTCTAACAGTGACAGCCAATGATCTCATTTCTCTCTTTCTTCAGCCATTCTACACTAGTAATCATGGTTTAGTTTTGAGTATTCTTTCCATCCCGTTGTCAAATCATGTCTTTGACTTTCTCAACTCTTGTCATGCGTACGGTTACCTTTTATCTAAATTTTCTGTAATCTCTGTCTTATCAAATGTAAACTATACATACTCAGTAATGTAACTAAGTGAAGGCAACCAGGGCAGCACTGGACAAGGGTGGCAAAATGACCATTACAGAAAAAAATTAACTAAAACACTTCTTTTGTCATGTTCACTTGCCAGCAATGAATAAGCATTTATGCAATGAAGAAATATTTGTTTATTTACCACCCTCATTTGACAGTAAGTAAAGAGCAGACCAGCTGATGGATTTTGTGAGATCTGTTTGGTCAAAACACACTGGAAGGGACGTAAGTAAACTATTCTCTCATGTAGAGTTATGCAAGATCAATTTACTTGTAACTATGTAATAATACATTTTTAATAAAAGCATTTGTAAAACATAATAATCATTTGTAATTCTTATAAAATTATATTTCTATAATATAAATTAACCTTTGAAACGTGTCTACAATTTGTTTTCAATCAATGAGATGAGTAGAGGCAGCATTATAAACCACCTGTCCTGAGCAGCAAACTAAATGTTTCTCCACTGTTTATCTCTCAGTGTATTAATACCATTATTTATAATGAGGAAACACCACACAAGCAGTTTAAGAATCTTAGACATTATTGGGTTCACTCATCCTAGTTTTAGCTTAGGCTTCTGAGAAACAAAAGTGATGACATTAAAGGGGGAAGGGGGGGAATCCCGTTACATGCCCATTGAAGCATATTGGGAATATGGTGTTAGGCCCAAATTTTCTTTTTAGAAGTATAAAAATATTAAACATATTTATTCCAGAGATTTCAAAGAGTCATGAGAATGATCAACGCAACCAAATAAAAAAAAAATTCAACATTAAAAAAACAAACTAAAAAAAAAAAAAATAAGAGTCATATATGATTTTGTAAGTACCGGAATAGTCCCAAGGTTTTGGAAGTATGTGGAAGCTGCTCCACTGAATACCAGTGTACTTTGCCACACATACAGTTTGGTAAGATTGGCCTGTTGAGATTTTAAATTAAATCATTAGATTTTCATTACTAAACTTGTAGCTTATCCCAAGGCAAAACAAATTTTCAGACTGAAAATATATAATGTCATTATTCTACACATAAAACTAAATATGTTTGTTAGAGACTAAATGTGTTTGCTGTAATCAGGAATCTAGACATAAAATGTGCTACATATAGTAGGGTAGCCTTAAGAAATCTGGCGACAGTTAGGTTTTTGTTTGTTTCACTTCACTTGCCAAAAACTTTACTACACTCATGAGGAAACCTAATGTGGAACTGATGACAAGAACCAGACAAGTGCCAGCGGAACAGGAGATGAGAAGAAGACACTAGAAATGGATAAGACACACATTGAGGAAATCTAGTGATAGCATCACCAGGCAGTTAGTGTTCTGGAATCACCAGGCAAAGAGAGGCACAGGGAGACCAAAGAACACATGGAGAAGAGAACTTAAGACAGACATGAGAAGGATGTAGAAGACATGAAACGACCTTGAGCTGATGGCATGGAATAGAAATAAGATTGGCTGAAAGTCTATGCTCCATTAAGGACATGTAAATATAATAGTATTTTTTTTTTTTTTAAACTTAACACATTAACTACCGGTGGGACCGGCTTATGAAATACCATCATTTGGACAGCGAGCCACTCAGAGCGTCAGTCTATGTTTAGTAATAAAACGCATGAAAAATGTACCAAAACACTTTCTGATCTGGTTCAAGATTTTAAGTTGCCACCGGAAAACAAATTCCCAAAGCATGGTTGTTGTAGAACACTGGAAAATTGATATTATGTTCATATTTTTCAATGTTTCAGGCTAGTTACCAAATCGTGTAAAACTGTTTACCATGACAACTAGTGATAGGACCATAAAAAATGCTTGTGATGTTTCTAACAACTGAAAAGGCTAGAAACTTGTTTCAACAATTGACTGATAGATCTAGCAACGAGGACAAGAGTGAAAACGGTGTACAAATTGATTGAAATAGTGATTTTGATAGTGGTGGGGCGCAAGCAGTTATGATAGTGAAAATATTGCAAATCCTTGACCATCGGAGGGCCATAAAATAGCACCCACCTCGATTAGAGATACAAGTGGTGCAGGAAATAATGTAACTAAAGAACGAAAACAACGGCAGCAAGTTAGTGAGGGTGACACATCAAATAGTTTTCGTCCCAACTCGTGAACCAGGACTGCATGCAAATTTTGAGATATTATGAGATATTATGGAAGTGGTTTAGGTGTGATTATGTAAGCTATCAATAGTGTAAATATTAGTCAGTATGTCTGTCTCTGGGCTTGTTTTTCTTGTAATTGGATATACTACATGGTAATCACCTATAGAAAGGCATTAACTGCCTTAGAAACAAACAGCATGTTGGTAAGTTAATAATTTTTTTTAAAATTTTAACTTTGTCTTTCAATCAATTAATATCCCAACTAACATAATTACCGATGTATGTTACGTCGGTCGGTCTCACTCAAAATAGTAACTCGCGCCAGAAAAAAAAGTGCGCAACGCACGGTGTGCAACTTGCGCAGCGTGGGTGTTATATAAAACAAATACTCTGGTTTTATTTTTTTTTTTTCTTCTTTCACGAAATTAGTAGCGCTCGACAAAGAAAAAAGCTGAGGAATGCAACCGTGTTGAAAAATTGTATTGTTTCCATTATATATAACTCTCCCGAAAATAGTTACAATCAACAAAGAAAAGCGTTCAAATGACGGTGTTCATGAACAGTTTGATTACACTGTATAATGGAAAACACTCTAAGAATGTACTTCTATCTGCTCATCTGGGAACAGACACAGCACACTATAATTAAAAACCCGTCAAGTTTGACGGGTTATTGCTAGTTAATAATAATATTTACTTTACCTGTAAACATAAAATTTTCAGCTTATTGTAATAGTACATTCTTTATCTTTAAAATGACATGTAATGCATAAAAATCTGTAAACAATTACGAAAACTACAGCTTACTTTGTGCATACACCTACAGGGTGAAAATGGGAACAAAATTTAACTACGCCACAGAGTGTTTTCCAACTCGGTAGTTAATGTGTTAACTTAACAATTAGATTGACTTAGCAACAGTTAAATGAATCAATCATAAAAACTTACAAAGCTTCCTCCAAAGGTGAATGTGACATTTTGCTTTGTCACAGAGTATGGTGGAAGAGAAGGACGAATGCACACGGAGTGATCATGACTCTGTCAAAGATACCATGCAAATGAAAATAAAAATATCTTTTATCTGGACTCTGTTATATCGTCAAACTAGACTGAGTGTGAAAATATGTGAGCAAAAATGTACCTAACTTTTTTTTTTAAAACTCTCTTGACTGAAATATGTAACAAAGATGAACTTCAAGGAAAGCTATTTACACCAGAAGACTAGTCTTAAAACAGATTATATGTAAATATATCCTACCATAGCTTCAATTACGATGGTCAGATCTCTTAAATCGGGACTAACTAGAGCAACATAGCTGCCACCATGGTTCAACATTCCTACACCATGGCCATGAGGCAAGTACTTCCAGCCAATCTCTGTCAGTTGTGTTGTATGAGCTGACAATGAAGACAAAAAGCAGTACAATAATCATAATATTCAACCTGTGCTTTAACAAAAAAATTATTTGACATTAACAACAACAAACTTACATTATTTGACATTAACAACAACAAACTTACATTATTTGACATTAACAACAACAAACTTACATTATTTGACATTAACAACAACAAACTTACATTATTTGACATTAACAACAACCAACTTACATTATTTGACATTAACAACAACAAACTTACATTATTTGACATTAACAACAACAAACTTACATTATTTGACATTAGCAACAACAAACTTACATTATTTGACGTTAACAACAACCAACTTACATTATTTGACGTTAACAACAACAAACTTACATTATTTGACATTAACAACAACAAACTTACATTATTTGACATTAACAACAACCAACTTACATTATTTGACATTAACAACAACCAACTTACATTATTTGACATTAACAACAACCAACTTACATTATTTGACATTAACAACAACCAACTTACATTATTTGACATTAACAACAACCAACTTACATTATTTGACATTAACAACAACCAAACTTACATTATTTGACATCACTTGTCAAACATTTTCCAACTATAAAACAAGGGATGGAAATAACATAAAAACTTGTTCTGCTGCACTCCAGACTAGTGTATTATACAACATTTACAAGCCAAAGTTTCTAGTACAGTATTTATAAGCTAAAAATAAAATAAAATATTGTAAACTATACTGTTCAAAAAAAGAAATGCAACATTATTGCAGTGGTAATGGACACCAAATTTCAAACTTGTACCAAAATTTTATTTTACGGAATTAATGTTTCAATCTTGGCATGAAGAAACTTTCAGACTTTAACAATGAAATGATGTTCATTAAATTTGGTTTGGACTTTTTTTCTTTGCGACTGAGGCCTCCGTTTCAGTAAGGTGTATGGCCTCCTCTAGCCTCTATCAGAGAACAACATCTCCTTGACATGGCTCCGATTAGCCGTTGGATCTGTTGTGGGATGATTGCCCACTATTCCCGCAGTGCAAGAGACAACTGTCGGAGATTGGCTGGAGCCACGTCTCGCTGGCAGAGTCGTCTGTCGAGTTCATCCCATAAGTGTTCTATGGGGTTCATGTCTGATGACATGGCTGGCCATGGAATGGTCTGGACGTTGTTGTCAGCGAGGAACTGGGTGGTGAGTTGTGCCACATGAGGTCGAGCATTATCCTGCTGAAAAATCGACCCTCGTGCAGCCAGAAGTGGAAGGACGTGAGGACGAAGAATTTCAGCGACGTATCGTTGGGCATTCAGGCGTCCTTCAATTTGCACCAGGTCACTTCTACCCATGAAGTTGATCGCCCCCCACATCAGTACACCTCCACCACCATGTGGAGGAGCCTCATCACCGCTGTTCTGGGTGTAGCGCTCATGGACTCTGCGGTAAACTCTTCTCCGTCTATCGTTTCGCTGGAGCACAAAAAATGATTCATCACTAAACCAAACCCATCTCCAGTCATTCCCAACGGTCCATTGACAATGCTGGTTCGCCCACTGCAGTCGGTTCTGGCGATGCCGGTCCGTAAGAACAGGACCTCTGTAGGGTCTTCTAGCCCAAAGACCAGAGTCGTGCAGCCGGTTCCTGACCGTTTGATCTGAAATTCGACGAGCTGCTGACATTGACTGGACTGTGAAGACGCAGATGCAAGTCGATTCCTGAGGTGACGCAGCCGTATGAAGCGCTCTTCGGCAGGAGTTGTGACTCTGGGTCTTCTACTGCGCGGCCGGTCTGCCACTGAGCCAGTTTCTTGAAATCGCCTCCAAAGGAGACTAATGGTGCTTCTAACCACATTAAATTGTCTGGCCACTACACTTTGTGACTGTCCAGTCTGTAAACGTCCAATGATGATGAGTCGTTGTTCTGTAGTGAGATGAGCCATACTTGCGCATTGAAATTTCAACTGAATTTATTCGAGGAGCATCAATCTTTTATAGGCATTCAATGATATGGTCAGAGAGTTTTGTGTTCAGTAAGTTTCACGGGATTCTCATGAACCTGTCATGAGTTATTGTCAAAAATGTTGTTTTGACCTTGACCTCTTTCATGACCTCACGAATCATGAGGTGAGTACAATTCAGGTAACCATGAGAAGTTAATGACCAGGTGGACACAGTCGATAGGTTGACTGATGTCCAATCAGCGAATATCTTTTATAAAAGTAACACAAAAAAAGTTGCGTTTCTTTTTTTGAACAGTATATGATGAACTACAAAATGTTTCAAGTTATAGAGGTTTAAAATATTTACAAACTATAAGGTGTACACAAAAATATTTACCAGCTATAGATGTAATATACTGTACATACACAAACATATATATATATATATATATATATATATATATATATATATATATATATATATATATATATATATATATATATATATATATATATATATAAACACATATATAAGCTATAAATATCATCATCCTTTCCCTTTTAGCTCCTTGTGAAGACTGCAGCCACCACTGCAGCTTGTCCTCTTGCAGGAAACCAACCCCACAGCATTCACATGCTCTTGCAACAGTGGTTTTTGAAGCTATTTATTTTATATGATGAGGTTACAAGCTGTTGCAAGTGGAACTTATGGAAGGGGAAGTAATCTTTAGAATGTTTTGGACAAATTAAATTTCGAGTTGCAACGCTTGATTAAGCGGATACTTGTTTGACTTTAGGATAGAATTATCTTTTCCTATTTTTCGAGTGACAGAGTACAGATAAGCGTGTGAACGCTGTTTAATCTCAAGTGTTGAGATGTGTTTATTCTGTACTGTTTTGAGTCATGTGAATAGCTCGCAGCTAGTCTGCATGTATTATCGAGAGCGGTGTTCAAGACAGCCGAATCTCGTGACGGGGTTTTTTGGCGGGACTAGTGTGTGATTTGGGAGTTGTGTTTTGGGCGTGGACCGTGTAGGTCGAGTCCCAGTGTTTTTGGATAATGTATGCCTATGTAGGATTTGAGAAAATGTCGACTTATATATTTCGCTGTGTGTACAGCCTATGTGATACACTGCAATGAAGATTTGTGTAGGCCATATGAACATTATTATAGCTGCCGTGTGAGCAGGCTTTATTGAGAATTGGAGTACTGTTTAGGCCATTTGAAGATTATTATAGCTGCCGGGTGAGCATGCTTTATTGTGTAATGAAGATTTGTTTAGGCCATATGAACATTATTATAGCTGCCGTGTGATGCAGACTTTATTGAGTATTGGAGTACTGTTTAGGCCATATGAAGATTATTATAGCTGCCGGGTGAGCATGCTCTATTGTGTAATGAAGATTTGTGTAGGCCATATGAACATTATTATAGCTGCCGTCTGATGCAGGCTTTATTGAGTATTGGAGTACTGTTTAGGCCATATGAACATTATTATAGCTGCCGTGTGATGCAGGCTTTAGTGAGTATTGGAGTACTGTTTAGGCCATATGAAGATTATTATAGCTGCCGTGTGATGCAGGCTTTATTGAGTATTGGAGTACTGTTTAGGCCATATGAAGATTATTATAGCTGCCGGGTGAGCATGCTCTATTGTGTAATGAAGATTTGTGTAGGCCATATGAACATTATTATAGCTGCCATGTGATGCAGGCTTTATTGAGTATTGGAGTACTGTTTAGGCCATATGAACATTATTATAGCTGCCGTGTGATGCAGGCTTTATTGAGTATTGGAGTACTGTTTAGGCCATATGAACATTATTATAGCTGCCGTGTGATGCAGGTTTTATTGAGTATTGGAGTACTGTTTAGGCCATATGAACATTATTATAGCTGCCGTGTGATGCAGGCTTTATTGAGTATTGGAGTACTGTTTAGGCCATATGAACATTATTATAGCTGTCGTGTGATGCAGGCTTTATTGAGTATTGGAGTACTGTTTAGGCCAGGATGTGGACAGGCCGTATTATATATATTTAATGCAATGTGGAAATTATATGATTCGTGTTTTGCTAGCGAATGCGAGTACATTTATGCACATAACATTTCAGTGAGAAACCATTAATGGAGAGATTGTATCAGTTGGTGGTTTTCAGTTAACAGGATCTGACATCTACGACTATTCGCGTCGATAGCCTAAGTGGCGTAGTTTTCGTATCATTGGATATCATTTAAGATGTGCCTGTGTGGCGTGTACGATTAAGAAATTGTTACCTCTACAGTGATATGTACTTGAAGCAAGAGGATAAAATGAAGCAAATTTTGTCCACCAGACCATAACATATCTAGAGGATCAGTCACTACAAGTTGAAAATAATACATATGACTTTCACGTGACAAGAGTGTAGAACACTTGACTTTGTGATAATTAGCCCTATGTGGGCGTGCCTTGAATCTCCTGTACTTCAGAACTTTGACCTAGTTATTGTCTGCCTGGGTGGCGCATTTGAGAAACAACACACGCTTTATTTGGTAGTATGCAACTTTACACCAGTAGCAATTGACGTCGTATTTCATGCCTATAGACTACAACAACGTCTGCAGTGGTCAAGGAAGTTCAATTAGACTTGGACAGTATTTGTACCAGCATTTGTACGGGTTGTGACGGATTCCTGCAATATTCGAGTTACCTGTGCCAGTTATCACCATCACAAGTTCAAGATGTTATGATACACGGAGTTGCCGTGTACATTTCAGACTACAGAAGAGTCAAGAGTTGCAGTGTGTGCTGTATTATGGTTCCTGTCAACTTGTGCATTGTTAAGCACATATCATATTGATGAAATTACCTGAAGACAAGCGAATCAAGTTCCAGTGCTTTCCCGCAGTGGAGGTTTTAGCAGTCTATGTGATATCCAGTGTCGTGGCGGAAAGAAACGGGATCATTGACAGATAAGTGATTTTGTCTTCTGTAAATTGTGTCACTTCATATATGTCACTGGGCCTCCCTAATTGCTCATTCTGTTGTTATTGTTGTTTATGTCTAATTTGACATATGATTAAGATTTTATGCATAGGTGTTAATGGCTGTTGACATATGTCGATTTTCCTGATAATGATGTGACTTGATAAAGGTGCTATAAAAAGGAATTGGTGATACAGAATTGAGGAATAAGCTCATTTCTTGACAAATAGTTAACTTGGTGATCTGGAAAGGTGATTGTCCCAACTTTTGTAGACAGTAATTTGTCATAACTATAAGTGATTACTAGATATATTTGATTAAGTAAGTGAATCACTATGGATGATGATGATATAGATCCTGAGGATATGAGGCCTGTATTGGCTTATTTGTGGGAAGAAGGTAGAGATTATCAAGAATTAAAAGGCCCACAGCTTGAGGAACATGTGATAGACAAATTTTTGGTCAATGCGTCAAGCGCCCTTATGTGTTTTGCTGAGGAGAATTTTCACTCTCATCCTCATCTAAGGATGGCTAAAGATTTGGCGCAGTTACTGGTTATGGATCTTCGATTGTTTTTGTACAACTGTATAGGTATTGAACGCGATCAAATAATGAAGAGTATACGTAAAATAATGCTCAACGACATTTCTGTTGATCAGAAAAAGAAGTTAGAAGATGAGGAATTAAGAAGAAAAAAACAACAAAGGGAAAACTTCTTAGAGAGTACCGCTGAAGTGAGTAAAGTACATGAAACAGTGTCTAGACTTACGGGTGAATTGCTAAAGTCAAACTCAGAACTTGCTAGTGTGCAGGCAAGTTTGGATTTAGCATTGTTGAAGATAAAGCAATTGGAAGTCCAGATGAAAGATAAGCAAATTGAGGTAGAAAATATTACACAGGAGGTCCAACAAAATAAACAGATTTATGAGAATTTGAAAGTTGAGACCGATAAACGTGACATGTGATAGAGATTATACAGAAAAACTTCTTGATTTAATGGATGATATTGTGAATCTTGGTCTCCAACAGGAAGAAAAGAATGAGATGATTCCAGAAAAGATTGATGAGCTTAATAATAGGAATGATTATATTAAGATTCAGTCACTACAACTAGAGTTGACTCAGTTGAGAGCAAATAAAGAACAGTTAGAGAAAGAGACATTAGTGGAGTTGACGGCTGAGAAAGAGAAGGTTGCTAAGATTGAAAATTTACTAGCAGAGGAAAGCTGTAAAGTTTTAAGAGCTGATAGTTTAAACAAGAAACTAAGTGAGCAGATTGCACTTAAGGATATTCAAATTTCAGAAACGAGAAGAAGAATGGATGGCCTGCTTGACATCGTCTTAATTAACAATATGTGTTCTTCTGTCAATGTTGACAATGATAGACAGAAAGTTGCGAAAAGTCAGCCCCATACACTTTTTGCTCATAGAGAGGTCATTCATGGTAAAGACAGATCTTTTCGTGGTAAATATAACTTTCGAAGTTCTAATATTACTGATAGTTCCAGTAATAATTCTTGGCGTCAGACCAACAAAGATTCTTGTGTAACAGCCAGTTCCGTTGGTCAGGAAAAGAAAGATGATAAATTTCAGGTCAAGACTCATAAGAGCAAATATTTCTCTACTACTGGAAATACTCAGAAACTAATAGCGGGTGTTGAGACTATTACTACTTGTTCCAAAGATGAAACCCATATGCGGAACAATAGAGATACTATTGTTTCTGGCAGTTATCAAACTCAGCACAGTCAGTTTGAAACAATTGGTAAATATATTCCCATAAGGGAGAAGAAAAACAGTTCTAGAAAGAGAGATAACCCCAAGAGTAAACAGTACCAAGGGAGATCAGTAAATAATAATTTTCCCTCTCGTAGATACTGTAGACAATTTAACAAATCTCAAAGTTTTGATTGTAAGAATGTTGGAAAGTATGAGAGAGATAATAGCTTTTCAAATGTTGCTTTACATCACCAGAATAATGTTCCTCAACAAAAGACTAAAGTCATTATTTGTAAACAAGGCAACAGTAATAATAAGTATTTTGATCATAGAACAAATAATAAGCGCAATTGTGCTAATCTTGTTCAACATGAGCCCAGAGTCATTTATAATCAAGGTAAACAGAGCAAAAATAACAGTGGATGCTTGAATACTATTGCTTGCTCTGCTTGTTGTTGTGAATATAACACTTTGTTTCAGCCTACGGCAGCGGCGACATTCAAGGTCGGTCATGTTGTCCCCAAGTATTCTGTGATATCTACATGTGATAGGAAGAGCTAGTGACATCGTGAAGAGACCGGTGCTTTACACAAGCCGGTGCTGGGTAATTGTAAATGTGATTTCTACGTTTTTCTCATTGAATTTCACTATTGAGTAAAATGGAAATTTTATTTGTATTTGTTGACAGAAGCTACGTTGCGATAAGAGTCAAGGCTTCTGCGACATATTGACGGTCAGAAATATAGGTCAACTTTCCGCTCGAGTAGTCAACCGAAACCTGTCAGCGTCAAACTAAAATCTGAGGTGTTGCTTACTGAAGGTCAAGCATGTTTACAAGAGAGTGGGAAATTTTGCGGCTTATTTTTTTTTTTTTTGAGATAGTAAATATTTTTGTATTCTATATTAGTACATGACATGTGGTTGTTTTGAAATAACATATAATTTTGTTGTAATGATTATTTCTATGCATCTTTTGATTGCCATAATTTTTTTTAATTGTTGTTATTTTTATGTCGGTAGTTTGATTACATGTTAATACATTTTTATGCTATTTATATATTATTGTGAAACTTTGATTTTTCCAGAACTTGACTTCTTGCCAGTCAGGCATGCAGATTATTTTCTTAGCAGATTATTTAAAAAAAAAAAAAAAAAACTTATTTTTTTTTGTAGATATTTTTATAGAACCTTTTGCATATAACATATTAGCAACAAAGTGTAGATTTGTTGATAATGTATATCTTATCGATTTGAGTAAGAGATAGAGTTATAGCTAAATAGCATTTTACTGAGCTGAACGTAATTGTCAGCAGAACGAACTTAAAGGATAAATTAAATTTACATGTGTTGATTTAAGGGTTTCTTCGAGATAGGATTTTTGTTTTATATTTCACTAATTTTGTTAAAATATTGATTTCATTATTAGGTTTTAGTGGTCTTGAATTACTTAAAAATTGAATACTGTTTTATGTAACTTATCGTAAAAAAATATGTTTGTACGGTACTTTTGAGAAAATGATTTATTTTTTTTTTGGCATTGTAATTTTTTTTTTTGTGTGCCCAGCATTTGACTGCGTGATATCATTGATATGTAGATTGATTGGTTCTTGTAAAAAGATGTTTTTTATTATGATGTATTTTTTATTTTACCGCTTGATTGTGCGTTGGTCGTATTAGTTATATCAATGCTATTACTTGTTTGTTCCATGCCTATAATTTATTTATTTTAGTTTTGTATAACTCTTGTAACTTGGTTAAATTACTTATTAGGTTTTGTTTAGTTATAAATTATTTTTTGATGGTGTTAGTATAGATATACTTTGATATTTTGTGTTGTGCCTTTCGATCATGTTTATATATTTATTTTTGAATAGGTTATCTGATCAAAACAGTTATTAGTATGTATCGTTATTGACTTTCTCTGCATTCGTGCCTTTGCTTTCTATCTGTCTTTGGTAACTATTCTTCATTTCATTCCTTCTTTTCTGTTGTCTTTTCGGTATGGATTTCATATCTTGTTTATACTTTCGTACCTCATCTTCGTTTTACTTGATTCTATTTGTATACTTTGTCTTCTTTCAACACTTATACCTCTATTCTTTGTATTGTTGGAGTGGTTATATGACTTGATATAACATATCTACTTATGATAGTTGTATTTATTTTACATGTAATTGTCCAACTTAATTATGAGTATATGGTATTGTTGAGTTCTTACTTTCCTTTTTTACAGATCATTCTTCTTTTGATTGATCTTGTGTTTTCTCTTTCGATCGGTTGTTGTCGGTTTGGTTTGTACTACGTATAATTGACTTAATTTTGGAACTCATCATATTTGTATATTTAGCTAATTACTTTTTATACTTAGCTGATTATGCTGTATGCTTTAATTGCTACTTTACACTTTAATGCTGATATTTGTTGTAGATATAATTTTGATTTAAAATAAGGTGTTTTTTGTAGGCATATGTTAGAGCTACACCCGTGTGTTACCGGGGCCCGAAAGGGGAGCAAAGAATAGTAACACTGTCCCCTGCCAAGCATGTCGTAGAAAGCGACTAAGGAGGGTTGGGCATGGGGCCGGTTACCCCATCCTGTAAAAAATTTAAACCACAAAAAAACTTCAACAAATATGGACAAGTCAAATAAAGAAAATAAAACACAGCCATCCAAGACAGGGGAAGGTCCTCTCGTGGGGAGGCGTATGATGCAACACAGAGAAAGCCGAAAGGAGTCTGTGTTGCTGACTAACCTTCTTTCTTCTAGGAGAACTTCCAGATTTGGCACCTGGAATGTTCGGACATTAAACGAAAAAGGGAAAGTGGCGCAAGTAGCAGCAGAAATGAGGGAATACAAAATCGAGGTTCTGGGAATGTGTGAAACAAAGTGGAAGGGGGTAGACAGGAAGAAACTCATCACAGGTGAATTGGTGCTGTCCTCAGGACATGAAAACGAAAGTTCACACCACAGTGAAGGGGTAGCTCTTATGTTATCTAAAGAAGCACAGAAAGCACTCATTGAATGGGAAGCTGTTGGACCCAGAATAATAACAGCTACTTTCAAAACAGCTAAAAAGAAAATTCATGTAAATGTCATCCAATGTTATGCACCAACTAATGACAAAGAAGAGTCTGTGAAAGAAGCATTTTATACTTAACTACAGGAAATTATGGATAAAGTAAAAAGAAGAGACATCACAATTCTGATGGGTGACATGAATGCAAAGATAGGTACAGTCAACACCGGATTTGAAGAAGTCATGGGAAAACATGGGCTAGGAGTAATGAATGAAAATGGAGAACTATTTGCAAACTTCTGTGCTTCAAATCAACTGGCTATAGGAGGAAGCATGTTTCCACATAAGAGAATACACAAGGCAACATGGATATCACCAGACCATAGAACAGAAAATCAGATTGATCATATATGCATAAACAAGAAGTTTAGATCATCATTGCAGGATGTAAAGGTATATAGAGGAGCAGATGTGGCATCAGATCACCATCTTCTGATAGCCAAAGTAAAAATGAAACTCAAGAGATATGCAACAATGCAAAATTATAGACAACAGTATAATGTAGGACAGCTAAGAAATCAAGAAACAAGAGATAAATTTGCGGTCACAGTATCCAACAAATTCCAAGTGCTCCAACAGCTGGAAGAGGTAGAGAATACAGAAGACTATTGGCAGCAGGTCAAAACTGTATGGAAGGAGACATGTGAAGAAATACTGGGGAAAAGGGAATGACAACAAAAAGCATGGATAACAACAGAAACCATCAATAAGATAAAAGACAGAAAAAACAAGAAAGCAGAGTTAAACACAAGCAAAACCAGAAGTTCCAAAGCCAAGGCTCAAGAAGTGTACACAGAAGCAAACAAAGAAGTAAAAAGAAGTATCAAAAGAGACAAGAGGAAGTATATTGAGGAGTTGGCAAGAGAGGCAGAAGATGCTGCAGCCAAAGGAAATATGAGAAAACTGTATAGCAGCACAAAGAAGCTAACAGGGAAATACAAGCAAACAAGTTGCCTCATAAAAGACAAGAATGGGAAACTGCTCAGCAATATACAAGAGCAAATGAAGAGGTGGACAGAATATTTTGGGGACCTTCTCAATAGACCAGCTCCACAAAACCCGCCGGACATCCAGCCAGCAGAAGAAGAGCTACAAATTAACGGTGAAAGACCAACGAAGGAGGAAATAAAGAAAGCCATAAAGCTTCTAAGAGATGGAAAAGCGTCTGGACCTGATGGCATTCCAGCAGAGGCCATCAAAGCAGATATCGACACGGCTACAGAGATGTTATATAAATTACTTGGTAAAGTCTGGGAAAAGGAAGAGATACCAGTGTCACGAAATAGATTTAGGACTAGAGACTGTCTACATATAGTGACAAGACAATAGTAAGAAGAAAGACTGAAATGATAGATTCAGATAGAAATATAGTGCAAACTGTGAAAGTTGAGACCATTGGCTCCGAGGTTGAGAACCGAGGTTGATTCTTTCCTCGCCACTTCGGACATTTAAATTGCTATGGCCTCGAACCACCTCTAACTACCCTATGGGGATAAGGTTCAATTAAGATTCACAAACACCAAGGTACAGACAACATATAGCTACTGTACTAAAGGAAATGACTGATGCCAGCTACAATTTATACAAGTTTATTATACACCTATAAACAACAAACATATGCATGTCCCTTACATCAAGTGCGAGGATGCACTCCTGAAACAAAAGCAAGCACAGTTAAAAATGCATCAACCCCAACCCTTCTCCCACAATTGCAACCTGTATGGAGAAAGAAGGTAAGGTTAACTGAAATGAACTACACTGCACTTGATGTCGCCTACACTCCAAACTAGCTGTTCTAAATTCTAACTCTAACTCTAAGTCCACTGATAGCTGGAACGACGGCGAAGTGACTACACAATCTCTGCACAGACTTCGGTTCTACACAGCCTATCCTGGAATCTCCTGAACACAACTAACTGCACCTCTAAACTTCAGCAGCTGTCCTCTGCTATGATTCACCAAAACTAACAGTTCTGCCTATCTGTGCTGACTTCAGTAGAGAGAATGTTTACCCTATCTCTCTCCACTAACTCTGGACTTGATGACTGAGGGTTAACAAAACCCCACTGGATTCTGGACTGGAACTGTAGCGGACTTCTACCACTCGGAAATTACCTGCCCGAGTACCTATAACTGGGCTGTCGGCTTTATTATGGCCGTGAAGAAACGAACACAAAATTACCACACCGCTGGCAGCCTGCCAAATCTGCGTGTGTAACGAGCGTCAGAGCTCAGGATTTATCCACAAAAATCCTATTCGCTGGAAAATGTCTTCCCCTGGTTGGGAAAACGTATTTTCTTCCTCTCCGTCCACTACTCTGGCAACTAACGTAAAACCCTTGCGGTTCTGCGAATGCCCCAACTTTGCCGTGGGAGAAATTTTGTGGTCTCAAAATTCCGCTCTCATTCCCACAAAAAAGCCGGCACCTGCTGTTTAGACAAAAGCAAAAACAACAGCTAAACAAAACGTTAATACTCTATTACAAATAACAATTAACTTCCTGACAAACCCTTAAGTCTTTAACACTTAAGTCTCCCCCGTCTATAATCAATACAGCTCCCCTACTCTCTCCCGTTATGCACCACCATACAAAATCATGCAAACAAAGTCCGCTCCCCCCACTGAGCTCCCTTCTCTACCTGAGCCCACAAGGTAAACATTGGCTAACCCAGATCGCCTGTTCTGCCTGACTAACTCCGAGCAACAACCATATTTTCAATGGCCCGTCTGGGCAGACGTACTGTGGCCTACTTCTTACGCTGACACTAATGCCGTAATGTTTAACACAACTAAAACTAGCCTTCTCTAGGAATTCCTAAAATTCCCGTCAATAATAGTAATCACATTCAAAATGAAATACAAAATAATTCCCTTAACATAAATAAATGTCATCTCCATCTTCTGAATACACAGAATAACAAAGCACAATCAATAACCTATAACCCTGTTTACGCTAGCATCTACATGCCGTCAAAAGTTATACATAACCCCTGATTATCAAATTGAAAAAGTTCAACCCGTAGTTCAACCACGTGCTTATCTCCCCCTCGTCCCTCTGAACGTCGTATCAATAACAATTCCGTAACCAACGCGCCCACGCGCTTCCAAATTATGCCTCTTTCACTCCCGTCCACAGATATATGCGTAACTATATAAATAGCGAGCATCAATACTCTCACTAAAATCACAAATAAAAATACACATTACGCGCTCCCGACTATTCTGTAAATAAATAAAATTCGCAGATGCGAGTTTCTCTCCCGACCGACTTTGCAATAATACAAAGCGGTGATATCTCAACTTTTAAACCATGCCGCTATTCTTTCAACAAGGAATTAAATGGACCTAGTTTCTCATGTCTATCACTCAGATCGAATTGATGGCTCTGGAGTTAAATTAAACTAAACTGCCCAAAGAAACTTAAATGATCGGCTAGGACTAGAAAAATTAAATAAAGTCCTCACGCAAAAATTCATGCTTACCAAATCTCGAATGTCCAACTGAAGGCAATCGACTTGACTCTGGCAACCCGGCTTTGGCGATTTTTTCATTAAAAGAGAAAGAAGCTTATGAAATATAGGCCTTTTATAATCAAGACCCCCACGCGCCGACTTCATGACGTCATATGCGCGGCGTGGTTCTTAAAGCCAATGGGCGCTCTGCATTTCAACTGCAGTTAGCTCTCCGCCAATCAGAACCTTAGATCTTTCTGATGCAACCAGTCCCCGCTAGACAAAGAACCGGGAATTGGTCCTAGCCCTATACTGCGGAAATGAAGCAAAAATGGCCGCAAATATTTAACTCCCGAAAAATGCGTATATGGCCACGCAATATCTTTAAAAAAAAAGACAATCTGGTGCCAATCCTGATCTAGCATCTATAATCTTAATCTAGAATAATACTTTCTAATTCCCTACACCCCCATTCTAAACACATAAAGAAGAACCATAAAGCAGATGAGATCAAACTCCCTCGTGATCTCATCTTGAAAAAAACGTAAATAATAGAAGGAGAAGAAACATGGAGAAGGATTACCTGTAATCCCTCCTAAAATATAGTGAACAAAATGCAAGGAGAAAAAGACATGGGCCATTTGAAAGACAGAATCTCAGTACTTTCGTCACATCACTCCCACCTTCGAAGATTGAGCATCGATCTCATTACTGAAATCTCTGTGTTTCACACTGGCCCTTAACTCTGTCTACAAGGCTGTCTGTCCTTACCCCTCCTATTCAGTGTTCTTCGACCTTCCTCTTTTGCGTTTCCTCCTTCCTCCTCTCCTAGAATGAGCTCCTATGCTCCGTTGGGAGAGTTGATCTCTCTTCAGACCTGTGCCGTCTAATGGCGGGTCTGAACTTTCCCTTGCTATGACCGTCAAAAGGCTGTCCTGGTCAGCTGATGTGACCGACGGGCGCTGTGGCGACCTGGCGATGACGACTTCCTCGCTGCGCGTCAGCAGGGTTGTGACTGCTGGTACCGTGCGAGAACGATGCAACGTCTCGGGTTCCTCTGGTGTAGAGCCTCCGATTTCTTGCTGGGTGTCTATTGGATCACGATCGACCTCAATAGCTTCTACCTTTGAAGAAAGGTAGGTAAGATCTGCCCCTGGCAGCGGTTCTGGACTCGCTCTTCCCCTACCAATCTGAAGCGGGACAGAGCTCTCCAAAATAGCTCCTTGCAAATGCGTAAGGTCGCTTTTCTCACTCTTTTCTGGCCTGAAAAGTTGGTGAGATGAAAATGTAGACCACGGGAGCTCTCCGTCTAACACCCTGGTTCTACCTTCAACCTTGCCCTCCCCTGTGAGAGTTACTGGCGTCAGTTGGAATGTGTCCTGCAGTGACACTTGACGGTTTAAGATCCCGTTAGATCGCGGAGAATCTGAGTTAAAGCTCTCAGTAACTGGTTCCAATGTTCCGTGAAACGAATTGGAAAAGATAGCCAATTTTTCAGGCTGCTCGTTACAAGAGTCGTTTCCTGTAAACGAGATACGAGAGTTGTGGGGCCCATCTCCGTCTATAGGCAAACGGATACTCAGATCACTGTCCTCCTCCGTTTGAGTAAAGTGCTGGTCGGATGGGGCTCCAGGGCTGGTTGGAACTATATGCTCGCTCAGACCGCTATCTTGTGCCCTATGAAGATGGCGCTGGTCGTTGACATATGTAATACTGCTCTTGTCAGTATGTTCCTCACTTGAGGAAGCTAATACCATCGGGGGCCTAATTCCCGACAACAAAGAGTGTACTTCCGGAATCAGAGGCGTCTTCACCACTGTTTGGCCGGTTGGCTGAACAGGGCTGGCGGGCGAATTTGCCTCTGCAAATAACATATCACTGTCGTCAGAGGCGTTGCATCCCTCCTTGGCACGACAGCTATGTTTGAGCTCGCTCGGGGCTCCGTGAATTAGGGGTTCTCCTTTTTCACGTTTCTGGCCTGCAGTAGGCCCCCTTGCATCAGCAAGGATCGGTGTGGTCGGGTTCCCCAAAACCAAATATGGGTTACCGAGAATGAAGTCGTAGGCTGGCTGAGCCGTTACAGCTGCCTTGATGGTGCCAGACAGGAACCTAGATTTCACGTCAATATTGGCTACCGGAAAGCACTGTGAAGTCCCTTTCCTTAAAACTCCACCAATATTCACTTTTTCTTTCGTCATCTGCCAGGGCTTCACCAGATGTCGGGCGACTATGCTGGGGTATGTAAGCCCGCTGTCAAATAAGCATGTTGTCTCAGTCCCGTTCACTTCTGCTGGCCCGCTGTTGGAAAACAACTTCTCTGACTGGAAGGGTTTCCACTTCTTCCCTTGTTTCACCCTCACAGGCCTTAAACAAGCCATCTGATGAGCGGGTTGTTTGTTTGGGCACCGTGTTGTCCAATGAGAAGTAGTCCGACAGAACCTACAATATCTCTCATTATCTCCCCGGTTCCTGACGGGTTCATGAGAAGTCGGCCCCTGTGTTCTGTTAGGCGGCTGGGAGCGCATGTTATGACTGGGAGGGGGCTCCTTGCGAGACGGCCCTTGCGGTTGGTGAGCTGAAGAGGAAGGCGAATGCGATGAAGATGCTCCTTTGTCCGGGGCTGGCAGGTCAGGGTGTTTTCTTTTCTGGCCCAGTACTTCGGCCTGGGCCGTCTGGAACCTTTCTGCAAATAGAATTATCTGGTCCAGTTGCTGTGCGCCCTGCTCCGCCAGGTACTTCCTTAAGTCCGGAGACATGTTGGCCTTTATCTGTTCGCACATGATGAGCTCTTCGAGTCCTTCAAACGATTTAGCCAAACCCGACAACTCTCTCCAGCGAGTGAGGTAATTCCTCAGCCTCTCCGCGAATTGGGGAAAACTTTCTCCCTTTCTCCAGTCGACTTTCCCTAAACATCGTTTGGCACTTCCGGGGAGTCCATTGGAATCGCTGTAACAGGGCGTTCCGCAGAGCCTCAAAGTTACCTTGGTCATCTACCAGCATCTTGCTATAGACCTCATACGCATGTCCTCTTAGAGATTGAGATAATTTGAGACACCAAAGACTATCATCCAGCCCGTATGCCTTTGCCATCCGTTCAAATTTTTCTAAAAATACCTCAATTTTCTCATTCCCGTTAGGAAAAGAGTCCATCGGAAAATTCATGGCTGCCATCCGGGGCCCTCCGTTTCCTGAGGTGTCTGTTGCCCCTGCTCCGGGAGAATCTCCGTTAGCCGAACTGCCTTCCGAAGATCGGTACTGCAGTTCCAGTGAACGCAGGGCAAGTTCATGCTGTCTCTCTGCTGCCTTCTCCCTCTCTTGGGCTTCCCTCTGTGCTAACTTCTCCTGGGCTTCCCTCTGTGCTATCTTCTCCTGGGCTTCCCTCTGTGCTATCTTCTCCTGGGCTTCCCTCTCTGCTATCTTCTCCTGGGCTGGGCGTCCCTCTCTGCTATCTTCTCCTGGGCTTCCCTCTCTGCTTTTCTCTCCTCTGCCTGTCGGGTCTTCTCTTCTTTCTCCGTCTGCCGGTCCTGTTCCCTCATAATGTAAGCCCTAGTCTCGGCCTCATTCATCCCCATGCTTTTAGCTGCGTCCTTCCATGCAGTAAGTAGCTTGACCAATTCAGCCATCTTACCTGACAAATCAGCAGTACTCACAACGAGGGGAAATGACAAAAAAGGAACAAGAAAAATTTACTGTTACCTACTAGGAATATGCTGTCGCAAAAACCCGCACTCAGACTAGCACCAAGTCTGACTAATAACTACCTGAAAAAAATTCAAGTTATCCAGCTACCCAAAACCCGAATTTACTTTCCTGTCAAGAAAAAAAAATTCCATTAGCCATCAATTACTTCTAAGTCATAAACAACCTTACAACCACTATCATCTATACTAACTGGAACCTGTGGAAAAAAAAACTTATAGCTGGATCAGTCTTAATATAGCTCAAGTCTAGGGGATTTTTTTTTTGAAATCTATTTCCAGAACTTTCTACAGAGACAATCTATGAATCTAGAATTGATCCCAACAAAGATGATCCCAAGGACGACGCCACCACTTTGTCAAGATCACAGAATTGAACGTAACAAAGATGATTCACCGGACGATAGCACCCACTTTGTCACGAAATGGATTTAGGACTAGAGACTGTCTACATATAGTGACAAGACAATAGTAAGAAGAAGAAAGACTGAAATGATAGATTCAGATAGAAATATAGTGCAAACTGTGAAAGTTGAGACCATTGGCTCCGAGGTTGAGAACCGAGGTTGATTCTTTCCTCGCCACTTCGGACGTTTAAATTGCTATGGCCTCGAACCACCTCTAACTACCCTATGGGGATAAGGTTCATTAAGATTCACAAACACCAAGGTACAGACAACATATAGCTACTGTACTAAAGGAAATGACTGATGCCAGCTACAATTTATACAAGTTTATTATACACCTATAAACAACAAACATATGCATGTCCCTTACATCAAGTGCGAGGATGCACTCCTGAAACAAAAGCAAGCACAGTTAAAAATGCATCAACCCCAACCCTTCTCCCACAATTGCAACCTGTATGGAGAAAGAAGGTAAGGTTAACTGAAATGAACTACACTGCACTTGATGTCGCCTACACTCCAAACTAGCTGTTCTAAATTCTAACTCTAACTCTAAGTCCACTGATAGCTGGAACGACGGCGAAGTGACTACACAATCTCTGCACAGACTTCGGTTCTACACAGCCTATCCTGGAATCTCCTGAACACAACTAACTGCACCTCTAAACTTCAGCAGCTGTCCTCTGCTATGATTCACCAAAACTAACAGTTCTGCCTATCTGTGCTGACTTCAGTAGAGAGAATGTTTACCCTATCTCTCTCCACTAACTCTGGACTTGATGACTGAGGGTTAACAAAACCCCACTGGATTCTGGACTGGAACTGTAGCGGACTTCTACCACTCGGAAATTACCTGCCCGAGTACCTATAACTGGGCTGTCGGCTTTATTATGGCCGTGAAGAAACGAACACAAAATTACCACACCGCTGGCAGCCTGCCAAATCTGCGTGTGTAACGAGCGTCAGAGCTCAGGATTTATCCACAAAAATCCTATTCGCTGGAAAATGTCTTCCCCTGGTTGGGAAAACGTATTTTCTTCCTCTCCGTCCACTACTGGCAACTAACGTAAAACCCTTGCGGTTCTGCGAATGCCCCAACTTTGCCGTGGGAGAAATTTTGTGGTCTCAAAATTCCGCTCTCATTCCCACAAAAAAGCCGGCACCTGCTGTTTAGACAAAAGCAAAAAAACAACAGCTAAACAAAACGTTAATACTCTATTACAAATAACAATTAACTTCCTGACAACCCTTAAGTCTTTAACACTTAAGTCTCCCCCGTCTATAATCAATACAGCTCCCCTACTCTCTCCCGTTTATGCACCACCATACAAAATCATGCAAACAAAGTCCGCTCCCCCCACTGAGCTCCCTTCTCTACCTGAGCCCACAAGGTAAACATTGGCTAACCCAGATCGCCTGTTCTGCCTGACTAACTCCGAGCAACAACCATATTTTCAATGGCCCGTCTGGGCAGACGTACTGTGGCCTACTTCTTACGCTGACACTAATGCCGTAATGTTTAACACAACTAAAACTAGCCTTCTCTAGGAATTCCTAAAATTCCCGTCAATAATAGTAATCACATTCAAAATGAAATACAAAATAATTCCCTTAACATAAATAAATGTCATCTCCATCTTCTGAATACACAGAATAACAAAGCACAATCAATAACCTATAACCCTGTTTACGCTAGCATCTACATGCCGTCAAAAGTTATACATAACCCCTGATTATCAAATTGAAAACCCCGTAGTTCAACCACGTGTTGTAATTTTATGACCACGTGCTTATCTCCCCCTCGTCCCTCTGAACGTCGTATCAATAACAATTCCGTAACCAACGCGCCCACGCGCTTCCAAATTATGCCTCTTTCACTCCCGTCCACAGATATATGCGTAACTATATAAATAGCGAGCATCAATACTCTCACTAAAATCACAAATAAAAATACACATTACGCGCTCCCGACTATTCTGTAAATAAATAAAATTCGCAGATGCGAGTTTCTCTCCCGACCGACTTTGCAATAATACAAAGCGGTGATATCTCAACTTTTAAACCATGCCGCTATTCTTTCAACAAGGAATTAAATGGACCTAGTTTCTCATGTCTATCACTCAGATCGAATTGATGGCTCTGGAGTTAAGAATTAAATTAAACTAAACTGCCCAAAGAAACTTAAATGATCGGCTAGGACTAGAAAAATTAAATAAAGTCCTCACGCAAAAATTCATGCTTACCAAATCTCGAATGTCCAACTGAAGGCAATCGACAATTTGCTTCTGGCACCCGGCTTTGGCAATTTTTCATTAAAAGAGAAAGAAGCTTATGAAATATAGGCCTTTTATAATCAAGACCCCCACGCGCCGACTTCATGACGTCATATGCGCGGCGTGGTTCTTAAAGCCAATGGGCGCTCTGCATTTCAACTGCAGTTAGCTCTCCGCCAATCAGAACCTTAGATCTTTCTGATGCAACCAGTCCCCGCTAGACAAAGAACCAGGAATTGGTCCTAGCCCTATACTGCGGAAATGAAGCAAAAATGGCCGCAAATAATTTAACTCCCGAAAAATGCGTATATGGCCACGCAATATCTTTAAAAAAAGACAATCTGGTGCCAATCCTGATCTAGCATCTATAATCTTAATCTAGAATAATACTTTCTAATTCCCTACACCCCCATTCTAAACACATAAAGAAGAACCATAAAGCAGATGAGATCAAACTCCCTCGTGATCTCATCTTGAAAAAAAACGTAAATAATAGAAGGAGAAGAAACATGGAGAAGGATTACCTGTAATCCCTCCTAAAAAATAGTGAACAAAATGCAAGGAGAAAAAGACATGGGCCATTTGAAAGACAGAATCTCAGTACTTTCGTCACATCACTCCCACCTTCGAAGATTGAGCATCGATCTCATTACTGAAATCTCTGTGTTTCACACTGGCCCTTAACTCTGTCTACAAGGCTGTCTGTCCTTACCCCTCCTATTCAGTGTTCTTCGACCTTCCTCTTTTGCGTTTCCTCCTTCCTCCTCTCCTAGAATGAGCTCCTATGCTCCGTTGGGAGAGTTGATCTCTCTTCAGACCTGTGCCGTCTAATGGCGGGTCTGAACTTTCCCTTGCTATGACCGTCAAAAGGCTGTCCTGGTCAGCTGATGTGACCGACGGGCGCTGTGGCGACCTGGCGATGACGACTTCCTCGCTGCGCGTCAGCAGGGTTGTGACTGCTGGTACCGTGCGAGAACGATGCAACGTCTCGGGTTCCTCTGGTGTAGAGCCTCCGATTTCTTGCTGGGTGTCTATTGGATCACGATCGACCTCAATAGCTTCTACCTTTGGAGAAAGGTAGGTAAGATCTGCCCCTGGCAGCGGTTCTGGACTCGCTCTTCCCCTACCAATCTGAAGCGGGACAGAGCTCTCCAAAATAGCTCCTTGCAAATGCGTAAGGTCGCTTTTCTCACTCTTTTCTGGCCTGAAAAGTTGGTGAGATGAAAATGTAGACCACGGGAGCTCTCCGTCTAACACCCTGGTTCTACCTTCAACCTTGCCCTCCCCTGTGAGAGTTACTGGCGTCAGTTGGAATGTGTCCTGCAGTGACACTTGACGGTTTAAGATCCCGTTAGATCGCGGAGAATCTGAGTTAAAGCTCTCAGTAACTGGTTCCAATGTTCCGTGAAACGAATTGGAAAAGATAGCCAATTTTTCAGGCTGCTCGTTACAAGAGTCGTTTCCTGTAAACGAGATACGAGAGTTGTGGGGCCCATCTCCGTCTATAGGCAAACGGATACTCAGATCACTGTCCTCCTCCGTTTGAGTAAAGTGCTGGTCGGATGGGGCTCCAGGGCTGGTTGGAACTATATGCTCGCTCAGACCGCTATCTTGTGCCCTATGAAGATGGCGCTGGTCGTTGACATATGTAATACTGCTCTTGTCAGTATGTTCCTCACTTGAGGAAGCTAATACCATCGGGGGCCTAATTCCCGACAACAAAGAGTGTACTTCCGGAATCAGAGGCGTCTTCACCACTGTTTGGCCGGTTGGCTGAACAGGGCTGGCGGGCGAATTTGCCTCTGCAAATAACATACCGCTGTCGTCAGAGGCGTTGCACCCCTCCTTGGCACGACAGCTATGTTTGAGCTCGCTCGGGGCTCCGTGAATTAGGGGTTCTCCTTTTTCACGTTTCTGGCCTGCAGTAGGCCCCCTTGCATCAGCAAGGATCGGTGTGGTCGGGTTCCCCAAAACTAAATATGGGTTACCGAGAATGAAGTCATAGGCTGGCTGAGCCGTTACAGCTGCCTTGATGGTGCCAGACACGAACTTACATTTCACTTTAATATTGGCTACGGGAAAGCACTGTGAAGTCCCTTTCCTTAAAACTCCACCAATATTCACTTTTTCTTTCGTCATCTGCCAGGGCTTCACCAGATGTCGGGCGACTATGCTGGGGTATGTAAGCCCGCTGTCAAATAAGCATGTTGTCTCAGTCCCGTTCACTTCTGCTGGCCCGCTGTTGGAAAACAACTTCTCTGACTGGAAGGGTTTCCACTTCTTCCCTTGTTTCACCCTCACAGGCCTTAAACAAGCCATCTGATGAGCGGGTTGTTTGTTTGGGCACCGTGTTGTCCAATGAGAAGTAGTCCGACAGAACCTACAATATCTCTCATTATCTCCCCGGTTCCTGACGGGTTCATGAGAAGTCGGCCCCTGTGTTCTGTTAGGCGGCTGGGAGCGCATGTTATGACTGGGAGGGGGCTCCTTGCGAGACGGCCCTTGCGGTTGGTGAGCTGAAGAGGAAGGCGAATGCGATGAAGATGCTCCTTTGTCCGGGGCTGGCAGGTCAGGGTGTTTTCTTTTCTGGCCCAGTACTTCGGCCTGGGCCGTCTGGAACCTTTCTGCAAATAGAATTATCTGGTCCAGTTGCTGTGCGCCCTGCTCCGCCAGGTACTTCCTTAAGTCCGGAGACATGTTGGCCTTTATCTGTTCGCACATGATGAGCTCTTCGAGTCCTTCAAACGATTTAGCCAAACCCGACAACTCTCTCCAGCGAGTGAGGTAATTCCTCAGCCTCTCCGCGAATTGGGGAAAACTTTCTCCCTTCTCCAGTCGACTTTCCCTAAACATCGTTTGGCACTTCCGGGGAGTCCATTGGAATCGCTGTAACAGGGCGTTCCGCAGAGCCTCAAAGTTACCTTGGTCATCTACCAGCATCTTGCTATAGACCTCATACGCATGTCCTCTTAGAGATTGAGATAATTTGAGACACCAAAGACTATCATCCAGCCCGTATGCCTTTGCCATCCGTTCAAATTTTTCTAAAAATACCTCAATTTTCTCATTCCCGTTAGGAAAAGAGTCCATCGGAAAATTCATGGCTGCCATCCGGGGCCCTCCGTTTCCTGAGGTGTCTGTTGCCCCTGCTCCGGGAGAATCTCCGTTAGCCGAACTGCCTTCCGAAGATCGGTACTGCAGTTCCAGTGAACGCAGGGCAAGTTCATGCTGTCTCTCTGCTGCCTTCTCCCTCTCTTGGGCTTCCCTCTGTGCTAACTTCTCCTGGGCTTCCCTCTGTGCTATCTTCTCCTGGGCTTCCCTCTGTGGGCTTCCCTCTCTGCTATCTTCTCCTGGGCTTCCCTCTCTGCTTTTCTCTCCTCTCTGCCTGTCGGGTCTTCTCTTCTTTCTCCCGTCTGCCGGTCCTGTTCCCTCATAATGTAAGCCCTAGTCTCGGCCTCATTCATCCCCATGCTTTTAGCTGCGTCCTTCCATGCAGTAAGTAGCTTGACCAATTCAGCCATCTTACCTGACAAATCAGCAGTACTCACAACGAGGGGAAATGACAAAAAAGGAACAAGAAAAATTTACTGTTACCTACTATGAATATGCTGTCGCAAAAACCCGCACTCAGACTAGCACCAAGTCTGACTAATAACTACCTGAAAAAAATTCAAGTTATCCAGCTACCCAAAACCCGAATTTACTTTCCTGTCAAGAAAAAAATTCCATTAGCCATCAATTACTTCTAAGTCATAAACAACCTTACAACCACTATCATCTATACTAACTGGAACCTGTGGAAAAAAACTTATAGCTGGATCAGTCTTAATATAGCTCAAGTCTAGGGGATTTTTTTTTGAAATCTATTTCCAGAACTTTCTACAGAGACAATCTATGAATCTAGAATTGATCCCAACAAAGATGATCCCAAGGACGACGCCACCACTTTGTCAAGATCACAGAATTGAACGTAACAAAGACGCCACCCACTTTGTCAAGATCACAGAATTGAACGTAACAAAGATGATTCACCGGACGATAGCACCCACTTTGTCACGAAATGGATTTAGGACTAGAGACTGTCTACATATAGTGACAAGACAATAGTAAGAAGAAAGACTGAAATGATAGATTCAGATAGAAATATAGTGCAAACTGTGAAAGTTGAGACCATTGGCTCCGAGGTTGAGAACCGAGGTTGATTCTTTCCTCGCCACTTCGGACGTTTAAATTGCTATGGCCTCGAACCACCTCTAACTACCCTATGGGGATAAGGTTCAATTAAGATTCACAAACACCAAGGTACAGACAACATATAGCTACTGTACTAAAGGAAATGACTGATGCCAGCTACAATTTATACAAGTTTATTATACACCTATAAACAACAAACATATGCATGTCCCTTACATCAAGTGCGAGGATGCACTCCTGAAACAAAAGCAAGCACAGTTAAAAATGCATCAACCCCAACCCTTCTCCCACAATTGCAACCTGTATGGAGAAAGAAGGTAAGGTTAACTGAAATGAACTACACTGCACTTGATGTCGCCTACACTCCAAACTAGCTGTTCTAAATTCTAACTCTAACTCTAAGTCCACTGATAGCTGGAACGACGGCGAAGTGACTACACAATCTCTGCACAGACTTCGGTTCTACACAGCCTATCCTGGAATCTCCTGAACACAACTAACTGCACCTCTAAACTTCAGCAGCTGTCCTCTGCTATGATTCACCAAAACTAACAGTTCTGCCTATCTGTGCTGACTTCAGTAGAGAGAATGTTTACCCTATCTCTCTCCACTAACTCTGGACTTGATGACTGAGGGTTAACAAAACCCCACTGGATTCTGGACTGGAACTGTAGCGGACTTCTACCACTCGGAAATTACCTGCCCGAGTACCTATAACTGGGCTGTCGGCTTTATTATGGCCGTGAAGAAACGAACACAAAATTACCACACCGCTGGCAGCCTGCCAAATCTGCGTGTGTAACGAGCGTCAGAGCTCAGGATTTATCCACAAAAATCCTATTCGCTGGAAAATGTCTTCCCCTGGTTGGGAAAACGTATTTTCTTCCTCTCCGTCCACTACTGGCAACTAACGTAAAACCCTTGCGGTTCTGCGAATGCCCCAACTTTGCCGTGGGAGAAATTTTGTGGTCTCAAAATTCCGCTCTCATTCCCACAAAAAGCCGGCACCTGCTGTTTAGACAAAAGCAAAAACAACAGCTAAACAAAACGTTAATACTCTATTACAAATAACAATTAACTTCCTGACAAACCCTTAAGTCTTTAACACTTAAGTCTCCCCCGTCTATAATCAATACAGCTCCCCTACTCTCTCCCGTTATGCACCACCATACAAAATCATGCAAACAAAGTCCGCTCCCCCCACTGAGCTCCCTTCTCTACCTGAGCCCACAAGGTAAACATTGGCTAACCCAGATCGCCTGTTCTGCCTGACTAACTCCGAGCAACAACCATATTTTCAATGGCCCGTCTGGGCAGACGTACTGTGGCCTACTTCTTACGCTGACACTAATGCCGTAATGTTTAACACAACTAAAACTAGCCTTCTCTAGGAATTCCTAAAATTCCCGTCAATAATAGTAATCACATTCAAAATGAAATACAAAATAATTCCCTTAACATAAATAAATGTCATCTCCATCTTCTGAATACACAGAATAACAAAGCACAATCAATAACCTATAACCCTGTTTACGCTAGCATCTACATGCCGTCAAAAGTTATACATAACCCCTGATTATCAAATTGAAAACCCCGTAGTTCAACCACGTGCTTATCTCCCCCTCGTCCCTCTGAACGTCGTATCAATAACAATTCCGTAACCAACGCGCCCACGCGCTTCCAAATTATGCCTCTTTCACTCCCGTCCACAGATATATGCGTAACTATATAAATAGCGAGCATCAATACTCTCACTAAAATCACAAATAAAAATACACATTACGCGCTCCCGACTATTCTGTAAATAAATAAAATTCGCAGATGCGAGTTTCTCTCCCGACCGACTTTGCAATAATACAAAGCGGTGATATCTCAACTTTTAAACCATGCCGCTATTCTTTCAACAAGGAATTAAATGGACCTAGTTTCTCATGTCTATCACTCAGATCGAATTGATGGCTCTGGAGTTAAATTAAACTAAACTGCCCAAAGAAACTTAAATGATCGGCTAGGACTAGAAAAATTAAATAAAGTCCTCACGCAAAAATTCATGCTTACCAAATCTCGAATGTCCAACTGAAGGCAATCGACTTGACTGGCAACCGGCTTTGGCAATTATTCATTAAAAGAGAAAGAAGCTTATGAAATATAGGCCTTTTATAATCAAGACCCCCACGCGCCGACTTCGTGACGTCATATGCGCGGCGTGGTTCTTAAGCCAATGGGCGCTCTGCATTTCAACTGCAGTTAGCTCTCCGCCAATCAGAACCTTAGATCTTTCTGATGCAACCAGTCCCCGCTAGACAAAGAACCGGGAATTGGTCCTAGCCCTATACTGCGGAAATGAAGCAAAAATGGCCGCAAATAATTTAACTCCCGAAAAATGCGTATATGGCCACGCAATATCTTTAAAAAAAAGACAATCTGGTGCCAATCCTGATCTAGCATCTATAATCTTAATCTAGAATAATACTTTCTAATTCCCTACACCCCCATTCTAAACACATAAAGAAGAACCATAAAGCAGATGAGATCAAACTCCCTCGTGATCTCATCTTGAAAAAAAAACGTAAATAATAGAAGGAGAAGAAACATGGAGAAGGATTACCTGTAATCCCTCCTAAAATATAGTGAACAAAATGCAAGGAGAAAAAGACATGGGCCATTTGAAAGACAGAATCTCAGTACTTTCGTCACAACCAGCAGAATGGAAGGAAGGATATCTGGTTAAGTTGCCTAAGAAGGGAAATTTACAAGAGTGCACAAATTATAGAGGAATAATGTTACTATCAGTGCCAGGAAAAGTATTAAACAGGATTATCCTTGAGAGATTAAAAGAGTCCATAGACAAGAAACTGAGAGATGAACAAGCAGGTTTTCGACAAAACAGATCATGTACAGACCAGATAGCCACTTTGAGAATAATAGTTGAACAAAGTCTGGAATGGAATTCACCACTATACATCGGATTTGTGGACTACGAAAAGGCATTTGACAGTGTAGACAGAGAATCACTTTGGAAATTGTTGAGGCATTATGGAGTTCCCCTGAAGATCATCAATTTAATAAAGAAAACATATGAAGACATGACATGCAGAGTTCTTCACGAAGGACAGCTTACAGAACCGTTTGGGATAAGAACAGGAGTGCGACAGGGATGCCTCTTGTCTCCATTTCTTTTCTTGCTGGCAATAGATTGGGTTATGAGATCATCGACAACACACAACAGAAATGGAATCCAGTGGACTCTGACTAAGCAGTTGGATGATCTGGATTTTGCTGATGACTTGGCTCTTCTGTCCCATAGCCTTAATCAGATGCAGGACAAATTGAAAACACTCGATGAGAGGTCACAGCAATTGGGTCTGAAAATACACAGGGAAAAAACAAAAATAATGCGAATAAATGCAGGTAATGATAACAGGGTTGAACTTGAAGAAACACCAATACAAGATGTAGAATCATACACATATCTTGGCAGTAATATAGACAAAGTTGGAGGGACAGACAGCGATATCAAAATAAGAATACAAAAGGCAAGAGGAGCTTTCATTGCATTGGGAAATATATGGAGATCAAGAGAAATAGGATCCAACACGAAAATAAGAATCTTCAACTCAAATGTGAAGTCAGTCCTATTGTATGGCTCAGAGACATGGAGAACAACAAAGACAACAACCAAAAAGCTACAGACTTTCATAAATGGGTGCTTGCGTAGAATAGAGGGATTAAAATGGTATGACAAGGTTACCAATGTGGAACTGATGACAAGAACTAGACAAGTGCCAGTGGAACAAGAAATGAGAAGAAGACGATGGCGATGGATAGGACACACACTGAGGAAACCTGTTGATAGCATTACAAGGCAGTCCTTGTTCTGGAACCCCCAGGGCAAGAGAGGCAGAGGAAGACCAAGAAGTACATGGAGAAGAGAGTTGGAAACAGAGGTGAAAATGATGAGGAAAACATGGAAAGAACTTGAGATGATGGCACGTGACAGGAGGACTTGGCATGTGTTTGTTGAAGGCCTATGCTCCTTTGGGAGTGGAGGGTTATGAATGAATGATGTTAGAGCTTCTTTTTCTTCTAATTTTTTGTTTTTGGGAGTTAATTTTTTTCAAAAAAATGATAGAATCATTTTTTTTCCCGGAGCGGGTGGTAACTGTTGCAAGTGGAACTTATGGAAGGGGAAGTAATCTTTAGAATGTTTTGGACAAATTAAATTTCGAGTTGCAACGCTTGATTAAGCGGATACTTGTTTGACTTTAGGATAGAATTATCTTTTCCTATTTTTCGAGTGACAGAGTACAGATAAGCGTGTGAACGCTGTTTAATCTCAAGTGTTGAGATGTGTTTATTCTGTACTGTTTTGAGTCATGTGAATAGCTCGCAGCTAGTCTGCATGTATTATCGAGAGCGGTGTTCAAGACAGCCGAGTCTCGTGACGGGGTTTTTTGGCGGGACTAGTGTGTGATTTGGGAGTTGTGTTTTGGGCGTGGACCGTGTAGGTCGAGTCCCAGTGTTTTTGGATAATGTATGCCTACGTAGGATTTGAGAAAATGTCGACTTATATATTTCGCTGTGTGTACAGCCTATGTGATACACTGCAATGAAGATTTGTGTAGGCCATATGAACATTATTATAGCTGCCGTGTGAGCAGGCTTTATTGAGAATTGGAGTACTGTTTAGGCCATATGAAGATTATTATAGCTGCCGGGTGAGCATGCTTTATTGTGTAATGAAGATTTGTTTAGGCCATATGAACATTATTATAGCTGCCGTGTGATGCAGACTTTATTGAGTATTGGAGTACTGTTTAGGCCATATGAAGATTATTATAGCTGCCGGGTGAGCATGCTCTATTGTGTAATGAAGATTTGTGTAGGCCATATGAACATTATTATAGCTGCCATGTGATGCAGGCTTTATTGAGTATTGGAGTACTGTTTAGGCCATATGAACATTATTATAGCTGCCGTGTGATGCAGGCTTTATTGAGTATTGGAGTACTGTTTAGGCCATATGAACATTATTATAGCTGCCGTGTGATGCAGGCTTTATTGAGTATTGGAGTACTGTTTAGGCCATATGAACATTATTATAGCTGCCGTGTGATGCAGGCTTTATTGAGTATTGGAGTACTGTTTAGGCCATATGAACATTATTATAGCTGCCGTGTGATGCAGGCTTTATTGAGTATTGGAGTACTGTTTAGGCCAGGATGTGGACAGGTCGTATTATATATATTTAATGCAATGTGGAAATTATATGATTCGTGTTTTGCTAGCGAATGCGAGTACATTTATGCATATAACATTTCAGTGAGAAATCATCAATATAGATTGGGGACCCCAAGATGCAGCAATAGTGAATGCAGTCAGCGACTCATAGCTTGACTGCCTGCGTCAGGACCAGCAAACCAGAGCTGGTCAAGACCGTGCTCCACCTCCACGTGGTGGTCCTGGAAACAGTCTGCAGCAGTGCAGGCTGGCTGAGCGAGCACGGATCGAAATGGGAAGGCAAACTCGGTCCTTAAAAAATGCCGTGCAGAAGTCGGATGTGTCGACCGAAAGGTGCAGATATCACAGCTTAGGCGTAAACAGACACAACGCAACCACCGTCCTTTTTAGGGCAAACGAGGAAGAAGAGGAAGAAGAAGAATATAGATTGTATCACAAGCCCAATACACAAACTCAAATTAGCTGACTCTTACAAGATGCCTAAGGAAGCTGCAGTCATATCTTTTTGTTTGTCTCCTTTGAGACCCACGGAAAACTACATGGGGCAGCTGTAAATACACTGGGCAATATTAACAAGCTATACATTTATGATACAATATTAACAAGCTATAGATGTATGATACAATATTTAAAAGCTATAGATATACCATACAATATTTACAAGCTATAGATGTATGATACAATGTTTAAAAGCTATAGATATACCATACAATATTTACAAGCTATAGATGTATGATACAATATTTACAAGCTATAGATGTATGATACAATGTTTAAAAGCTATAGATATACCATACAATATTTACAAGCTATAGATGTATGATACAATGTTTAAAAGCTACAAATATACCATACAATATTTACAAGCTATAGATGAATGATACAATGTTTAAAAGCTATAGATATATCATACAATATTTACAAGCTATAGATGTATGATACAATATTTAAAAGCTATAAATGTACCATACAATATTTACAAGCTATAGATGTATGATACAGTATTTAAAAGCTATAAATACACCATACAATATTTACAGATTATAGATTTATTGATGGCTTAAACAATGTTCACAATTCACAAATGGGACCCAAATAAACTATTTTTCGATTTTTTAGTCTAGAAAAGGGTAGACAGTTAAAAAAAATAACATATTTGATAACTTTAGCACTTACGAGGAAAAAGATCTTGACGGTAATAGGTTTACTTATTTATATTTTATTTATGAGACTTTTGCCATGCAAACTTTGAAACTGCAAACAAAAATTATAACGTAAAAGATGCTCAACCTACAAGACATCCAGATAGGGCTCTCCACAATATAGTTTCCACTCCAAGGCTCTCGAGCTGTCATCAGCGAGTCTCGGTCCCAAGGAAGACCTTGGAAGAAGCTATCAATCAAATCCCATGCAATTGTGCTGGGGAGTAAGAAATAAATGTCATTATTTGGTCTACTTTTCTTTGTTTATTTCTTGGATTATGTACTTAAAGGATAATCTTCATAAAGAAAACATAAAGAAACAAACACACACATGAATACATACATAAAACTTGTAAAAGTCCCAACAATTACACGATAAATAAATACATAAATAAAATCTGACATAAATAGTTCACATCACATAAATACTACAATTAACTGTAAATAACACTCCACAATAAATAAATTCAAAAGGATAAATAAGTTAAACTAAATGTCCTAATTATAACAGAAATTAGGTTGAGCAGCTCACACTCTCTGCCAATATGGCAGGATGGTAGCGGCAAATGAAGCTATTTGATGCTATCATTAAAAGAAAAAACACATACATATACTTACCTTGTCATTAGACCTTGAACATAATTCTGGTTAAGAATCTGTACGATGAAAAATGAACAGTAATATAAAAAGACATAAAAATATAAAAAGATATAAAAATATAAAAAGATATAAAAAAATAAAAAGATATCTAATCTAGCAAGTAACCCATCAAGAAATGACAGAAACACATTTAGTTATTTTTTGTTATTGCCCCCATTCATGAATATGCCTGTTGATGACTTCTAATGCAGATTAACTCATTCTAACCCAGGCAGTTTTCTGGTTTTACCCAGGCCCAATAATAGAAATGTTTTTTTCTACAGGTGCTGTTTTAAAAACATGCAGCAGGCATAAAAGTTAATTCGGCAGAAATATGTATTATGCATAAAACTTTAGGAAACTGGCCAAAGAGTGTTGTGAAACACTTATGTGATGTACAAATTTTTTGTTATGACCTGCGAAGTATAGAAACCATTAAAAAATCAAAGTAAAGAAATTGATGAAAATTGTGCACTTAGGGGCCTACATGTAAATATTTCAGAAATCAAACATTTCAGCTCTGCTTAATTCCTACATAAAAGGCCCAAAATCAAAATTTATATCTACTTGAAAATGAATCCAAGAAGTTTGATCACAAACAAACGAAAATTATAATTTTTATGATTTTTTCTGTGAAGTTCAGCAATACTGAACCAGGAATCTCTTACTCAGTCCTGTCCTACGTAGTTTAATTAATTTATTACTTAAAAATATCACATTTAGCATCCTTCTCGGAACTGAAAATAGGTTATTATCAATATCGCTATAATTCATTTAGAAATAATCTGTTGCAGTTATGTATGTAACTATGCTACGGTTCTTGTGCGTTAATTCACTGCTAAAATCAAATTGTGGAAATTTATTACCCAAACTGAGAACCATACTTTTTCTTGACTGAAAAAGGTTGATTTCACATTGTGATTTGGGAGGGCAAGTTAAAAAAAAAAAAACGTTCCTCGTGCATTCATAGTTAACATGCTTACGACAGACCCCCCCCCAAAACCCCCCCCCCCCCCCCCGTATTTTAATTTTAAGTTTATAAACCAATAAAACGGTATTGAATCAGTTCTACAAGTTAACGGTACACAGGAAACAAGGGAAGTCGCTGCCGTTGACTTTTCTAACTCAAGATCAGAGTCAGGTACCCATTTACAGCTGGTTAGACTGATGCGTGACACTACCAAGCTTTGAACCCAAAACCCGGTAACTTATTGCGGTAGTGGAGTGTTAGAGACTCCACCATACTAGATCCAGCATCAAGAGGTAGGGAGACCAGTTTCCTTCCTCGCTGTCTTTTCCTTCCCTAACTCAAAGTTAAGTACCCATTTATAGCTAGGTAGGCCCCACCTCTCGATGCTGGACCTAGTATAGTGAAGTCTCTAACACTCCACTACCGCAATAAGTTACCGGGTTTTGGGTTCAAAGCTTGGTAGTGTCACGCATCAGTCTAACCAGCTGTAAATGGGTACCTGACTCTGATCTTGAGTTAGAGAAGGCAATGGCAGCGAGGAAGGGAACAGGTGTCATGCATCAGTCTAACCAGCTGTAAATGGGTACCTGACTCTGATAGGGACTTGAAAGCTGATGATGATGATGATTATGATGACTAGCAATTCCCTAGACTTAAGGGTCTTTTATATTTGGACATGCGCCCTAATATAACCGACTAGGTTGAACGGGACGCGCCTCACCAAAACGAGACAAAAGTGTAAAAAAAAAAAAAATTCGAGTAAGTTGTATATTCAGGGCCCACAAAACCCACAAAACTGCACCTACCACGGTCCTATTCAGGGCCCACAAAACTGCACCTACCACGGTCCTTTTCAGGGCCCACAAAACTGCACCACGGTCCTGTTTAGGGCCCACAAAACCAACTAAACTGTACCCTGGCAAGAAAGCCTTTATTTGTTTTCACCACTGGGTGTGGAGGGCTGGGTGGAGAGAGCTGGGTGGAGAGAGCTGGGTGGGGAGTTGGTCCCCTCCCTCGCTATGCACTGATCCTTGTCAAATATTTACCTAATCAGAGACGGATTAACGTAGTAGCAAAAGTAGCATATGCTACGAGCCCCTTTCTTTTAGGGCCCCGCGCCAATAAATATGTACATCATTTTTTGGTCATCTTTTAATACGAGCGTTAAACCAATGATCTTGTGATGTATGCCATCTTTAGCGCCTTTTCCTTTGATGTCACTTAATTGTGAGAGAAAGAGCATAACAGGGTGACTTAGTGTGACTCTTTATTACTTTTATCTTAACTGTTTGCGGACAGAAGCAGTCATTTTCTTTGGATTTATTGAAAGCCTGTACACCTTCTTTTCTGCTTCTACCTACCGGTGGGGTCTCCTTTCTACTGCATTATGTGCTGGCGGTAGTCATAATAAGTCCCATTTGCCCTTTGTGAAAAGACTATCAGATACCAGGTGGTCCGCTTGGGCAGATGCGACAAAAGCACTTTTACACAGCTTTTCTGCAATAAAACAAGTCTTGGATGATATTTCAGATGACAATGATCAGAAGGCAGAGTGTCGTCAACAGGCTCGTTGTCTACTTTCAACCATGATGAAGCTAGAAACTGGAATAATGATCATACTGTGGGATCAAGTATTACACCGTTTTCAAATGACCAGTGCTTCTCTGCAATCTTCTGACCAAGATTTGAATACAGCTTGTGCACTCTATGAATCCCTGCGGGGGTATATTCAAGCTATGCGGTCTACGAGACATGAGAAGGCGCTGAAGATGGATAGGATACACACTGAGCAAACTTGCTTATAGCTTTACCAGGCAGTCCTTCGGGACGCGCCTCGCCAAGACGAGGCAAAAATTTTACATTAAAAATAATAAATAAACAATGACCCATGCTACCACCCCTGCCTGCAAAAATGCATAATAGACTAACCCGCAACCCCTACCTGCCAAATGTACTAACCCCGCCCGCAGGCGAAAAAAAAAAAAAATTACTGTAAGAAAAAAATGTAAGAAATAGTACGGTGCTCGAATTGGGTACTAAATTGCCAAAATATTAATTTGACGGTGAATTAACGCACAAGTACCTATGCAACATGTAAACAAACTACTTAATGACATCACTAACTGATAAAAGTATGCAAAACATTAAGCACCAGAATACTTATTTCACTACCAGTTCAAAACACATGGTCCACAGGAAATGTTTGCATGATTTGAACAAGCTATGGCCACTTATTTTTTAATTTTTTTGTTCAGAATGGGAACACGTATAAAGTTAGCACACCATGCACCAGCGAGTAGATCTATATGGTAGCCTGGCGCACCATACGGGTCATGGTTAAGAATGAGTTAAGAAATTTTTCTTCTTCAAACATCATGCATATGAAGAAATCAAATGATGCTGACATTTTCCTCCATAAAGCTTAATTTGCAGGCTTACGAGACATCTAAATCAAATTTCCTCAGCATGCTTTATGATCACAGAGTGACTTACCCTTGCCCAGCATCCTCCTCCAACGTCATCATTGAAAGTACTATAATCTTCAGATGACCACAACTGTTTGCCTACACGTTTAGCCAATTCTGGAGACTGGACACCTGGATAGTGCACTCTGGAAAATAAAACAAGGTCGATATTTATGGAACTGTCCACCAAGAATTGTCCATGTGGATCTCATGATCCAACATTGAAGAGCAAAAAGAACAGAACCACTGAATCCTAATAAGCATGTCATAAAAGGCAACTAAAGTGAGTTGTGTGCAGAAATTCAGCAGTCTCAAAATGTAAATCAAGCTCTTACAGAAACCACTACGGCAAAAGCACATACAGTACTTTGGTGCAGTCTTCCCACAAGAGGCCAACTGTAAAGGAATAGTAAGAACAAGATATTGAGGATAAATTTACATATGGTATAATTTGATATTTCCCTGTGTAGATCCTGGGAGTCTCTGATGTGACACAGAAAGAATAGTGTTACTGTTCACTCAGGCAAAATCTATACTGTATATAATGGCACGTGACAAGAGGACTTGGCATGTGTTTGTTGAAGGCCTATGCTCCTTTGGGAGTGAAAGGGTTATGAATGAATGAATATAATCAACCACAAATAATGTGCTGCAACTTTTATACTTTATACAGAATACTTCTCAACATTTTACTAGTGCTAATATTAAAAATACAATACGTCACGATTTCTGTTTTCAGTATGACATATAGCTTTTTAGATTACAAATATTTACTGAGAAGATGCCGCATACCCCTTCATAAAACAGCATAAAAAACTATATTCTAGTTGGTAAAGAAATTATTTTTAAAAAATACTTTTTTTGTAATTTGTGAGCATAAAATAAAAGCAAAGGAAAATGTTTTTTCTTGTGGTTTCAGTTACATGAACAATACTCTAAAACAGAAATTTAAAGCTAGGATAACCACAGGTGTATATAAGGCATTATGTGAAATTTTTATACAATTCAAAACTCTTCAAAGCATTTTAAATGATGAAATATTAGGTTATTAAGGAATTAAGGAAGCAGTGGTTACTTGGTTAACTGGTTAAGCTACGTAAGTTAGAGAAATTCTACGTATGGTCTCATCCACCCTTAATATACATGGACTGAGACAGTAAATGAGGTAGAGCAATCTCAAAAGCAATGGCTCATGATACAGAAAAAGCAAAATGTGTAGAACACTAGATATATATTTGACCTAAACTAAAAAAAAAAATTGTAATTATATATTTTTCGTTACTTCAATTGTTCACATATTTCATTATCCCTATTTTCATTATTATTCATATATTTTCCTGTACATGTTTATTCATCTTTTTTTTAATTACAGTTTATTCTTACTGATCTTATGATTTCAACTACTGTTTTTCTTTTTTTTTTGCTTTGTATTTGCCACCCATCTCGTTTCCCATCAGCTTGCTGCTTCTTTTTTAACATCACTCCTAGCTTTTCCTTGTTGTAGTGAAACAGACAGATGGGATGGGTAATGGATCCCGTTACATGCCCATTGAGGCATACTGGGAATATGATGCTAGGCCCATATTTTCTTGAACATCGGCACACTAGGGGTGATGTGGTCAGCCTTAACCTTCCCAGAGTTACTCTGGTACCCAATTCATGAGGCTAGGTCGACCCCATGGCCATTTGCGGTCTAAAAAATCCCACCTCAACTGGGGATTGAACCATGAACCATCAAGCTACAAAGCCAGTGCACGAACCACTGTACTACAACGGCTCCAGAAACAGACAGATACATTCTGGAAATGTCCCCGTATTATATTGCAATATAATTCTAAATGTGAGATTCACAACGGGGGAATCACCTAATTATTCTGGGAAGAAAAAGGAGGCAACCAATTAGAAGTGCCAAAAACGAGCCAATCAAATGCACAGGTAGTGAAAGGGAGAAACTCACTGGAATTAAAAAAGGATATTCAACCAGAGACAGATTAAACCAATCAGACTGATGAGAGGGAGATCCGATCAAACACAGGCTCAATCAAATCATACAAATTGGGAAACTGTTTATAAGCCTGTTTTCAACTCAATTCTGGACTCAAAAATTCACTTCAAGATCTCATAGCTGAAAAGACATTCAGCAGACTGACCCACATGAGTAAGAAGCCACAGTAGACAGCTAAGAAGTCCAGCTGACTTTCTCTTGTGAAGTTGATTGCTTAGCGATTATAAGCTCAAGCCAGTCCTTGTGACAGGTGTCTAAAGGGTATGTTTATAAAAGTGTAAAGATTGTTAATTATTTTAGTATCATGTAATTTGATGTAATATTTAACATTAATGTTATGATTGACTTTGATTTACATGCTGGTGGCTTATCTTGGTACTCCTAACACTACGCTGACAACTGAACTTGGTCTCCAGCTGAATATTACCTGAAAACAATCCTGAGCAGCATTGACGCAGCTCGAGTCCTTATCGGGATTACACAATGCAAGCTAACAGTCCTTTTTAGGGCTTAGTTTTTAATGCTGTGTACACAAGAGTTTGTCTTCTTCTTCTTCCTCATTTGATGCAAATTCCTCTACTTTTTATAAGAGAAACCACTTTGGCATAACTAAAGACCAAAGGGAAATAATTAAGAGTTCAGAAAAAAATTTTAAAATAAGGTGCATAGTCTTCTGGTGTATTTTATTGATTTCATGATGTATTTCTTTGATTGACATGACCATGTCCTCATGACTATATTGTCAAAATGAGGAATTTTATCAATAGTGGCCCGTCATCATCGGAGGCTCGTCTTAGTCGGAGACAACAGATACCGTAGTCTGGTGCATATGTTTGCAGGTTCCTAGACGAGAGAGAGTCACAACCAAAGTTTCTGGTAAAGTGTAAAATTGACAGCAGTGTGTGAGTAAAGCACCAACTCTGCATTTTAGTAGCTCACGTCTACCTGTCCAGGTGAATAAGTCTCTTGGAGGAAAATTTACATCTGATCAAGCTACAGAAGTGTCTGTAGAGAAAGAAACTGAAAGAGATAAGTGAACTATTTTATTGAGAAAGCAAAATCCAGAAGTTACCAAATGGCCAATATGATGATAAGAGATAATGACAATTTATTAATTTTCAGCTTGCGATTTTGTAAACACCTATCTGAAACTTTTAATAGACATCTATTTTATTTATTAAAGTGTACTGATATATCTTATAAATTGCAGTTGATTGATTTTGTTAAAATTCCAGTTACAGTTCATAATTTTGTTCTTGTGTGAAATTAACTACAATTTAATATTTTAAAATCGGTAGAAATAACAACAAGCTGCATTCCACTCAACTATTAATAGAGACACCCTTAGAGTATAGGATAGGTCTAGCAAGAAGGTGACTTACTTCACAGCTCTCTTCTACAGCTACTATCTAGAACTGTGTCATCCCTACCTCTAGTTCACCAATTCTCTTCTCGATTTCTGGAAACTATTTTATTATCTAACTTCCATCTCTCCACATTTGTGTCCTCGAGAGAATTTTTTACTAGGATTTACCAGAATTACAAAAGCAATGTTCATTTATGGCTCATAACACGTCTTTTTATTTTTCATGCACTTAGATTAGTTCTCACCTTCTTTTCTCAGCTATGTTGCTTTGCTTGTCCCTGATAAAGATCTTGTGGCCATAACACAGGCCATATATTTGTCCTTTATCCTTGTAAGACTTACACTACTATGTTCATTCACCTCACCTGTACAAGCAATGACAAGCTACATAAAAAAGCCTAAGGGAAAGTAAATGTTTGAGTGTTTAAAAAAAAATTATCCTGTGTATGCTACAAACCCTAAAACATCCACAGCTTCAAGCACACTGGCCTCTTTAAGTATTGGAGTTATAGCACCCCACCATGAATCAGTGGCAACGATTCTTGTGTCCTCATAGCTATTCTTATCCAGTGTAGCTCTCAGAACCTGAGGTCAGTATGCACACATGTATATAAAATAATAAAGCATTTAAAAGATACAACATAACAAAGACTTTGTTAAAATAACAAAACAAATTGCAAAGCTTTGGAAAATCTATGGCCTTCACTATCTTTCAAAAGGGTAATCAACTATTCACATTCATTGTTCACTGGCAATTCAGATCAGATCTAGTGTAACTCAGCATCCAAGGTCAGCTACAACTGATCACCACTGTTTTATCTCTCCCGTACTAAAGGTATCATCTGATAGGCTCAATGTTCATCTCATTCTTAACCCTTTGAAAATAAAGTTCGTTCGTTCATTCTCATCATGTTATCTTCCCAATTTCATTCATTACCCTCCAGGTCCCCAAGGAGCATAGGTTTCTAACACAAGCTGTCATCCTGTACTGTGCCATCCGTTGAAGGTTGTTCCATGTGTTCCTCATCTCCAGTTCTTTTTTCCTGGTGTGTTTTGGTCTACCTCTACCCTCTATTCAATGGGTGTGTAACGGGATCCTTTACCTTTACCCCTGGAGATTCCACAATTAGGACTGCCTTGTAATGACACCAAAAGTTTCCTCAATGTGTGTCCTATCTATCATCTCGTACTTGTCATCAGTTCCACATTGGTGATCGTGTCATACCATTTCGGTCCTTCTATTTTATGCAAGCGCCCATTTATTACATTCTGTCCTGGGGTGGTTGTCTAGAGCTCTATTAACGAGGACAGTAATTGTAAAGGAACTCACCCTGGTAAAAGTCAGGCAGTAAACCCTGCAAAAATTCAGTGCAGGAGGAGCATGGCAGTCTTGGTTGGACATTTAACTAAGAGAAAGAAAACTTCACACAAACCCGGGTAGGAAAGACTCGTTAGTCTGGAAAGACAGCTTTCCTAGGAGAGATAACTCTGATGACAAACAACTGCTGCCTTGCAGGGAGGTCATGGAAAACCAAAGGCTAGGGAAGCAGTCCCAAATAAATGCATGCTGAAGACGGATGCACTGGGCTGCAAGGGGCGCTAGATAGTGCAACGCAAACTGCCTTGAAAGGCGAATGAGGAAGAAGAAGTGTCAGATACTCAGTCCTTGCTTTGGAAGGTCTAAAATGGATGGCTACAGCATAAATGGACAACAACCATAAAAGCCTCGAATCTCTGGGAACTAGTGTGGATCTACTGTCCTGGTCATGCACGGGTGAAATGCAATGAGAGAGCTGACAGACTAGCTTCAAGTGTACCCAAAGTGGGGACACTGGATATGGATAAGGCAGAGATAACAGTCTCCAAAGTTATTCCTAAGAAGAATAGTGTAATCAAGATAAAATCCACAACCAGTTACAATATTGTGTACAACGCCACACCCATAAATGCAATGAATAATACAGGCATGCAGTAACTACAGATATTATTACATTCACAAGCACACTTAGCAAAAAGTCTCCATGATAAATGACCCATATCTAAAGTAGTAAACGTCTTCATTCCTCAAAGGTCATTCTCAAAAGAAGAAACTAGGAATGAATTTAACTGTCACAGCCAGGGCTTCTGAGAACACAGATGAGGCTATGGTCATTTCACATTGTGATACCTTCTCACTGTGTGGGAAGAGGTTAAAAAGGAGGATCATGCACCCCTGGTTGAAGTGAGGCCCCACTATGAGGGGAGATTCAGACCAAATGACCCTCTGTTCTCTCCCTGATCACGGCTATGGGTATCATGCACTGCATAAGTATGATTAAGCAGTTTGTTACTTGAGGCACCATTCAACAAAGCATGTTATGATGTTTACCAAATAACATTACAGCCCTTTACATACTAAGAGTTAGCAGAAATTCTTTACTGTAAAATTTCAAAAGAAAAAAAAACAGACCCAATGAAATCAACAGCAGTACCCAGCTCACTGTCCTTCATAATAGAATTCACTATGTCAAATTTAAGGTCAGAGGCAACAATGCAAACATGACTGTATCCATTTTCATCCAGTGTTTTTCGCAGAACCTAAAGAAGAATTTCTTCAATCATACTGTGACTTTTGTTTCCTCATTTCCACTTATTTAGATAATACAATCTCAATTTGAAATGTTAACAAATAAAAGTATTCACCCATCATCATGATTAAAATCTGGGGAAAACCTGATAATTTAACAAGATATAATTTAAATGACTGTCTGTTACGTACATTTATTACCTACGGGGGTAGTCTTCGGTCCTGCCAAATGTACGCACCAGTTTTATATAGTTATATTATTTGTGCGTTCGATTGATTCATGCACTGACGTGCACAATGCTGTGTGAGTTGCTTTGGACGCACGTGTAACCTAGTTGAGTAGATTGTGACGTCATGATAGGGGCAGCTCGGACGACATTTATGTCCGCAGTGTTATTCTTTGATTCCTGGCAAATTTGAAGATGCCATCAGTTGTATTCGTATCTATTGGTCTTCATGGCGAAGCCAATAGTGGATGTATGAAGTAAGTGTCGCCCCATTTCTTATGGCAAGTTTAATTATGTAACTTAAAGTATCAGGCCGCTCCTATTTATGGTCTAGCGGGAATTCATCGGAGATGACATTCCTAGAATTGGACACACGGAGTCGATAGCCTTTGGAATCTTTTGTAGAGGGAGAATCCATATGTGGAATCAAGTTAATGAATATATATATATATGCTTCACATGTTTAATATGCCGTTTTACCTATGCCAAAGTCGTGGTATGGATACCGAGAGGTTAGCCAAGATGAAACACTAACCTGGTTGTATTGTTATATCTGCCTTTGTTTGGATTGGATATGCTATCTAAGAATTTTATGAAGAAAGTCTGGGATGCTTACAAGTATGATATAAATTATTGCTCCGTGAGAATGAATCCGTTTGCCTTAATAAACGTCCTTGGGAGAAGGTCAACGGACGTTAATACCATGTCTGTTATATGGTAATGGAAGTGATCCTTAGTCACTGGAATATAAGAGAACTTAACTGTTAGAGAATCTACAACAACTATTAACAGTGATATTAACATTTTGACGTATGATCTTCGCATCTGTAACTATGATTGTATTGTTCCACTTCGTTGGTGTCACGTCAATAAAATATATGTACTGTAATCACCGGCTTGTGTGCTGCCAATACTTGCCCAGTTCACCCAATGCAACGATACTTGTTGGAATTTTCGTTTGAAGAACTTTGTTGACATTTATTCCGTTTTAACCATTCGCGTTTCAATTTACCTCTTCACTGAACTTAACGATAAAATGGAGTCAACAATAAATGGTGTTCCAGTGTGTTCTGGAAATATCTAATTTCAAAGGAACGTACCCATCCAAATTATCGTTTGAAAAGAAGAATTTTTACTTTCAAGGCGACATCATCTCAATTTGGATCCTACCGTGATATGAATCAGATTCAACTTACGTTTACCAAGGTCAAGGTCTTCAATCAACCTCCACGTCAAGTTTCACAGTGACTGATTACTTGGAGATCATCTCTTCATCATTATTGCGTGCGAGCTGTAATCTAGAGAAGCAGAACGAAGTATTTTATCTGTAGACGTACATCCACGGAGACGAGGCACATTGATTTTTTACCTGCACGCGAGATGAGTATAACGTGTTTCCGTTGTACACTTTATTACGCTTAGTTGTGCCTTCCGTGATATGTCCACCTTCATATTTTTCGTGTTAAGTGTTATATGTTGTGTATTCTTCGTGGGAGGTAGGGAGGTTGATCTGACAAACGAGATCCATCTCGAAGCCAATTCGGGCTCTTCGTCAGATGTTCTGTAGGGCTCGTCTTGTAAGTTTCAATTGAGCGATAGTTCCGGTACAAGGCTAGAAACCTTGCCGAAGTTCCGATCGCTAGTTGCTTCTTATAATATTATCTATTTAGCTGTTTCGTCACGTTTAATCGTTGTTTTTGGTAGCTATTTTTATTCATAATTTAGTTTTATGATGAATTTTGTTTGTATTTTGCGTCCATCTCACCTTTCCTGTCGTTTAGTTTTTTACAAAACCTATGTTTTTACACTGTGTTGTCAATTGTACTGTTAATTATCTGATCGTAGTTATCGTCGTATATTTTTACGATATTCTATTTTAGTTATACATTTTTATTTTTTTTATTTCTACGATTGTGTTCTACCGTCCAGTTTATCATGTCTTGTCGGTTATGTTTCTATTGTCTTTCTCGTTGTTCATTTCATGACATTTGATTACATAAATTTATTGATTAATAACATATTTAATAATTATATGATAACATTATACCGTTCTAAGGACAGGAACAAAAACCACGAGTTGTAGTAACAATTTTAAGTAGTATTATTACATAATAAAATTGAATAATGGCTACCTTAGACTATTTCATTAAGCAAGCAAAAGCTCTTCAGATGGCTCCTGAGGAAGCAAAAGCATTTGCACTTGCAGAATATAAGAAAGCTCAAGAAATAGAAGCTGATCAGAGAAGGTTAGAAACTTTACGTTTGGAAAATTTGAAATTTGAGGCAGATCAAAAAAGGATTGAGGCGGAGGAGAATGAGGAGGAGAAAAAAATGAGAAATTAACTGAGGAAGAGGCAGAGGAGGATGAAAAGAAGAGGAAATTTATAGCTGAGGAAGAGGAGAAAAAAATGAGATTAGCCGCTGAATTGGAAGAGAAACGATTTCAGCGAGAGGCAGAACAGAAGCAAAGGGAGGCTGAAGAAAGACTTAAAAAAGAAATGGAAGTTAAACAAAAAGAAATGGAAGAAAAAAGATTAATAGCTGAAAAAGAAATGGAAGTTAAACAAAAAGAAATGCAAGAAAGAAGATTAATAGCTGAACAAAACACAAAACGACTTCAGCTTGAGATGGAAGAGAATGAAAGAAAACGACAGCATGAACTGAAATTAGCAGAGTCAGAATATGAGAGACTTAGGTTAACTCAGGAAGCTAATTCTCAGAGAACTTTTGAAAGCCAAACTTCATCCAGACATGATAATTTTAAGGAAATTCACCTTAAATTACCAAAATTTAATCCCCCGTCTGATGACGTGATATTCTTCCTAGATAGGTTTGAGGCCACTTGTGTGTCTTATAACGTGGATAAAGCTCTATACTGTACATATTTATCCAGATTACTCACAGGGGACGCATTAGCAGTTTATCATACCACCAGCATTGGTGAGAAAAATGACTATAATGCTCTTAGAGCGGCACTTCTGCAAAAATTCCAAATGACAGAAGACCAATATCGTTTAAAATTTCATACATTACTACCCCAATCTAGCAGAAATTTCAATGATTTTCTGTCACAAATACGACTAACATTAGAAAGATGGATTGAATTATCCAAAATTGAAAAGTCGTATGAAGGTCTCTTCAATTTACTGATGCGCGATAAGGTACTTTCGTCTGTAAATCCTACATTTCTCGCATTTTTACACGAACGGAAACCTTTATCTATGAAAGACCTAGAACAGCATGCTAAAAATTTTTGCACTGCTCACCCAAACATGGATCTAAGTAATACACAGATTAAGAATGAATTGCCTGTTGCTTTTGCAGCACAACAAAACAATTTTTCACGCAATCGTTCTTTTAGTGCTGACAGATATGTCAATAAGGGAAATAATGACAATTTTAACAATGGTAATTTTTACAAAGGGAAGCAATTTCAACAATCTGCTCCATTTAATGTTTCTTGGAACCAGGCTCACAGATCGCGAGATTTTGGTAACAATAATTTTAAAAATAATCAAGGACATTATAATAAACAAAACTGGAGATCAAGATCTCAGGGTCTGCAAAACAAACAATTTTTTGGTAATAAACCATTTTACCAACATCATAACGATAATTATACAAATTATCGGACTAATCCAAATTTTAACTCTAGCAGAAACTACAATTATGGCAATTTTAATGACAAAAATCAAAATCGATCGCGTCGACGAGATAGATCGTTGAGTAATACGAATAGACATTCTAATGTCGCTTTTAGTGATACACAGGCTAACATTGAACAGGGTAAAGGAGCTGAAACTCATAATGCTATGTGTTGTTCTCTTGATTGTACCCAAGTCAAAGATTGTTCAGAATGCTCTACTCTTTTCCAGCCCAGGGCGATCACGACGCTGCGTTGCGGACATACCTTACCTAGTCTACCTGCAGTCTGTACGGCCACTGCTGCTTCAGTACACCAGGGACAGGGCTCTTTTAAGTTTAACAAGGGATTTGTCAACAATATTTCATGCTCTCTCCTATTTGACTCTGGTTGCAGTACAGTCGGCGTCCGGACTTCGCTGATCAACCCAAGTTGTGCCACGGGCCGGGTTGTCAAATGTGTAACGTTTGGTGGCACAATTGAAACATTTGCCACTGCTATTATTGATCTTAATACTCCATTTTTTTCAGGAAAGATTCAAGCTTGTCTCCTTCCGAATCCAATTTGTGATTTGATACTTGGTCGCATACATGGTATTAAAGAGTGTACACCACAGCAAATTGCTGAATGGGAAGAGCGACATATTCAAACTGCAAATGCAGTAGTGACTAGAGCGCAAGCTACTAATATGTCGCATGATACACCTATGGAACCTACAGTTCATACCACTTGTGATGATGATGCTCCTATTTCACGGGAGTTGTTTGCAACATTGCAAAAGAATGATGATTCATTAAAAATTTTTTTTCAGTATGTGAACAAAAATAATACCAGCAACAAACTTGCAAAATCTAGACATGACTTTATACTTAAAAATGGGATTTTGGTTAGAGTAATACGAGAAAAGGATTCATCCTTATGTTCTCAGATTATAGTCCCATCCTGTATGAGATCTCGTATATTACGACATGCGCATGACTCGCAATGTGCGGGCCATATGGGTTTTTCGCGTACCAAATCCAGAGTGCTTTCGGCATTCTACTGGCCAGGCGTACATAAGGACATCACTCTCTATTGTCGGTCTTGTTTGATATGTCAAGAAGTTAAGGTACGGGGTCCATTTCATGCGGCTCCTATTCAAGCTGCGGACATCCCGATTAGACCATTTGATAAAATGGCTATAGACATTATTGGTCCTATGCTACCATCTGCTAGAGGGCATACGCATATCCTTACGTGCATTGATATGTGCACTCGCTGGCCTGAAGCCATCCCTCTCAAGAACACTTCATCTGCCAGTGTAGCAGAGGCATTGATGTTAATCTTCTCACGCATTGGTTTTCCACGGAAAATCTTGTCGGATCATGGGGTTCAGTTCATTTCTGAATCCATGTCTCAAGTTATGAAGACATTAGGTATAGACAGATCTCTAAGTTCTATTTATCATCCGATGTCAAATGGGTTAATTGAGCGTCTAAATAGGACACTCAAGCAGTTGTTGGGTAAGATAACTCAAGACCACCCACAAGACTGGGATCGGGTCCTACCCGCTTGTCTCTTTGCGTATCGCGAAGTACAAAATCAAGCAACGGGGTTTTCTCCATTTCAACTTGTTTTCGGCATGCAACCACGCGGTCCGATGTCGTTAATCCACGACTTATTGGTTGACGAGAATATTGAAGAGGAAACTCAATCCTCTTATGAGTATGTGATCTCTCTGAGAAAGAGAATCATAGATGCTTGTAGATTAGCTACTGCATCATCCGAACAAGCCAAAGAAAAAGCTCGTCTATTTGCAAACAAGTATAGACGTCTTCGCCAGCTCATACCTGGTGATGAAGCTTTTGTATTACTCCCTGCGCATAATAATCGTCTTTTAATTACCTGGAGAGGTCCTTTCAGGATCATCTCAAGAATATCCGATGTCGACTACATCGTTGATGTTAATGGTAAACATAAAACCTTCCACATTAATATGTTGAAGGAATATTACTCACGTCCTGATTATCTACAATCAGTGTTCCAAGCAACTGACGATCCTACACCTCCTATTCAACACTATTCTAGTTTGTCTGTCATCCAAGAAGAGGAATCTTCTTTCGATGATGTACAACTACCAATACCAGTTGTACCACTCCATTCCACTGAGAAATGGAATGATGTTACTATCTCATCTACTCTTACTGATGATCAACGTCAGCAAGTCTCTAATATTCTACACACGTATGAGGATGTCCTCACTGACATCCCAGGTCATACGTCAGTCATCCAACATGACATTATTCTGACTGACGATACACCGATTCGAGTTCGCCCATATCCTATTCCTTTACACTTTCGTGATAAGGTTGATAAGGAATTGGATGAGATGCTTCAATTAAATATAATTGAACCATCTTCATCACCATATTCTTCTTCTATGGTAATCATTAGGAAGAAGGACAACAATATACGTCTTTGCGTAGATTACAGGAAATTAAACAAAGTTACAAAATTCGATGCGGAACCATTACCTCTTTTAGACGACTTATTAGAGAAATTATCTCATGCCACATTCTTTTCGAAATTTGACCTTTCAAAGGGTTATTGGCAAGTGCCATTAACCCCTAAAGCAAAGCCATTCACCGCTTTCTCGACGCCACGGGGTCTTTTTCAATGGAATTTTATGCCATTCGGTCTAATGAATGCGCCAGCTACCTTTGTACGCATGATGCGCCGCATATTGTCTCATCGTCCCGATGTCATTACTTATATAGATGACATCTGTCTTTTCAGTGACTCTTGGGATGAACATATTCAGGGTTTAAAATCTTTACTTTCTACCTTACGGGATTATAACTTAACAGCGAAACCTTCAAAGGCTTTTGTCGGTTTTCATGACATCTCATTTCTTGGTCACCGTATAGGTCGCGGTTTAATGTATACAGAAGACAGTAACGTCTCTAAAATTTTAAACATCTCAGCACCTAAGACAAAAAAACAAGTGAGGTCGCTCTTAGGACTAATACAGTTCTATTCTAAATTCATCCCTCATTTGTCTACTATAACTGCACCTCTTTCTTCGTTACTGAAGAAAGGCACACCTAATGTAATAAAGTGGTCGCAGGATCATCAAACGGCTTTAGATTATATAAAACAATTTTTTTCAAATAAGCCTTTTTTAAGGTTGCCTAACAAAGATCTCACCTTTGTTCTTCGCAGTGATGCTTCTTCCTACGCTATCGCGGCAGTTTTGATGCAGGAATACGGAGGCACCTTATTTCCGATTATGTACGTATCCAGAAAGCTTACGACGAGCGAGATGAAGTATTCCGTTCTAGATAAAGAGCTCCTCGCTCTTGTCTGGTCAATCACAAAACTGGATCGTTATCTCCTCGGATCACACTTTGTGGTGGAATCCGACCAGAAAGCTCTTACAGCACTGAACACTGGGAACGTGAAGTCATCAAAGTCAGCGCGTTACGCTATTGCGCTTCAACCGTTCCATTTTGAGATACGAGCTATTCCTGGAGTACAGAATGTGTTTGCAGACTGTCTTTCAAGATGCCCTAGTGAACACGTCGAAATTAAACCACTTCCAGATGGTGAAACGTCCTCACAGAAACATGAATAACTTTGTACATGGTCACTGATTATACATCTGTGGAGACTATGTGTAGTTCTGCAGTATTCGTATATATAACTTTCAGAATATACTTACGTATGGATTATAACATTATTTCTTGTGGAGTAACGTTTTGTTAGAACGGGAACAGTGATATTAAAGTAACATTTTTTTTTAGTATGGAAACATTGGTAAGAGTGACAAATAGACATTCACTATTGTTATGGAACAGATTACACTACATATCGTGTTCGTAAACTTATTTCAGGCATGGTACATTTAGAACATATTCTTGTCGATTTAACTAGTTCTAAAAGAATATTAACAATGAGTGAAATTGAAATCACTTAGAATAAATTAGTAATTATTTATTTGTTCATAAATTAAGTACTACTAATTAGTATAATTCAATTTAATCAATTTGATTGATTATAAATCACACATCTACTAACTTTATTAGTGTTTCGCAATACGTGCATTCACGTATCCCACTACATGATATCTCACTTTTAGATAACTAGTCAAACTTACTAATGTTAGGAAATAGTAAGTGCGTTGCTTCTTAAAGTGTTTAATTATGCTTTGTTTCATTTTGCATGTTGTATTTTAAAATTTTCTGTTTTATTGATGCTTTTATCATTGATCATCATCAGTGTTGCTGTTCATTTTCATTTTTGAAATCATATGTTTCAAATTTCTTTTAAAACAATTTTGTTGAATTTTATTATCATCTTTTTTTTACGGTTTATTTCATTTTCATTTTCAACTTCTTTTTACTTCGAATATTACCACATCGTTCCAAAGTAGGTCGATGGTGGATGTGTGCTTTAATGCATACTATCATTTAGTTATATTGTTTTCATTTAATATTCTTTTCTTAATATGATATAATTTTATGCATGTCATAAATCTTGTTGTAGTTTTGACTCACCTCTCTCGAGTAATTAGTTCGAAAAAAATTAATAGAATTAATTTTTTTAAGGGGAGGTAATAAGGGAGCTGTTACGTACATTTATTACCTACGGGGGTAGTCTTCGGTCCTGCCAAATGTACGCACCAGTTTTATATAGTTATATTATTTGTGCGTTCGATTGATTCACGCACTGACGTGCACAATGCTGTGTGAGTTGCTTTGGACGCACGTGTAACCTAGTTGAGTAGATTGTGACGTCATGATAGGGGCAGCTCGGACGACATTTATGTCCGCAGTGTTATTCTTTGATTCCTGGCAAATTTGAAGATGCCATCAGTTGTATTCGTATCTATTGGTCTTCATGGCGAAGCCAATAGTGGATGTATGAAGTAAGTGTCGCCCCATTTCTTATGGCAAGTTTAATTATGTAACTTAAAGTATCAGGCCGCTCCTATTTATGGTCTAGCGGGAATTCATCGGAGATGACATTCCTAGAATTGGACACACGGAGTCGATAGCCTTTGGAATCTTTTGTAGAGGGAGAATCCATATGTGGAATCAAGTTAATGAATATATATATATATGCTTCACATGTTTAATATGCCGTTTTACCTATGCCAAAGTCGTGGTATGGATACCGAGAGGTTAGCCAAGATGAAACACTAACCTGGTTGTATTGTTATATCTGCCTTTGTTTGGATTGGATATGCTATCTAAGAATTTTATGAAGAAAGTCTGGGATGCTTACAAGTATGATATAAATTATTGCTCCGTGAGAATGAATCCGTTTGCCTTAATAAACGTCCTTGGGAGAAGGTCAACGGACGTTAATACCATGTCTGTTATATGGTAATGGAAGTGATCCTTAGTCACTGGAATATAAGAGAACTTAACTGTTAGAGAATCTACAACAACTATTAACAGTGATATTAACATTTTGACGTATGATCTTCGCATCTGTAACTATGATTGTATTGTTCCACTTCGTTGGTGTCACGTCAATAAAATATATGTACTGTAATCACCGGCTTGTGTGCTGCCAATACTTGCCCAGTTCACCCAATGCAACGATACTTGTTGGAATTTTCGTTTGAAGAACTTTGTTGACATTTATTCCGTTTTAACCATTCGCGTTTCAATTTACCTCTTCACTGAACTTAACGATAAAATGGAGTCAACACTGTCCAATCTACAAAGTGGTTACAGCGCTGGTCATTTGTGGCAAAGGTGCTGGGTTTGCTTCATGGTATCGACACACTCCACTCTACCCAGCTGTAAATGGGTACCTGACTTTGCTCTTGAGTTCGGGAAGGAAAAGGCACCATGGAAGGTAACTGGTCACCCCACCTCTCAATGCTGAACCTAGTATAGTGAAGTCTCTAATATTTCAATCCCCTACAGCAGTATCTGCTATGGGACTACCTTGACCTTTAATAATTTAACAGTCGTAGAGAGATCACTCAAACTTTTTGTCTGCATCTTCTTCAGTCTTATCCACAATGAAATTTGCACACTGAATAAGTCTTATCCATTGCTACTGATAATTTCTTACCCATTACTTATTTTTCTGCATTTTTTTTTTAGGCCAACACATCTTCTGCAAAACTTCTTTTCAATAAATGAATAAAATTACAATATCCTCTCTTTGTTTCCATCTTTAACAGAAAACTGCAGAAAAACAGGTAATCAAGTTTCAACAACTATTTCAACTATATTATACAAATTTACCTTGACATATTCTGTATCACAATATCTTTCATTCCATATCTGAAACAAAAAACAAAATATATTGAGATTGTCTAACACTCTAAACACCTTCAAAACCTAAAACAGCTTCTTCTTCTTCATGTACCATGGCAGGAGGTGTAGACAATCATGTCTCTCCATAACTTCTGTCTCCAGCAACGGTTATCAATTATGTTGCTAATTTCTTTCCATGTCAAACTGTCTAGTATCTTTTCCCTCTGTCATCCCCTATCTCTTTGTCCTTCAATTTTTTTTCTTTTTGTCACAAAATATTCCAGCTTTCCTCTTTTTCTCCTGTTTACTAAAATAGCATATCTCTCACTAATCACAAATGGTAAAAGTTTTATGTTATATGTTACAATGTAGTAATTTGTTGGCAATGAAGCATTTGATGTTGCTGAAAACACCAGAATTACATGACTGTACTGCTGTGAAACATGCAGGTTAATATAAATGATAACCAAGAAGGTGCAGATCTGTTGTTGTTGTTGTTGTTGAACTAGGGCTGCTGAGCTTCTCGCTCTTTTTCAGCCAATACCAAGTTTAAGACTCCTTGGTATTATCCACACTGTAGATCTAGGCTTTTCCTGTGGCTTTTCTGCTATATCAAAATGTGTTGAGTTGAAGTCATGAGTTCCAGTTTCTTCAGCTTGGCTTGCATTGAAAAGACCGTCACATCTGGTCCCAAGCTACAAGTAAGAAGCTCGTGACATACTGTGCATTCCCCGCCATCCAAGGGGGCTCTCCAACAATGTAGAGCAAAAATACTGTGCTCTGGTTTTGGGCTCTCCCAAGGAATTGTCACATCCTGCACAGAGCCACTTCTCAGCGTCCCCTGCCTATCACTGAGTCCAAAGTGAGATCCTCCTGCATGCAGTCCACCAAGTCAAAGCCAAGTGACTTCTCTAAGCTTAGTGTTCAATGTTGAGTTCTCAACATGTTTCACCACAGGGGGAATCCCTGTAAGTGTATGGATGATTTCAAGAGTCAATGAGAGTGCAATTATCCAGACAGAGGTTCACTTTCACATATGTATATTCTAGCACTGTGCATAGATGGTGGTCATATAAAGATGACTCCAGATATACCTCCATGCATAGATGCAGATATTCACAAATGGGTGCTTTTGCAGGACAGGGTGTTAAAATGTCGCATCAGGATCACAAATGTGGACATGAAGGAATATGGACATGAAGGAATGTGGACATGATGGAAAGAATTGGGCAAAAGTTTAAAAAAATTTGAGAAAAATTAGATGGATAGGATACACTTAATGAAATCTGTTATAAGCATCACAAGTTAGTCCTTGTTCTAGGATCCCCATGGTATAATGAATTAAGGGAGAATTAAAAAAGACATATGAAAATATGTATAATCAAATGGAAAAAAGTTGAACAGACTACCAAAGATAGAGGACTCAGAGTTAACTGGTTGAAAGCCTATGCTCCAAAGTCTAAATCACTATCTTCAGTCTACTTACAGGCTATTTTGTGAGTTTAGACTTCACTGGCAAATGACTGTTTAACATATCATAATACATTATGAAGAGAAGTCATTTGTCACAAACTTAGAAATTATTACAAGTATTATTAATATAGTGTTTATTTGAACTTCCACTAATCTCATTCATTTGTAAATTTAATCTGCCACATGCAGACTTCCATTAGTTTTAGCTATCTATAAATTAAATTCCCCACTTTTTTTTCTACAAGTTTAGAAGTTATGATCATTTTGTTTATGAGCAGCACAAGTTCTATCTTCATTTACATAGCATGAGTTCCAACTATCTTTAAAAGAACTGTATCAGTTTTCAATTCCTTAAATGAAATAGTATGAGTTAGCATTTATGTAGTATGAGTTCCAGCTATCTTTATTACAGCTGTGTTAGTTCTGAGTATTTTTAAATAATTAGCATAAGTTCTAACTAGTTTTATAAGACATGTATCATTTCTGAATATCTTCAAATATGTAGAATGAGTTTAAACTATTTTCTTATGAGTATTATGAGTCACAACCATTTTCATATGAGTGTTATGAGTTACAACTAATTTCATATGAGTATTATGAATTACAACAATTTTAATGTGAAAAATATGCAATACAACTATTTTCATTTGAGTATTATTTGTCACAACCATTTTCATGAGTATTATTATTATTTTTTTTTTTTTTTTTCGTACGCCCGCTAATACTCGAGGCGAAATCTCAGGTTATTATTATTATTAATGTCTAACCTGACATTGATTTTACGTGAGTATCCCTTTTTTCTTGTACAGTGACAGGTGTCCCTCGCCATTCAGGCAGATACTCGCCGATTTCGGAGGTACCCATTAGAGCTGGGTCGGCTCAGGAGCCGCCAGTCCCTGGTCGACGATACTTCTTCAAATGTTCTCGCCAGGTCTCAAGTTAATTCAGTCCAAATCCCGGTCGACGAAAAATCCTCAAATGGGTCGGCCGGGTTTGATCCTGGATCACTCGGTTGCCAGAGCGGTGTGGTAACCACTACGCTAGCGCGGCTCCCATGAGTATTATCAGTCACAACCATTTTCATGAATGTTATGAGTTACAACTATTTTCATATGAGTATTATGAGTTACAACTATTTTCATATGAGTATTATAAGTATCACACAAGCCTTTATATACTAGCTAGGGTGGAAGGAGAAATAAGGTGCTAGCTACCTTCCCCTTCACCACTAAGGCTATAACACTGTTTTCCTAAATAACTTATATCAAGAACTACACATAGGCTCATATTGCCAGAGGCATGACACAACAACAGTGGGTGACATGTGGCTAACGTTCATGAAACAGCTTATATCCCGTTTATTCAATTAAACACATGACCACACATGGCCTGATGAAAATACAACATTACGACTATATACGCGCCACAACAGGGAATGCATGTACTAATATCAATCTACAGAACGGGTAAACTGGCTACCACAATCCTAAAATGAACATCGCCCCATCACGCGGGAAAAACCTACATAGTAACACTTACTATGAAAATGCACGACAGTAACTTAGCATGTACCAAACTCAACGCTAAGTAAATAACCACTTCCCTGGAATCCTTAATAGCAGAAATAGCTAACGTTAGGAATAGGGCTCAAATGGCGGGCACCGCGTCACTCTTAGATATCACAGACAGCCGAAGCTGGCATACCAGAAAACTGCGTCCGCCATGGACAGCAGTCAAATCTCCACTGACTAAATTCGCGCCAGCCTTGCGCAGTCCGTTACATCCACTGATCACATGACTCTGCTGATCACATGACTATCAGGACGGTTTTGGACCGTCTAACAACATAGAAATACGGCCTAGAAATACGCAGTGACAATAAGTCATAACCATTTTCATATGAGTATTATGAGTCATAATCATTTTCATATGATTATTATGAGTTACAACTATTTTCATATGAGTATTATGAGTTACAACTATTTTCATATAAGTATTATGAGTTACAACTATTTTTATAGGAGAAGTATGCAATACAACTATTTTAATTTGAATTTTATCTCCATATGAGAAGAATACATGTTCAAACTAATTATTACTCAATATAATAATTGAGTTAATAAAGGAAACATTCACTCTAAACAAACCAATTCTAATGTAGTCAATGTAAAGGTTTTAAACAGAATAAATAGTTATTCAAACCTGACATACCCCAATATAATCAATTTTGAGGCCGTGATACACCCATGCCCCCCTGATCCACTTGAAAACGTAATCTGCCAACTTTTGTCTATCAAAATATGGATTCTGAGTCCCATTACCAAGCCACCCTGGAAATGCCCATGGCAGTCCATACAATTTGATGTTGGGATTACGCTGCAGGATGACAAGACAAAATATGTTTATTTATTACACTGAGCTAGGAATGCAATGTGCTGATGATGACTCTTCAGTGGTAATTTAAAACATTATTTGGTTACATCAATCAATCAATACCCTTTAGCTCCCCAAGGAGCATAGGCCTTCAACAAACACATGCCAAGTCTTCCTGTCCCGTGCCATCCGCTCAAGTTCTTTCCATGTTTTCCTCATCATTTTCACATCTGTATCCAGCTCTCTTCTCCATGTGTTTTTTGGTCTACCTCTGCCTCTCTTTCCCTGTGGATTCCAGAACAAGGACTGCATTGTAATTAGTGGTGTTTCTTGAAGTTCAATCTTGTTATCATTTCTTGCATTTATTCTCATAATCTTTGTCTTTTCCCTGTGTATTTTCAGGCCCACTTGTTGTGACCCCTCATCGAGAATTTTCATTTTCTCTTGCATCTGATTATGGTTATGGGACAGAAGAGCCAAGTCATCTGCAAAATCCAGATCATCAAGCTGTTTAGTCTGATTCCACTGGATTCCATTTCTGTTGTGTGATGTCGATGTTTCATAACCCAATCTATTGCTAGTAAGAAAAGAAATGGAGACAAGAGGCATCCCTGTTCACTCCCGTTCTTATCCCAAACGGTTCTGTAAGTTGACCTTCATGAAGAACTCTGTATGTCATGTCTTCATAGGTCTTCCTTATTAAGTTAATGATCTTCATGGGAACTCCATAATGCCTCATCAGTTTCCAAAGGGATTCTCTGTCTACACTGTCAAATGCCTTTTCATAGTCCACGAATCCGATGTAAAGTGGTGAATTCCATTCCAGACTTTGTTCAACTATTATTCTCAATGTGGCTATCTGGTCTGTACAGGATCTGTTTTGTCGAAAACCTGCTTTTTCATCTCTCAGTTGCTTGTCTATGAGCTCTTTTAATCTCTCAAGGATGATTCTGTTTAATACTTTTCCTGGCACTGATAGTAACATTATTCCTCTATAATTTGTGCACTCTTGTAAATTTCCCTTCTTAGGCAACTTGACCAGATAACCTTCCTTCCATTCTGCTGGTATTTCCTCTCTCTCCCAGACTTTGCCAAGTAGTTTGTATAATATCTCTGTAGAGGTATCAATATCTGTTTTGATGGCCTCTGCTGGAATGCCATCTGGACCAGTTGCTTTTCCATCTTTCAGAAGCTTTATGGCTTTCTTTATTTCTTCTCTACTTGGTCGTTCACAGCATTTGGTTACATGTAAGAGTGCAAAAGGCATGCCATGATTACTTTTAAAAATTGAATGTGATGGCATTAAATTTATGTGTTAAACAATTACAAAGAAACTGCACAAAATAAGCTCCAAATAGGCCATCTTTCATCAGTTAAACTATCTTGACAACAAGGTTGCTGCTCCCTTAGACAATATAGTCTTATCTGAACAGAAGAAAATGTCAATACTTTTGCCATGTTAAATCAGCTAAGCCAAACTGACCTTTAAGAGCTGTCTCATTTACAGACAGGAGATAACACATTTAAAAACAGGGCTCTCATGCCAATATGGCACCAGCAGGTCTTACTCTACTCCTTCAAACAGCAAAGATCAGGCACCTCACTAGCAGACCCCTCCTTCCATGGAAGTGGTGTCTTCACAATGTAATCTATGCAATGACTAGGAATTTCTTCAGAAAGAAAGAACATTTATCTCTATTACTTACAGAACAAGCAGAAATTTGCTCTGTTTGCGAAGTATGGAATTCTAAAGTGTCTCTTAGAAAAACCAGTTCCAAGCCTACTAATTTGATCATCTGCTGTGGAAGGAATCTAGTTTACAGGCATGCTCAAGAGGACTGATGTTGGCAAACCATCACTGGTTTAAAGGCATGCTCAAAAGGGACTTATGCTGGTATACTATATCCAATGTTCTATCCTTGACTGCCACTCAACCTGGACCATGAGGTTTCGTCACAGTATCTGACAAGCTATTCTAATTCTGTGACTTGCAAGGCATGAGTTTCACTGACTCTCACAGAACACTATTTTACATAAGCCTTCCCACCAAGAGCAAGAGATATGGAATGGCAGATAAAAGCAAGAGGCTAATATGCATGTTTATATGGCTACAGTAGCTATGATCAATCAAATAATTTAAACATCATTGCTGTCCAGAGACAAGGCTATAGAGATAAAACTCTGAACATAGTACTGCATTCCTGCTGGTACATACTGACCTATATGCCCAATATCTGCAACCTGAATACTAGTGACAGTGTTGCAAGCACCCTCTGCAGTGAAGTATTAACATATAAATAAACTGTCTGTGAAGAGGTGTGCAAGATTCAATGAAAAAACCTGAAAGCTCATTAAGATCTTGCCCATACAGAAGGACTGGATAAATTCCTGGAACGATATCTACAGATTATCATCATCATTTCCCTTCTTGCTCCCTGTGGACCACTACAGCTGGCCTCCCTTGCAGGAAACCTGCACCAAAACATTCATGTGATCTAGCAGCAGTGGTTTCTGTAGCAAAGTCGTTTTACACGATGACGTTGCCAACCCAATGTACAATCTCATATTAGTCACCTGACATGCCAGAGGGAGCAGTAAGCAAATTCTTTCTGTCTCAATAAAAACCCAGCGGAACTACACGGGATCATATCCTAGATAAATATAGACATTTGTGACATTGAACCAACTAGACAAGAGTAAAACAGGAAAGTCATGTATCACATAAAAAGCAACCTAGACATGATGTAAAGTTCTTGTCTGCATTTTTTACAAACAATCACAATGAAAAACATTTCAAATAGGTAAATATACTTTCAGGAAGATATCAACATTATATTTATATGCTAAAATATCTTTAACATCTTCAAACCTTCTTGGCTTCCAACATTAGCCACCATTCATATCCTCTCTCATAGTTTTCTTCCCATTCCACATGCATGTGGGATGCCTCTGTTGCATCTGGATTGAACAAAAGAAGACCAATTATAATGACATATCTTCAGCTTCCGCTGCATGGTACAAAATGTAGCACAAGAAAATGAAACTAGGCATTGTTAAATAAATTAAAATAATTTAATCTTTTTTCACTTTAAAAATTTCAAACACAGACTGTAAACAACGCATGAAAACGGGAAAGTTAAATTCTTTGAAACAAACTGTAAGTAGCTCAATGCAGGAAGCTATATGATGGAGAGTGTACACAACATGATAGAAGCTGAACAACAATACAGTGACTGAAGCTGTACATAAAATAATGGTGCAAGCTGTATCAAGACAATGATGGAAGATGAACACAAAACAATGATGGAAACTGTACAAAAACAATTATGGAGGCTGTGCACAACATAATGATGGAAGCTGTCCACAAAACAATGATAGAGGCTGTGCACAACATAATGATGGAAGATGTCCACAAAACAATGATAGAGGCTGTGCACAACATAATGATGGAAGCTGTCCACAAAACAATGATAGAGGCTGTGCACAACATAATGATGGAAGCTGTCCACAAAACAATGATAGAGGCTGTGCACAACATAATGATGGAAGATGAACACAAAACAATGATAGAGGCTGTAAACAAAACAATGATGGAAGCTGTCCACAAAACAATGATAGAGGCTGTGCACAACATAATGATGGAAGATGAACACAAAACAATGATAGAGGCTGTGCACAACATAATGATGGAAGCTGTCCACAAAACAATAATAGAGGCTGTGCACAACATAATGATGGAAGATGAACACAAAACAATGATAGAGGCTGTAAACAAAACAATGATGGAAACTGTACAAAAACAATTATGGAGGCTGTGCACAACATAATTATGGAAGCTACAAGCAAAACAATGATAGAGGCTGTACAAAACATAATGATGGAAGCTGTACATAAACAATGATGGAAGCTGCATGCAACATAATGATGGAAGATTTACACAAAACACAATGATAGAGGCTGTATACAACATACTGATGAAAGCTTACACAAGCTAATGATGGAAGCTGTACATAAAACAACACAATTATAAAAGCTGTATCAAGACAATGACATACATGCCACATGCTATGGTTTACCCATAATCTGTACAAGGTGTTTGCATTTTCATATATGTACACCCTGTACATAATTTCTGTCTTTGTACAGGTTTTGCAGGTCTTTGTACAGGGTTTTGGATTTTTTGTACAAGTTTTTCATCTCCGAGATGTGGCATGTATGATTCAATGATAACAGGTGTATACCTTATAATGATTGAAGCTATGCACAAAACACCAACGGGCTGATCACCCGTTTGCCAGTCACTTCGATTACGGAAACAACAGCAAATGGATTGATTTGCCGTTGCCCTAAAGACGCCATTAGGCGTGATGGGAAACAATGGCAAAGAAAACCTATCTGCTGTTGCCCTAAGACGCCACTAGGCGTAATGGCCACTGACTGCTTTGACGGTCGGTGGCTAAGGATGGAAGAAGAAGAAGAAGATGCACAAAACAATGACTGAAGCGTAAATAGCTCAGTAATTGAGACACATATATCTTAATGATGCTAGAAATACCTGAAGCTTGAGCATCTCCACCAATCTCCACTTTTAATATCTGTAGCGACGCTGCAAATTTTGGCTGGAAAAATACATATTACCAGTTAACAATAAACCTAACTTTCCAACACTGACACATTTACACCTAAAATAGTTACATCAATAAGAAAATGATGAACCGCAAACAGAAACTATTTATCAATATACAAACGTTTCTTTCCACATAAAACATCTATATCAACTGGATAATGCAGATTTATCAACAAGTAAAAATTGCTACTTGAAAAGCCTGCAAACATTAACAAGCTAAAAACCATTATCATCAGGATATTTTAAATATGCAGTATGTAAGGTGCACTTTATTGAAAAATTACACAAACTCTAAATGAATATATATAACAGAAATTAGGAAAAATTGTAACTATCAATATTGGTTTGTAAAAATATCAATATATGACATTAGTAAAGAAAACAGAAATCTGGAAAGAGTCAGACAACACATCGACAACATCTGCCACCACCAATAGAAAACCTGACCCCTTTATCAGAGTTCCTGAAATTTAACGGAAAAGATGTACATCAGTTGAACACATTGAAGAGACCTCTTAGCATAGAGCAAGGTTGGCTGTAAATAGCTTGCTCAGAACTAGCAGCATTGCAGAGTTTTCAACAACCTTATCAGAGAACGGGGCTTGTGATGTTTGCTTCATAATTACAAACTTAATTTTACTATAAAAGTTGGCCTCTTGGCCGTCAACCTTAAGTTCTGACTGAATTTCCCAAATAATGTTATAACATTTCCATTATCCTTGGATAATGATGATAAAATAGTCCAATGAATATCACAGAATTATATCAGGTCATTATGAGAATATCTTCATTTTCCTTTTTTGCTCATTAAGGTGCAAGGACCACCACAGCTGTCAGGCACCTTTGAGAATGCCTGCACCACAGCATTTCATGTACTTTAGTAATGGTTGTTTTTGTAGTTTTACATGTCAGCTTGTTCCTAGCACAACCACACATTTGTCACCTCTTGGTACATGCCTAAGGCAGCCATGGTTCTATTCTCTCTTTGCTTCCTCACAAACCAACAGGAACCACATGGGTTTTATGAGAACATACAGCTCCAATATATAAAACACACCATTGTAGCATTACACCTCTTTGAATGTTTGAGCCAATGGTAGCTTGTCTTTATGTGTTAGACTGTTTGAAACATATGCAATACATTTACCTTAAATAAATAGTCTAAGATTTCATTCCTCTCTTTCTCTGGATATCCAATGAGCAATTTTGATGTGGCCTACGGATAAAAAACAAAAAGATATTAATGTATTCTTTTGATCATCCTAATAATAAAATAATAAAATATGGTCACTATGAACATTGATAAAGCTATTGAAAGTTAAAGGTTGGATCACAGAATACGGGAAAGCAAGCCGGATTTAGCCCAAATAGCTATCGATAGTTCGCCATGAAAAGTCAGGTTGGTTTTTTTTTATATATCAATAATTATTTTTGAAAAAAATATGATGCAGGGTTAGGGTTACTGTAAACGAATATTTTTCTGTATCTGTTCTTCTTCTTCTTCTTCTTCTTCGTTCACCCTCAGATGTCAATTTGAATAAGTTCAAAGAAAGCGGTGGTCAGCCTGAGGCTGTTGATATCTCCGTAGATCTTCTCCAGGAATGGTACAGGTGATGGCCATATGCGTCTTCTCCGCTCCTCATATGTTGGGCACCTCTGAAGCAGGTGTTCGGCAGTCATTTTACCAGTGCCACAGTCACACTCATCCGTAGTTCCTATCTTTAATTTGTTGAACAGATGGTATCTCAATCTGTTATGACCAGTGCGAAGTCTGAAGATTACCACTTGTTCACTTCTGCTGAGCTGGTAATACGGATCATTTTTTGTGTGGCCTGGATGCTCTTCTTCCCACTTGTGCCTGTATCTGCGCTTGATAAAACTCTTGGACTCCTCATAGGTTATATTTGTGTCCAGCTGAGGAAGTTTTCCCCCTTCCTTTGCCAATCTGTCAGCCTCTTCATTTCCAGGGATGTTGCAGTGAGAAGGGATCCACTGTATCACAACTCTTTTGTATTGCTGACATAGTCTGTGAAGTGTTACTCTTAGGTCATCCAGTTCAGCATTTATTTGACTTTTCAGTGTTGTAATCACTGACAGCGCATCTGAGAAGATAACTACTGGTCTCTCTGAGCTTTTTTCTGTCATTAGAATTTCTGATGCAGTTTTTATGGCCTCTGCCTCTGTTCTGAAGTTAGTTGAAAATTTCCCTGTTGCGACTGCTATCTTTTTTTGTGTGCCATTGCTTAAGCTCAGGAAGACTCCTCCACCCCCATCTTCTGTTGCATTAGTTGCTGATCCATCTGTGTACGCATGGATCCAGGTGTTGCTTGGGTAATGTTTCTCTATATATTTTGTGGTTAGGACTCTCCTTTCTGTTTCAGTTTGACTGTTCTTTCTCTCAATACCAGGAACATTTTCTATCATTTCAGGGAAGCACTTTTGTTTCCAAATTGGTAGCTTGTGTGCAGTACATATTGGTGTAGCTGTTGATATTGCATTTATGGGGTCTGCTCTCATCTTTGTTTTTACTGTCTCTACAAAGTTGCTTCGCTTCAGTCTTCCCCTTCCAAGTCCATTTATCCTCTGATGCATTGGGTGATCTATCAGCCTCCTGAATTTCTCGGCTTGTTGCTGGGCTCTGCTATCTCTTCTATCCTCCATAGGCTGGAGGTGAGTAATCTTTTCCAACTCTTTTATTGGTGTTGATTTCATGCCCCCAGTTATGATTCTCATTGCTTGGTTTTGGGTTCTGTTTATTTTGTCAAAGTTCGACTTAGCGGCTGTTGACCATGCTGCAATGCCATATTCTAAGACTGGTCTTACTCGCCCAGTATATAGATTCTTTAGTACTCTCTCGTCTGCTCCCCAAACCGTGCCAGCAAGTTTTTTCATGATTGCCATTCTCTGCCTTGCTCTTGTCCTGTTTTTCTCAATCTGGGTTTTCCAAGTCAAGCGGCGATCAAAGGTAATGCCTAGGTAGTTTGGGTTTTCATCCAGATGTAGATTTTTCCTATTTAGCACCAATTTGGAGATCTGTGGTTTGTTAGAGAGAGAAAACACTGTGAATGATGTTTTTTCTCCTCATTTATCTTTACTAGCCATGCCTTGGCCCACTCCTCCAGTGATGTTAGGGCTTGCTGCATCCGAATGCTTGCCGTAGAGATATATTCCTCTGAGATCCACAGGGCTAAGTCGTCTGCAAAGGAGGCATTGTGGGTTCTTCTTGGAATATTCTCTGATATGTCATTTATATATGTGAGGAACAATGTGGGTGACAGGACTCCCCCTTGGGGAACACCCTGCTCCAATACCATCTTCCTACTGGTCTGTCCTTGTAGTTGGACTCTGGCCGTTCTATTTTCAAGATAGTGGCTGATCCATTTTGAACATTCTCCCACACACTTCACTTCTTTGCAGCTTGACTTTCAGTCCATCTTTCCACACTTTGTCAAATGCTTTTTCTAGGTCCACCCAAACCACCAGTGTGTGCTTTTTTTTCTTGGAAAGCATCCTCAATTTTCTGAGTTATATAAGTGATCTGGTCTTCAGTGGATCTGTGTTTCCTGAATCCTGCTTGCTGTGGGGCTAAGAGATGTTTTTCTTCTAGATGCCACATAAGTCGAGTATTTATTATGCGCTCCATCAATTTTTCAACACAACTAAGTAGACTGATAGGTCTGTAGCCATTTGGTTCTGTCTGAACTTTGTCTTTCTTAGGTATTGGAATCAGTATGGCATCTTTCCATGCCTGTGGTACTATTCCTCTTTTCCAGCTGCAGTTTAGGATGGCCAGAAGCTTCTTTTTTGCCTTTGTTCCTAGGCCTGTTAGCATTTCATTGGTTATCCCATCTTTTCCGGGTGACTTCTTTTTCTTTAGCGCCCTCATTGCCTCTTCTAATTCTTGCATTGTTAACTTTGCCATCATGTGTTCTTCTGGTGCAAGCTTTTTGTTATCATGATTCCTTTGTTCATCAATGATGGCCTTTCTTCTGTCTATAGGGACATCAATGTGGTTTGCACCAGCATAGTGTTCCATGAGTGCATTTGCAGCTTTTTTTCCCGAGAGCATATTTTCACCTTGCTTGATTGTGATGTGATTTTTGTGAGGTTCTTCGTTGTTCAAAGCTCTAACTAGTTTCCACAGCTTGTTCCCTTCTTTATCTAGGTTGAGATTTTCTGTTGTTTGCTTCCAGCAGTCTCGTGTTGTTTGGTTTAATGTTCTAATGATAAACCACTAACTATAACCTTGTATCCAGCATTTTATTTTATTTTCACAAATAAATAGCGGCAACAAATCTTAGAACAATAACGTCTAAAACAGATCCTTATCTTCTGTCGATATTTTTCAAAAATAATGTATTAAAGACACAAAACCAAAAAACGATTGAAATGAAGAAGTGGGCAGCTTTTTCAATGCAGCGTTAAAAAAATAATTCAGAGATGCAGTAAAAATGGGTAAGGGTAACCCTAAACTTAATCCTAACTCTAGCGATGTTGGAGACTTACTAGGATGACAGCGAAGAACACGGCTTACTGTTCTTCTTTTCAACCAAAAATCCAATAGGACTGATTGACGGACAACGGACAGACTGCTAATTTGATGGACCAACTTATGAACTGATGTACAAACAGATGGATTGATTTATTGGTGGACTGAATGAATGACAGACTATCTGACTGACTGACCAATGTATTGACTGACTGATGAACAGATGAGATGGACTCACTAACACATAAATTGATGGACTAGCTGATGGACTGAATGACTAACTGACAGAGTGATTGATGGACTAACTGATGGACTGATTTATTGTAACATGCGATCGTTAATTGTTTTTAATATCTCTCCCTTGTCCATAGTCAGTGTCTAGAAGCTAGTATGTTAGCTCTTGCATTTCTGTGGACCCGTGCATGAACAGGTCACTAGCTCAACACAAGTTCCTAAACACTGGATGTTTATATGAAAGTTTCTATTCGTGCAATGATGCACACCCCACCCACCACCCCCACAGGCTTTTCTTTAACTTGCAACGTATGTCACTCTCTTGTCACCTTCAAATCTTGCAATCGATTTTTCAATCACTTCCAGATGAGCAATAGCTCTTCTTCTTCTTCTGCATTCATCCTGAAAAGGACGTTGGTTGTGTTGTGTCACCGTTTACAGCAAAGCAGCGATATCTGTGCCTGTCAGCCCGATACATCCGACTTCAGCACGGCATTTTTTAGGACCGGGTTTGCCTTCCCACTTCGATCCCTACTCTCTTAGCCAGACTGCAGTGATGCAGCCTGTTTCCAGGACCACCACTTGGAGGTGGAGTAGGGTCTTGGTCAGCTCTGGTTCGCTGACCCTGATGCAAGCAGTCAAGCTATGGGTCGCTGACTGCTTTCCACTTTTGACGCGTCTTAGGTCCCAGCAATAGCTATGAAACTTGGCATAGTTGTGTATTCCCCATGACAATACAATAATCAGTCATAAAAATAATAAAATGAATAAAATTAAAATTAATATTAATTTTTTTGGTTTGTATTCTATCATCAGTGAAATGGGCGATAACTGCAAATAATCTAGGTGTATTCTTTAAAACAGTATTGTCTCTCTTGAGAGAAATATTGAAACTTCTTCCCCCCACCCCCTCCACACACACATACACACAACTAAATATAAAAAAATTTAATTTACAACTCTTTTCAACATTTAAAAAAAAATAAAACAAAACAAAAATATTAACTTTCCGTGTAATATACTGAATAATGAAATCCACCTCCTGTGCTCTTGACTCGTTTATCGCAAACTTATAATGTCATTGGCTGATCGGTTACATTTGACTTAAATTTTAAAACAAAAAAAAAATAACACTAAAAAGAAAATAAAAAATATTTTAAAAAATATTTTAAACAGGCTTTTAATGCACTAAACATGCAGGTTTTTTTTCATTTAAAAGTATGATTTTTATTTCTCTGACTTAAATTAACCCTGAAAATGTTTGGGGAAAAAAATTTAACAAATTAACTCAGGATTCAAATATCGTTCATTTTGGTTTCAAAGGGAAATAAAAAAATATTTTAAAAAATATTTTAAACACAGGCTTTTAATGCACTAAAAAGCCACAAATAATTTTTAAAGGAGTTTATACTTTTGCTTGCAGTCAAAAAATTGACAAAAAGCGCTGATTCTACATGAAATTAACTTCTGCTTTATACTTCGTTACGCACTTATGGCTGCCATCACTGGTGTCAATACCTTGTCAAGGTATGGCGGCTTGCGTACCCTGATTACCCCCAGAGCTATGCCATCGGGAGTTTTACTCCTGGAAGGTTCTACCAAGCTGGACAGGTTTGCGCTGGCAGGGTCAGACTAAAGCAGACACCCTGGTCCTCCAGGTTGGGGGTTTTAGCATAGGGCTGACCCCCTGTCTATGTAAAAAGAAATGAAGTTATGGAAACGACAACAAATGAACAAACTTTACTGCGGGACGGACATCCGGAGTCTGAGGCTCGTATGACTGTCAGTGGTGAAAGCCGAAAGGAAGCCACTGACATGAAAATGGACGTCCTGACCGCAAAACGTGAAACAAGAATAGGATTTTGGAATGTCAGGACAATGAACGAGACGGGTAAACTAAAACAGGTCACAGCAGAAATGAGAAACTATAGATTACACATTCTAGGGATAAGTGAGAGCAGATGGACAGGGGCAGGAAAAGTTAAAACAGCAACGAACGAACGAACGAACGAACTTTATTTTCGAAGGGTTAAGAATTGGGCGCGCAGGCCCGTCTAACATTCTGCCCTTTCACTCTCATTAAAAACAGTACTTTACTCTGGAAGAGAGGATGGACAGCACAATGAAGGTGTAGCCATTATTCTACAGAAAGGAATAGAAAGAACATTACTGGAACGGAAACCCATCAACAACAGACTGATAAGAATAAGATTGAGAGGGAGATTCACCAACACTACAATAATACAATGCTACGCACCAACAAATGACAGCGATGAAGAGGTCAAGGATGAATTCTATCAACAACTGCAGAAAGAAATGGAAGACACACCTAGATATGATCTTATCATAGTAATGGGAGACCTCAATGCGAAAGTTGGAACACACAATACATATAATGAAAGAGTAATGGGGAAATGCAGCAGCGGAACAGCAAACGAAAATGGGGAAAATTAACAAGTTTCTGTAGCATTAACAACCTGGTCATTGGAGGAACACTTTTCCCACACAAGGAAATTCACAAATTAACATGGGAATCACCAAATGGTCGGGACAGAAACCAGATAGACCACATCATGATTAATGGTAGATGGAGACATGCATTGCAAGATGTGAGGGTATGAAGAGGTGCAGATGTGGGAAGTGATCACCATTTAGTAGTAGTAAAACTGAAAGTGAAACTAAGAACGGCTGGACCAACTGTAACTACACAGAAAAGGTTTTGACATCAGCAAAGTTTTTGCGGCTGATATAAAGAAACGATATCAATTTGCCAAAAGTCAGGAAAAGACATTGACTGATGATATAGACCAGAATTTGAACACCATTTCAACAATATATAAGGAAAGCAGCAAATCATGCTTGGGATTCCAGGAAAGGAAGAAGCAAGACTGGATAACACCAGAAACATTAAACACCATAATGATGAGAAAGGAAATGAAAAGAAAGAAAACAGAAGCGAAGTCCCCCAGGTTAAAGCAACTATATAGCGAACAGTACAGTCAGCTGGACAAGGAAGTTAAACGCCAAACCCGAGCCAACAAAAGGAATTTCCTAGACGATCTTGCAAGATGGCAGAAGAGGCAGCACTGAGAAATGAACAAAGCACAGTATACAAAATAACTAAATTCATCAGCGGAAAACGAGGTGCAAACAATATTACATTAGTAAGAGATAAGCAAGGAAATCTCATCACGACAGCAGAGGGGCAGGAAACAAGATGGGCAGAGCATTTTAGAGAAACTCTGAATAAGGAACCACCAGAGACACAATTGAATGTTCCTAAGGCTGAAAACGATCTAGATGTTAATACAGACATTCCACGAAAAGAAGAAATCATCACATCTATCAAAGGGTTAAAGAATGGAAAAGCTCCTGGGCATGATAACTTAAATGCAGAGCTATTTAAGACAGACCCTGAGCTAGCAGCAGAACTATTAGAACCACTATTTGCACAAGTCTGGAAAACAGGGACAACACCAACAGAGTGGAACAAAGGAATAATTGTCAAATTGCCCAAGAAGGGAGATCTTGCAGACTGCAATAATTGGAGAGGAATCACTCTTCTCTCAGTTCCCAGCAAAATACTAGGCAGGATAATTGTACAGAGAATTTCAAAAGCAGTAGACCACAAACTGAGGAAAGAACAAGCAGGATTTAGAAAGAACAGAAGATGTGTAGATCATATATTTACCCTCAGGAACATTAAAGAGCAGTGCTCAGAATGGCAAAGACAGCTGTACATTAATTTCGTTAATTTTGAAAAGGCTTTTGACAGTATATATAGGGACAGTTTATGGAAAATACTGAGGGCGTATGGCATTCCAAGCTGCATAGTGTCAATCATAAAAAGCCTCTATGCCAACTTTACGTGTAGCATTGGGCAAAGCAACCTAACCTTTGAGGTGAAGACAGGAGTGCGACAGGGATGCCCGTTATCAACCACTCTATTTTTAACAGTCATAGACTGGGTGATGTGCCAGACAACAGAGGGCAGTCCAAGAGGAATAAGATGGACTACATTTTCTACATTGGAAGATCTGGAATATGCAGATGACATTGCACTACTAGCACATTCACATCAACACATCCAGGAAAAAACGGATAGATTTAATAAGTATAGCCAGCAGGTGGGCTTGAACATCAATCTAAAGAAGTCAGAGGTCATGACACTCAATGTGAGCAACCCTGAACCCATATCAGTAAGGAATCAGCAACTGGAACAGACAGACACCTTCACATACCTAGGATGCATAGTAACACCAGACGGCGGAGCAAGCAAAGACATCAACAACAGAATGAACAAAGCAAGAACAGCCTTTTTTTAGTCTAAACAACATCTGGAAGTTCTCTCAGTACAGCACAAGCACAAAATTAAGATTATAACAGAGCTGTGTGCTTTCTGTGCTTCTCTATGGTGCAGAATGCTGGAGAGTTACAGATAAGGAAATGTCGAAATTGTCCTCTTTTCACACAACATGCCTAAGAAAAATTCACCGAATCTTTCGGTCCATCTTTTGTACAGTGCCCAACTCTGGTTCATTCTTTGCATCTCAGTCTCCACAGTCCTCCGCCAAGTTGTTTTTGGTCGGCCTCTCTTTCGTTTTCTATTGGGGATCCATAGCATAGCTGTTCTTGTGATGGCATCAGGGTCTCTTCTGAGGATGTGGTCAACCCAACTCCAGCATCTGCCAGCTATGATGGTGTGCATATCCTCTTTGTTACTCCGAGAAAGTAGTTCTTGGTTAGTGATAGTATTCGGCCAAAAGATTCGGAGATTTTCCTTCGGCAGATTATGTGAAAGGAGGACGGTTTCAACATTTCCTTTCCTGTTACTCTCCAGCATTCCGCACCATATAGTAGCACAAAAAGTACACAGCTCTCATATAATCTTAATTTGGTGTTTGTGTTGTACTGAGAGGACTTCCAGATGTTGTTTAGACTAGCAAAGGCTGTTCTCACTTTATTCATTCTGTTCTTGATGTCTTTGCTTGTTCCGAACCTGAGGTCAGTATGCACAAATGTATATAAAATAATAAAGCGTTTAAAAGATACAACAAAAAAATAAGACTTTGTTAAAATAACAAAACACCCGTATGTTACCGGGGCCCGAAAGGGGAGCAAAGAATAGTAACACTGTTCCCTGCCATGCATCTCGTAGAAAGTGACGAAGGAAGGTTGGGCATGGGGCTGGTTACCCCATCCTCTAAAAAATTTAAACCACAAAAAACTTCAACAAACATGAACAAGTCAATTAAAGAAAATAAAACACAGCCATCCAATACAGGGGAAGGTCCTCTCACAGGGAGGCGTATGATGCAACACAGAGAAAGCCAAAAGGAGTCTGTGTTACTGACTAACCTTCTTTCTTCTAGGAGAACTTCCAGATTTGGCACCTGGAATGTTTGGACATTAAACGAACAAGGGAAAGTGACACAAGTAGCAGCAGAAATGAGGGAATATAAAATCGAGGTTCTTTGACTGTGTGAAACAAAGTGGAAGGGGGTAGACAAGAAGAAACTCATCACATGTGAATTGGTGCTGTCCTCAGGACATGAGAAGAAGATGATGGCGATGGATGGGACACACACTGAGGAAACCTGTTGATAGCATTACAAGGCAGTCCTTGTTCTGGAACCCCCAGGGCAAGAGAGGCAAAGGTAGACCAAGAAGCACATGGAGAAGAGAGCTGGAAACAGAGGTGAAAATGATGAGGCGAACGTGGAAAGAACTTGAGATGATGATACGTGACAGGAGGACTTGACATGTGTTTGTTGAAGGCCTATGCTCCTTTGGGAGTGGAGGGTTATGAATGATGAATGAAAATAACAAAAACTCCGCCTAGGTCGGTCCCTAGCCCGGCTGAAAAAGGAGGAGGGCGGCCTACATGGAGGCCGTAAGGAGGCAGCCCCTCCACCATGCAAAGGCCCAACAGGCCAATCACCTGTTTGTCTTAAAAACCTGATTACGCGAAACATAAGAGAGAAAATCGGACTGATTCTAAAAGCGACAAACTGGAACGGACTACGATTTATGGAACACAAGAAGTATGAATGGGAAGGAAGAGGAGCTGGTGGAAGAGATGAGGAAAGCCAAATTAGAAATCCTGGATTTAACAGAAACAAAGAAGAAAGGACAAGGAGTTAATCAGTTATGGACCTCGATGGCGACACGCTGCTCTGCAGTGGTGTCCCCACATCTGAAAGAGCAAAAGGGGGCGTGGGTTGTATTGTGGCCAAAAACCAAAGGGATAATATCAAGGGATGGAACTTTGCCTCAGAACGCATTATGGTCCTAAAACTAAAAGAAGGAGAAACCAGTCAACCTTGTCATTGTGTATGGGCCAAATGAAGATGAGCGAGCAGAGGTCAAGGAGGAATTCTTCGAGCTGCTTCAAAGGACAGTGGTGACTGCCTAGATGAAATTATCATGCTCGGAGATTTCAATGTCAGAGTTGGAAAAGACCATGCTAGATGGGGTGGAGTTATCGGAAGATATGGAGAAGACACTCTTAATGACAATGGAAAGCGACTCCTTAGATTCTGCACAGAACAGAATCTGATCATTTCAAACACAAAGTTCCCCCATAAGCGCATACATGTATACACTAGGTGTGAACCAACAAAGAATGAGAAGTCAGTGATTGACTATGCCATAGTTGGGAAGAGCTCATTCAAGTATGTCCGGGATGCTAGAGTGTGGAGGGGGCCAGAGATTGGAAGTGACCACTACTTGTTAACAATTAAAAGAACAACTGAAAGAGCTACTCGGCCTAGGAACTGCCTAAGAGCAAGAAGCCAAGTAAACGAACAGGAAAAACGAGCATTAAGACCTACAAGCTGAGAGAGCCATAAGTGAAGACCAGATATCAGGGGCTTATTGCTAAGCTGTGAGAAACACAGAACAACAACCTCAGGACATGGAAACACTCTGGCTGAAATTCAAAGACATCATAAAGACAGCTGCAGCAGAAGCATGTGGTGAAGTTCGACTTGGGAACAAGAGAAAGAGGACACCTTGGTGGACAGATGAGGTTAAAGAGAAAATAAGAGAGAAGACAAAGGCATGGAAACAATACTTAGGAGCTAAAAACACAGCAGGAAAAACAGAGAAATATAGAGAATATATGATACTCAGAACAGAAGCAAAGAACACGGTGCTAGCAGCAAAACAGAAGTCCTGGGAAGAATTTGGAGAAAAGCTAGAAAACGATGTGCAAGAAAACCAGAAATTGTTCTCATCATCATCAGCTGCCATCTCCACAATGACAATGAAGGTTGGTTGTAATGGATCTCCAACGTCTACTGTCTCTTGTCTTGATGGTGCACTCTGAAAGACTCTTTCCTGTCCATCTCTTGATGTTGTCTTCCCACTTATAGCGCTGTCTTCCCCTTGCACGTTTGCCTTCACCTCTCCAATCTATTATGGTCTTCTGCAAGGTGTTATGCCTTTTTATATGGCCAAAGTATTTTAGCTGCCTAACTTTGATCTCCCTCATTAGTTCTCTTTTCATACCTAGATTTTCTAGGACCTCCTTATTTGTTTTCTTCTCTTTCCATGAGATACGCCCCATTCTTCTATATATCCACATTTAAAGAGCCTCAATTCTTTCTTCCAAATGCTTATTCATCATTCATGTTTCTACACCATACAGAAATGCAGAATATATATATATGTATATCACTTTATGATTCTCAGTTTTAATTTGTGAGATAACTGTTTAGATGTCAGTATATGTTTCGTGTTGTTGAATGTACCTTTGGCCCTTCCTATTCTCTTCTTGATTTCTGTTTCACATCTGCCATCTTCTGTTATTATATGACCAAGATATACATAGCTCTTGACTTGTTCCAGGATTTTCCCATTTACGCTTATCTTTAATGTGGGTTTATCGTCTGTTTTGCTAATTATCATAGTTTTTGTTTTCTCAATATTAATGTTGAGTCCATATTCATGACTTATACTGTTCACTTGCTTCACTAGTTCTTGTAACTCCTGTTCGCTTTCAGCTAACAACACGGTATCATCTGCATATCTAAGGTTGTTTATTGACCTTCCACTGATGTTCAGTCCTGGTATTTCCTGTATCTGTTTGAAAATTTTTTCTGTGTATAGATTAAATAGGCAGGGGGACAGCACATAACCTTGTCTGGCACCTCTTTTTATGTCTATGTATGGTGAATAATTCCTTCCAGATCTTACTGTGGCAGTTTGCTCCCAATAAAGGTTACTGAGTATTCTTATATCTTTTCCGTCAATACCTATGTCTTCGAGGCATTCAATTATTTTCTCATGATAGACTCTGTCAAAAGCCTTCTTATAGTCAATGAAGCACATGTACATACTTTTTGGACCTCTGTATATTTTTCTGCTAATATTCTTTGGCAAAATATTGCCTCTCTTGTTCCACTGTTCCATCTAAAACCAAACTGTTCTTCTTGGATTTCTAGAAATTGTTCTATAAGACCCTAAAGAATTTGAGGAAGGAAAAAACAGTGCCCTCTTAAATTTATAAAGGACAAGCAAGGCAAATTGCTTACTGCCCCAAAAGAAGTAATGGAAAGAATATTTTTCATAACTCCTGGATTGTGAGCAAGGTCAAACATCAGAAATGATAACCACTGGCACAGAAGAGGAAACCAATGGTGATGAAGATGACATAAAGATGGAAGAACTGAAGGCAGCACTGGAGAAAATCAAGATGGGCAAAGCTGCAGGACATGATGGTATAACACCAGAAATGGTTAAGTACATGGGAGCAGCAGTCGACCTATTACTCCTAAGGGTCTTACGGGCAGCTTGGTGCAACAAGACCATACCAAAGGATTGGGAGATTGCCATAATAACTTACTTACTTACTTACTTAGTCGTTCCCTTTCTAACGTGAGGTGTAGAGGTTTGGAAGAGATAGCGCCAGACTATCCAATCGGCTGTCTTCCTCTCCATAATAACACCGATTTTTAAAAAGGGTGACAACCGACAATGTGGAAACCATAGAGGAATATCCCTTCTCAATGTCCCTGGTAAAATCTACTCTAGAATCCTGGAGCAGAGACTCAGACACCTAGCTGAGCCACAAATGGATGAGGTCCAGTGTGGCTTCCGAGAAAATCGAAGTACTCAAGACCTAATCTTCACACTCAGACAGTTGAGTGAAAAGGCTCTTGAGTATAAGAGTGAGATCCATCTTTGCTTCTTAGATCTCGAAAAGGCATTTGACAAGATCCCCTGGAACAAACTCTGGGACTGTTTGGCAAGAAAGAACATTCCAACACCTCTGATTCATGCTAAACATAGCTTCTACAAGTCTTTCAGAAATTATGTGAGGACGGCAAACCATAAGTCAGAAGAATTCAGGACCATCACTGGTGTAAGACAAGGGGATATCCTGTCACCTTATTTTATCATACTCCTCATCAAGGCATGTAAGGAGAGAACAAGAAAGTATTCAGTGGGGTACTGGAAGATGAGACAGGTCTGTATTTCAGAGCTGGCATTTGCTGATGATGTTGCCCTGATTGCTAAATCAGAGGCACATCTTCAATCCAACCTGCAAGTCTGGAAGGAAGAGCTGGAGAAGAGAGGGATGATCGTAAGCAGCTCGAAAACAAAAACCATGGTGATATCACGAGAGGAAAGAAGACATCAGATTAAGCTGGGAGAACAGGTCTTGGAGCAGGTCGATCACTTTAAATACCTTGGAGCTGTCATAGACCGGAAGGGAGGCATCAAAGAAGAGTTGGCTACCTGAAGAGCAGCAGCTGGGAGACTTTTTCAAGCCATAAATTGAGGATTCCTCAACAAAAGAGAGGTTGGTGTCACGTAGCGTTTAAAGGATAAGAGAATTATTTAGAGGAAATAATAGATCTGATGTGGAAGATTTGGCTCAAGGAATCCCTGCTGGGTTTTCCCACTTCCGAAGGGTGACGAAGAGGGTAAATTCTCCTAACTCGACAGGTCTGGAAAAGATTGTAAGGAGATATTTGGTCTCTCGCTACCGTCGTCCCCTTCTCAGTTAGCTATTATTATTATTCTTTACTTTATATTATATTTTACGAGCCCCCCCCCTCCCTTATAAAGGAAGATAAACATAGACAATATTCAACATCTAATGGAAGGAACAAAGCGTGGGGTACAGTATATACACCCAATTGGTTTATTGCAATAAAGTGAATAGATGGTGAATGATAGTATTGTCGATGGAATTAGTGTCTGCTGTATGTATTATGTGTCTCACAATTCAAGTGTTTTTCATCATGGATGACTAAACTAGGCATTGATGTAGTGAGGTTCCTTTTTCGTGGACTTAGCTTTTCAGCCCCTGGCTGATAGTGAAGTGTGGTTAGTTCTCCGGTCTCCTGACGTTGCCCCGGTAGGTCTTGAATGGTTCGGATTTGCCTTCTCTGTGCTCGACTCCGTATTCTGCGCTGAGATTGGACTGTCGTGCAAGGCTCCACCATAGACTGAAGACAAATACGACGGCTTCATTAATTTTCTAGCTTTAGAAAGCAGTCTTTCCCTAAGCCGTCCCTCTGCCCGTCACCTCAGATTTTAGTCTCTAACATCATATGTCTAGAGTCTAATCTTGAATTCAAGTTTCTCCTGTCTGTCCTTTATTATATTTCTCTGCCCCAGTGGCAGTATTATAATTCTTTAGACTGATTTATCGTCAGCTTAACCCGATGAATTATTATAAATGTCAGTTAAACCCACCAAATTTATCATAGAAATGTCGGCAACAGTATTCTAGTTCTGTGCCTCTAGCCTAATCGTCATGTCATTATGATGAATTTAACAAATAATTGGACATCCGTGTTTTTAGAATTGTCTGACAACATTATCACACACTTCATGTCTGGTCGCCTCGTCATATAATTTATAATGAATATATGTCACGGTCGGTCAACATTATCGTTACTATTAATTTCCGTTAGTCTAAACGTCGGGTCGAAAATAATCAAATAATATGGAAATTAATAGCTATATATATATATATTCCCGTTATACATTATTATGAACATGTACATATCCCGTGGGATCATAAAATATACCCGATCACATGTGGCTGGATGTGATCGTAAAACAAAAATATGAATAAAGTAAACATACCAATCTTGCGTCGATTTTGCAATGTACTACACATTTCATCACATTATATTCTAGCGAGATTTCACTTACCTACTCAAAGATGGACGCTAACCCGCAATTAGACACGTGGCTTCAGTGCTTTTAATGCGAGAATTCGCCGATAATTGGGTTAGACCTAGCTGTCTCAAGGGTTCCGGGCAAGTGAAGAATGCTCGTGTTGCCGCCTTTTAGCGGGTCATTTCCGCTTGGACACGTGATCCATAGCGTGCATCATGTGACATTAGCGTCAAATAAACGCTCCAATCAATAGCGTTAAAAGTCACGTGGGGTCTTCCTAAAGTGGCATAAACTGGTTTTATCAGCTTAAGCAGTCTTAAATTAAAACAGGTTCCTAGCTACCGAGGTCATTGGTCAACAATGACGTCGTATCTAAAAATAGCGAGGAGAAAATACTGAATGCTAGGAGAATTTCCGCCAGTGACAATTCCCGGGACTTTGCGATCATGCATTGAGGATGAGAAAAAAAACGATGTCACGTAAATAATAAAAAAAATGAAGAGAAGATTGGGCAAGTTGTCACACAAGCCCCTCCTCAAGTTTGACGTTCCGTCCAACTCCTCTTGTCCTGTCTTCCTCTTCTTTTCCAGTTTCTCATATCTCCTCGGTTGCGTCCGGATGTCTGCTCAAAAAATCTGCCCCTACGTTGTTCTTCCCAGGTATGTATTCTATGTGAAAGGAATATGGCTGCAACAGGAGTGACCATCTCATAAGCCGGGCATTAAGGTTCTTCGACGCTGCAAGAAATATCAACGGTTTGTGATCACACTGCACCGTGAACTTTTTCCCGTATAAATATGGTTGAAACTTCTGCACAGCCCATATTAGCGACAGACATTCTCGTTCGATGGTAGAGTAGTTCTGTTCAGCAGGGTTCAATTTCCTACTAGCATATGCGATGGGGAATAGAGTTGCAGAAGGTCTATCACTAGGCTGCAGGAGAGTGGCTCCTATCCCTATATTGCTAGCATCTGTTCGCAGCGTAAAGTTCAGAGTTAAGTCAGGCAGTCGCAGAATTGGCCTAGCTGTGAGTTTCTCCTTCAGCAGCGTGTAGGCATTTTCGCACTCCGCTGTCCAGGTTACTTTGTCCGGGTTCCCATTCTTGGTTAATGCGGTCAATGGCGCACTCAGGGTATTAAAATCTTTAATATATCTCTGGTAGAAGCCACATAGAGACACAAATGACCTTACATCCTTTTTAGTCTGGGGTCGTGGGGCCCGCTGTAACTTCTCAATATTACGCGCATCTGGGAACATGCATCCATGCGAGATAGTGTGTCCCAGGAATTCTAGTTGCTCGCAGGCAATTTGACATTTTGTAGGGCGAGCGGTGAGTCCTGTTTCTCTAAGTCTTTCGAAGAGTAGGGAAACTGCGTCCAGGTGCTCCTCAAAGGTGTTCGTGGCAATAAGTATGTCGTCCATGAAATTACTTATCCCAGGGTGGTTCAGGGGTTCCAGTAGCTTCCTCATCATACGAGTAAAGACGCTTGGGGCGTTGCTTAGCCCAAATGGCAATACATTAAACTCGTAATGGCCTTCAGAAGTACTAAATGCTAACATATGTCGAATTTCCTCTTTTACCGGGATCTGGTAGTACCCTTTGCTAAGGTCTATCTTTGAAAAGTATCGTGCTCTACTCAGCTTGGTGAAAAGCTGATTCTGATCCGGTAAGGGCTCCGCTTGAAATTCCGTTACAGCGTTGAGCCTTCGGTAGTCTATGCAGAGGCGATGTTCTCCTGTGGATTTTCTAAGCAACACTACACTCGCACTATAAGGCGACTCTGATTTTGAGATAATATTTTCCTTAAGCAGGTACTCGATTTCCTCACTCAATGCCTTTGCTTTAGCATAAGGAACAGGATAGTTCTTAACTCGTACCGGGGCGAGGTCTGTTAGCTTCATATCAAATTCTATCAGGTTGGTCATGCCAGGTTTATCCGTGAGTGTACTGGGGTGTTTTTCTCAACAACTGTTGAACCCGTGCCTGCTGATCCTCCGTTAAAGTTGAACTAATCTGAACATCTTGATGAGTTTCGCACTGACGAAGAGGGTATTCACAGGAGGTCAGGGGTTCTGCCTCAGTTTCCGTCGCAATAGCCAGTGTCAGGAAATGTGCTGGTTCTGCACCTGGTCTTTCATAATATCGCTTCAGCAGGTTTATGTGGTAAATTTTCTGCTTCCCCTTTATGGCAATCTTGTAATTGGTGCGCGACATTTTCTCAACAATTTTATATGGACCTCTCCACCCGATTTGCAATTTATTATTGCTACTGGGCAGGAGTAATAATACCTGTTCTCCTACTTCTAGCTCCCTATCCTTCGCAGTGCGGTTGTAGTAACGCGCATGTTTACGACGGGCACGGCGTACATTTTCCTTTGCCAGTTCCCATCCTGTTTTAAGGCGTTGGGTCAACTCCTTCACGTATTGGGATGCAGAGGTGACCGTCTCATCAGCTTTATCATCTGTCCAAGTACGTAACAGTGCCTCTAAAGGTCCTTTTATAGGTCTACCAAACAGCAATGTGGCAGGAGGCATCCCAGTAGAATTGTGGGGTACTTCGCGGTAAGCAAATAGTGCTGCGGGTAAGTATTGATCCCAGCTCTCTGGTTTTTCCTGCGCAAGTTTCCGAAGGATGGAAATAAGGGTCCCGTTAAACCGCTCCACCTGGCCATTTGCCTGGGGGTGGTAGGGAGAGGTGTGGATATGTCGGGCCTGAAATATCCTAAACACTTCCTCGGTGAGTTTTCCTCGGAATTGGGAACCATTATCTGTCAGGATCTGTGACGGAAACCCTAGCCGAGTAAATATGGTGAGCAGAGCCTCAGCAACATGCTTAGAATCACAGGCGGGCATAGCAATTGCCTCTGCCCACATGGAGCAACAATCCACTAACGTGAGTATATAACTGTTTCTCTTTTTGCTACGAGTAAGTGGACCCACAATATCCACCGCTACTCGTTCGAAGGGTGTGCCCAAGATTGGCATTTCTCCCAGAGTGGCTGGGGCCGTCCAGTGTTTCGGCGCTGTCCTCTGGCACTGCGGGCATGATTTCACATATCTCTGGATATCGGCGTTGATACCTGGCCAATAATAATGACATGAAATACGCTGAATCGTGGCACTTATGCCCATGTGGCCACTAAACGGAAGGGCATGGCCCATTTCTAGGACCTGGGCTCGGTATGCTGATGGAACCACAAGTTGCCCATGTTCCTGTCCTCCATTTCCTGCTTTCCGATGCAACAGCCCATTTTTTCTTGTAGAAGTCTCCCTTTTGGAGAGGAGTGTGCGCTCTCGGTAGTTTTTTGTAGCAGGGTGCTAGAGATTGATCCTCCGTTTGTGCCTTTTTTAATTCCTCAGGAAGGATGTTGGGTGGGGATTCCAACTCCGTATTCCGTTTGGCCTGTCCTCTAGTGGTGACAGCCGCCACAACCAGAGGGTGAATGGGTTCTCCCAAGAACACATACCTACACCCTAAGATCAAGGGATAAATAGGGTCATCCAAGATCGCTGCACTGATTTCCCCAGTCACATATTTTGATTTGACCTTAATCTTGGCTATGGCCAAACGCATAGGTGCTGCACTTTTAGTAGGTCCTTGTATTTCTATAGTGTCTTCTGTCATCTGGTCAGGCTTGACTAGGGATGCACAGACAACTGCGTCAAATGCAAGGCCTGTATCATAAAGGCAGGTCACCTCTTGGTCATTTACGAGGACTGTCTCAACGACCGGGGGATGTCGGGGTTTGTCCAGAGGTTCTTCCGGTCCATTTCCCCTTGCGGCACTTTTACGTAAGCAGGCAGCATGATGAGGTGGGTTTTTTCCGGTTGCACTCCTGCGTATTGTGGGTGATGGTTCTACAGTGCTTACACCATTTTTCCCCTTGCCTCTGCTGCTGGAAATTAGATCTCTGAGTAGTCTTGTAGTCTGGCTTGTCATGCTTTTTGAAGTTAGTATACGGTGGTTTCACTTGGGGGTCCATGTGTGACTGAGCGGTCTGTCTAGGTACGTAATCTGGTTGTTTCCGTCTGGGTGGTGGATTCTCTGATAGTGCTGCCTGATATCGTTCCGCTAACTGGACTATGGATTCTAAAGTGCTGGCCCCATTCTCTGTCAGGAATCTTCTCATGTCGGAAGTCATGGTGTCCTTCAGTTGTTCGATCATGACCATTTCCTTCAGGCCTTCCCAATCATGAGTAAAATTCCCTAGGGCACCCCACTTCTCCACGTAGGAATCCAGTCTCGCAGCAAACTGAGCAAAGTTCTCTCCGACTTCCCTCCTAGAGTTACGGAACCTCTTCCTATAGGCGTCAGCATGTAGCTCATAACGAACCAATAGTGCCTTTTTCAAAGAGTCGTAGTCATCCTGTAAACCTGGAGGAAGCTTGCTATACACATCATAAGCAGTTCCTCTAAGCCCTTGCGACAGTTTCAGGTTCCATTTGCTCTTCTCCAACCCAAACGTGGTGGCAAACTTCTCAAATTTGTCGAGATACCTATCGATCGAGTCGGCTTGTTCCGAGAAAGCTTCAAATGGAAACGTCAAAGGTCCCAAAGTTGACATGAGTGAGGATGGCAAAGGTCCGGTGCCCCCTGCGTGCAAGGAAGGCATATCATCTGACCGTGGCGATAGGTTGCCTGAGGAGGTAGATGCGGTCGCACCGGCTACTGGTTCAACTCTTTGAGCTTGTCCCTGCATCTCTAACTGCTTCATCTTCAATGCATGCTCGCGTTCATCTCTCTCGCTTCTTTCTCTAGCGTCTACAGCTTTTATCCTCTCATCTATTTCTGCTAACTTTATTCGCTCTTCTCTTTCAGCTTTCGCTGTTTCTCGAGCGTAATACTTATCAGTCTCGACACTGACATAATTTGCAAGGTCCACCCCACTATAACCTAGATCTCGACCGGCCTCCCCTAGTGCTGCCTTAAGCTTAACTATTTCAGCCATCTTTTGCAGTTAAAGTCCACACTGAGTAAGCTAGTGCTACCTTCCAATAGTATTTCTAGCAACAAGTAAATACTAATTATTTATCCGACTGCTGTAGAATGAAATTACTACAGTTATGGAGACTTAAGGTCTGTAATTCAATGAAATACAAAATCAAGAACTAACTTAATTAAACACAACATATATAAAGGGATTCACCAATCAATGCCTGAATTTCTAGAAAAAATGTTTTCTGTCTTTCTAGAGCTCACTGTGTGAAAATACATGTGTTAAAATGGTATACTGTAATGACTGAATGGATGATACTATCCCAGAGGTATGATAAAATACATAAGTTCAAATCCCGGACCGAGACACCAGTGTCACGTAGCGTTTAAAGGATAAGAGAATTATTTAGAGGAAATAATAGATCTGATGTGGAAGATTTGGCTCAAGGAATCCCTGCTGGGTTTTCCCACTTCCGAAGGGTGACGAAGAGGGTAAATTCTCCTAACTCGACAGGTCTGGAAAAGATTGTAAGGAGATATTTGGTCTCTCGCTACCGTCGTCCCCTTCTCAGTTAGCTATTATTATTATTCTTTACTTTATATTATATTTTACGAGCCCCCCCCTCCCTTATAAAGGAAGATAAACATAGACAATATTCAACATCTAATGGAAGGAACAAAGCGTGGGGTACAGTATATACACCCAATTGGTTTATTGCAATAAAGTGAATAGATGGTGAATGATAGTATTGTCGATGGAATTAGTGTCTGCTGTATGTATTATGTGTCTCACAATTCAAGTGTTTTTCATCATGGATGACTAAACTAGGCATTGATGTAGTGAGGTTCCTTTTTCGTGGACTTAGCTTTTCAGCCCCTGGCTGATAGTGAAGTGTGGTTAGTTCTCCGGTCTCCTGACGTTGCCCCGGTAGGTCTTGAATGGTTCGGATTTGCCTTCTCTGTGCTCGACTCCGTATTCTGCGCTGAGATTGGACTGTCGTGCAAGGCTCCACCATAGACTGAAGACAAATACGACGGCTTCATTAATTTTCTAGCTTTAGAAAGCAGTCTTTCCCTAAGCCGTCCCTCTGCCCGTCACCTCAGATTTTAGTCTCTAACATCATATGTCTAGAGTCTAATCTTGAATTCAAGTTTCTCCTGTCTGTCCTTTATTATATTTCTCTGCCCCAGTGGCAGTATTATAATTCTTTAGACTGATTTATCGTCAGCTTAACCCGATGAATTATTATAAATGTCAGTTAAACCCACCAAATTTATCATAGAAATGTCGGCAACAGTATTCTAGTTCTGTGCCTCTAGCCTAATCGTCATGTCATTATGATGAATTTAACAAATAATTGGACATCCGTGTTTTTAGAATTGTCTGACAACATTATCACACACTTCATGTCTGGTCGCCTCGTCATATAATTTATAATGAATATATGTCACGGTCGGTCAACATTATCGTTACTATTAATTTCCGTTAGTCTAAACGTCGGGTCGAAAATAATCAAATAATATGGAAATTAATAGCTATATATATATATATATTCCCGTTATACATTATTATGAACATGTACATATCCCGTGGGATCATAAAATATACCCGATCACATGTGGCTGGATGTGATCGTAAAACAAAAATATGAATAAAGTAAACATACCAATCTTGCGTCGATTTTGCAATGTACTACACATTTCATCACATTATATTCTAGCGAGATTTCACTTACCTACTCAAAGATGGACGCTAACCCGCAATTAGACACGTGGCTTCAGTGCTTTTAATGCGAGAATTCGCCGATAATTGGGTTAGACCTAGCTGTCTCAAGGGTTCCGGGCAAGTGAAGAATGCTCGTGTTGCCGCCTTTTAGCGGGTCATTTCCGCTTGGACACGTGATCCATAGCGTGCATCATGTGACATTAGCGTCAAATAAACGCTCCAATCAATAGCGTTAAAAGTCACGTGGGGTCTTCCTAAAGTGGCATAAACTGGTTTTATCAGCTTAAGCAGTCTTAAATTAAAACAGGTTCCTAGCTACCGAGGTCATTGGTCAACAATGACGTCGTATCTAAAAATAGCGAGGAGAAAATACTGAATGCTAGGAGAATTTCCGCCAGTGACAATTCCCGGGACTTTGCGATCATGCATTGAGGATGAGAAAAAAACGATGTCACGTAAATAATAAAAAAAATGAAGAGAAGATTGGGCAAGTTGTCACAGTTGGTAAGAAGACAAAGATGGCTGTATACCACTTCACCTATGTCCCAGTCTTGACGTATGGATGTGAGTCATGGGTAATGACTACAACCCACAAAAGCCAGATCCAAACCTCAGAAATGAGGTATCTGAGGAAGGTGGTTGAAGTAACAAGAAGAGGCATGGTCCGCAACCAGACGATATGTCAAGGCCTAAAAACCCAACCCCTGCAGACCCAAGTAGAACAGTCCCAGCTGAGATGGTTTGGCCATGTCTGCAGAATGGGAGAAGATAGGCTACCACAACAAGCATGGGAAAGTAAGAGCCAGGGATCCAGACCTCCAGAATGACCCAGAGTCTGTTGGGAGGACAACATTAGACAATCTTTGAAGGACCAAGGACTAGAATGGAACCAAGCCAGGAGGAAGACAGCCAATAGAATAGTATGGCGCTCTCTCTTACAAACCTCTACACCTCACGGTAGAAGAGGAAAGAATAAGTAAGTAAGTAAAATAACAAAACAAATTGCAAAGCTATGCCTGTCAAAAATAAAGTTGTTGATAAGGGGCATCATTGTCGTACTCCTGTCTTCAGCTCGAAAGTTTGACTGCTCAACCCAACACTGCAAGTAAAGTTAGCATAGAGGCTTTGTACGATGGAAACAATGCAGCTGGGAATTCCATAAGCCCTCAGTATTTTCCATAGGCTGTGCCTGTGTATGCTGTCAAAAGTCTTTTCAAAATCAACAAAGTTAATGTATAGCTGTCTCTGCCATTCTGAGCACTGCTCTATAATGTTCCTGAGGGTGAATATATGATCTGCACATCTTCTGTTCTTTCTGAATCCTGCTTGTTCTTTCCTCAGTATATGGTCTACTGCTTTTGAAATTCTCTGGATAATTATCCTGCCTAGTATTTTACTGGGAATAGAGAGGAGAGTAATTCCTCTCCAGTTGTTGCAGTCTGCAAGGTCACCCTGTTACGGACTTTTGAAGCTATTTAGTCATAACTTTAATGGATTTCTTCTGGCTTATACTTTATATTAAACTGTGCCATAACATTGGGTTCATTTTTCATTTTCTTTCGTATTGGTTTGCTGGATCATTAATAGCACTTCATTTTTGTGTTCAATCGTTGTGATGTTTGAGTTTTATCTTGGCGCTCGTATTGATATAGTAAAGTGTCATATTTTACCAACAGGTTGAATAGAAATGATTGACTGTTGAACTAGCACAACAGAAGAACTTCTTGAAGATGACTTCATAAAATATGTTATCGAACAAAGTCTTTTGAGGACGGCTCGATAATTTATTGATCCGAACAACATCACATTATGAATCATACATGTACTATGTGGTTCCCATTAAAGGAAATAATGAACATCACAGTTGCCAGAATTTTCGTGTACTTGACCTAGCGCGGTCATCTTAACCGTCAAAATTATTATCATTTATCTACGTTCAGGAATATCATTTGAATATTGGCCTATTAACCATGTTTATGCAATGTCACGCCATATCTAGGCTAATTCTTTCTGTTCTCAGTAGTATTAAAACATACTGTTCATTTCAGAATTCTGTCTGAATATACTAATTTAGATTTAGCCGTGCACGCCATAATAATATCATTATCACTCTCATTAAAGTTACACATTTCACCGCATCATATCTAAAATCTCGCGTATATGTGTTTACATTTTATTATTCACACCTTGACATTGCTTTGGACTCATAGGTTCTTAATCACAAATTATTCTATCAACTTCTGAACCCTAACACACGACGGATGTACATATCAGTAAGTGTCCATGACACATAAGTTATACACTGCTATGCGGCTCTAAGGCCATACATCGCCCATAAGGCACAAATGCCACACCAAGACTGATTTTGTTACTAGGCTTAACGTGTCAGTAAGCTCATTTGAAAGCTAACTAGTTGAGGTGCTGCACGGTGCACTCAACCAAATCAAAGTAAAACCAGGATGAGAACAAACCATGCAGTAATCCTCAACACACCCTTCTTGGGCAATCTGACAATTATTCCTTTATGCCACTCTGCTGGTGTTGTCTCTGTTTTCCAGACTTGTGCAAATAGTGGTTCTAAAAGTTCTGCTGCCAGTTCAGGATCTGCCTTGAATAACTCAGCATTTAAATTGTTGTGACCAGGAGCTTTTTCCATTCTTTAACCCTTTGATAGATGTGATGATTTCTTCTTTTCGTGGAATGTCTATATTTACGTCTAGATCATTTTCAGCCTCAGGAACATTCAGCTGCATCTCTGGTAGTTCCTTATTCAGTGCTTCTCTGAAGTGCTCTGCCCATCTTGTTTCCTGCCCCTGTGCTGTGGTGATGAGATTTCCTTGCTTGTCTCTTAGTAACGTAATATTGTTTGCACCTCATTTTCTGCTGATAGTTTTAGTTATTTTATATACTGTGCTTTGTTCATTCCTCAGTGCTGCCTCTTCTGCCTGTATTGCAAGATCGTCCAGAAATTTCCTTTTTGTTGGCTCGGGTTTGACATTCTACTTCCTTGTCCAGCTGACTGTATGGTTCGCTATTTACTTCCTTTCACCTGGGAGACTTTGCTTCTATTTTCTTCCTTTTTATTTCTTTTCTCTTCACAATGGTGTTTAACATTTCTGGTGATATCCAATCTTGTCTCTTTTTTTCCTGGAATCCCAAGCATGATTCGCTGCTTTCCTAATATATAGTTGAAACGGTGTTGAATTTCTGGTCAACATCATCAGTCGCTGTATTTTCCTGGCTATCTGATATCGCCTCTTTACATCAACCACAAAAGCTTTTCTGGAGAGGGGGTCCTTGAGTTTGATGATGTTATACCTTTTCTGTTTAGTTGCAATTGGTCCAGAAGCTTTGAGTTTCACCTTCAGTCTTGCTACTACTAAGTGGAGATCTCTTTCCACATCTGCACCCCTTCCAGCTGCCCACATAGTATTTAGGCTACTTGTGGAGTCAATTCCAGAATATCGACAACTCAAACTGCTGTAGAATGACTATTTCGTCTTTAACGTTAATTTTCAATGATCTACCACAGGCTATGAAAGACGACTGTAATGCAGTAATAATATTTTACATAATGAATTACACATTATACTTAAATTATAATGATTCCGTTATTCTTATATTTATAAGAATAACGAAATCATTATAATTTAAGTGCCTTTTAAACTGTTTAAGAATTCTTGAATAAATAAAGTTTATTTTTTAAAGTTACAATGGGCATTTTTTTTTTTAAATTGCACATTAAAAAATATAATTTGAGTTGCAGCGCGGAGCAGAGCTGGAGCAGTCACTGTCAATGCCGAAGTGGAGCAATCCAAAAATTTCAATGCTCCAAATCCCTGCACGAAACACTGGACTAAATGGAAATCACTCCAAGAGAATATTCTGCGCAGAACGATTGGTACTGTTCTTTTGGAGATCACAGACAGATTCCTACAACTCACATGCTACTACTACATTTTTTTTTTTTAAATTAATGAAAAAAAAAATCCCGTTCAACCTCTGATGGGTTATAATTAGGATATATATTGTTTTCATTTCCAAATAATATAAACAACTGCCGATATGAGAAAGTGGCATCACATTTGTCAAATCATTGTAAATAGGGACAATCACAATTGTGCTTATATGTTAAATAAATAGAAAGAAAAAAAAATTAAATAAACAAACAAAATCAAGAAGAAACGCTGAACAAGAATAATATTAAAGTGGAGGGGTGTAAAGGCCTGGTGGTTCTAGTTATATAAATGACTTTAATAGATATTTAATTGACTTTCATCTGTTCTTCTTCTTCTTCTTTCGTTCGCTTGAACTATATTGTCTATATCTGCAATGTTGTTTCTTGTATAAACTTCACTGTCTTTTGTAGTTATTCAAGATATTTTCGAGCTCTAATTTTTTGCTGTAGCCGTCTTTTTTACTATTGACGCCTTCAGCATTCCAGTGCATTATTTTAAATGGTCTTTTCTTTGCTTGGCCAGTAGCTCTATTCTCATGCCTCCTGGCTCCACGGGGTAATTGAGAAGGACCCCCAGTAGTAGGGGTTGGGCCCTTCCGAGGCAGAGGGCCCGGCACTGTGCCTGCATGGGTGTCCGTCACAGGGCGAGTGCCATAACGTTTTGCAGATATAGGCATACTTCCATAGCGCATGTGCGTGGCATCCTGATTGCTGTGGTGCGCCTCTTGGCTGGTTGCCTCCGTCTTCAGCACCTTGACTTGCTAGGGCAGACTGTGGTCTTGCTCGAGTGTAGGAGGGCCTGGCCAGTCTTGGTTTTTCAGCCGCTGATGGCTGTACTTGAGCCCCATCTCCACGTCAAGGAGCTGGCCTCGATGGGGTACTTTCATCTGTTAAAAATCATATGCATTGTAAGAACAGCATCAGACCTTCACATTCCCAGCCACTATATATCAACATTTGTTCGTGTTAAATATTGTTTGACTATATTATGCAGTTCCCTAGGACTGTCTATTCTTAACACCTCTTCTATATTTATAGGTAAGTTGGATGCTTGCAAATAATCTAATATTGGTATTCTCATTTGTTCATACCTCTTACATTTTAATGGACTACATTTTCTACATTGGAAGATCTGGAATATGCAGATGACATTGCACTACTAGCACATTCACATCAACACATCCAGGAAAAAAACGGATAGACTTAATAAGTATAGCCAGCAGGTGGGCTTGAACATCAATCTAAAGAAGTCAGAGGTCATGACACTCAATGTGAGCAACCCTGAGCCCATATCAATAAGGAATCAGCAACTGGAACAGACAGACACCTTCACATACCTAGGATGCATAGTAACACCAAACGGCGGAGCAAGCAAAGACATCAACAACAGAATGAACAAAGCAAGAACAGCCTTTTTTTAGTCTAAACAACATCTGGAAGTCCTCTCAGTACAGCACAAGCACAAAATTAAGATTATATCAGAGCTGTGTGCTCCTATGGTGCAGAATGCTGGAGAGTTACAGATAAGGAAATGTCGAAATTGTCCTCTTTTCACACAACATGCCTAAGAAAAATTCACCAAATCTTTTGGCCGAATACCATCACCAACCAAGATCTGCTTACTCGGAGCAAGCAAGGGGACATGCACACCATCATAGCTGGCAGACGCTGGAGCTGGGTTGGCCATGTCCTCAGAAGAGACCCCGATGACATCACAAGAACAGCTATGCTTTGGACCCCTGAAGGAAAACGAAAGAGAGGCCGACCAAAAACAACCTGGCGGAGGACTGTGGAGGCTGAGATGCAAAGAATGAACCAGAGTTGGGGCACTGTACGAAGGATGGCCACCGACCGAGCAAAGTGGAATCAATTTGTTGTTGCCCTACAAGACGCCACTAGGCGTGATGGCCACTGACTGCTTTGACGGTCGGCGGCTAAGGATCAAAGAAGATCTTACATTTTAACAAGAAATGTTCTATATTATTGTCTTGAAGACATCCTGTATAGTAAGGTTCTTCTATTCTGAAATAGCCTTTTCCCAGCTGTAGTCTGAGAAGTTTCTTATTACTGGGAATTTTCAATTCCCTAGATATCTGACATTTTCTTGTTGGAGCCTTGAACATCTTATATGCATGTCTTCCCTTCAGATTTTTATCCCACTCTGCTTTCCATTCATCTATTATTAAATCTTTAATTAAGCTCTTAATCTCTGATTTACTCGTCCCTACATTTTTAGATTTTTATCAGATCTACCTTTCTTGGCATCTTTATCTGCCTTTTCATTTCCTTCTATGCCAACATGTGAAGGTATCCAAGCAATTAAGACTGAACATCCTCTGGAATATAAGTATGTAGTAGCCAGAAATATCTCCTCTGCTATATCAGGTCTACTACATTCTCGTAAGTTTCTAAGTTCTTTAATTGTTGAAAGAGAGTCAGTTAAAACTGTTAATTTTTGGGGAGGGTTATTAGAGAATATTTCTAGTGCTTTTAGTATTGCCACCATCTCTTCAGTGAAAATGGATTTATTTTCCATGATGCTATATTCTTTTGCCATTTTCCATATTGGAATATATATTCCTATCCCCAATTTGCCATCCTCTCCCTTGGATCCATCTGTGTACACAGTAATGCTGTCTTTTGATATTTGTTGTATATATTTATTGGCTGTGTTTTTAATATTTTCTATATTATTTGTTTTCTTAAGTATTTCTGCTAGGTGGTAGTCCGTGTCTTATTTCTTGATCTCCCAGGGTGGAATCACTGGCTTGTATTCACAACTGTTATTAATTGATGTAATTAATGTACCCAGATGGACAATTTCCTCCATACACTTCCATCCTGTAAGGTATCTAGTGATATTCATTGGCTTGGCCTGAGTTGTTAGTTGGCATCTGGTAAAAGCTGTTTGTGCTGGATGAGACTTATCTAACATAACTCTGTTCATGTAATTTAGTCTTAACTCTTTTCTCCGTAATTCTAAGGGTATAATTCCTAAAGCCACCTCTATAGCTCCCATTGATGTTGATCTGATTGCACCTGCTATTGTACATAAAGCCTGATGCTGAATTCATCTTGTTACTGTGTGCAGCAGAGTCATATATTATACTTTCATAATCTATTTTCCTTCTAATAAAAGATTTATAAAAAGTGAGCATTGTCTTAGTGCTTACATCCCATCCATTACCTTTCAAATATCTTAATAAGTTAGTCAATCCTCTGCAGGACTCCACTAGTTTATCTATGTGTTTATTCCAGTTCAGCTGTTGGGCCAATATCATTCCTAGATATCGAGTGGTTTGCACTGTATTAATGTTTTGCCTTTGGATATTTATGTCTATAATTTTATTTTTTACAACCCTACCTTTACTGAAAATCATTCCCAATGTTTTATTTGTATTCAGCTGAAAATCCCATTTTGTCATCCATTTATATACTTTATTTATTTGCTTCTGTAGATCCTTATATAATTTTGGCAGATGTCTCCCAGTCCTCCATATAGCAACATCATCTGCAAACTGTGACAATTTATTTGTTATATCATTAAATTCCTCACCTAAATCATTTACCATTATTGTAAACATTGAAGGAAACAATACTGATCCTTGGGGTATTCCATTTTGTTGTTCATACAGTTCTGATCTATCATTGTTTACCTGAATAGTGAAATATCTATCTTGCAGGAAATTCTCTAAATAATTATATATTTTACCGGTTACTCCTATCTTCTTCATTTTAAAGACAGCACCCTCTCTCCAGCATTCATCATAAGCCCTAGCTATATCTAAAAATACTACCACAGTTTTTTTCTTTCTTTTGAAATCCTGATTTTACTTCATGTTCCAATTGAATTATCTGATCCATAGTGCATCTGTTCTTCCTAAATCCTGACTGAGTTTGATTATATAAATTATTCTTTTCCAAATAAAACTTTAATCTTTTATTTACTATGGTTTCTAATATTTTACCTAGATGGGAAGTTAAAGAAATTGGCCTGTATGAACTGGCATCATGGGCATCTTTTTCTGGTTTTAGTATTGGAATAATTACTTGTGTTTTCCATGTTTTGGGAATTTGTCCTGTATTCCAAATTTTGTTAAAAAAAGGATGTTATAATTTCTATGGTACTTTTTGGTATGTGTTTCAAGATTTCATAGCTCAAGATGTCGTGCCCTGCTGATGTATTTGTTTTGTCCTTTATTGTATTTTCAACTTCTTCCATTGTAATATCTGCATTTAAATATGATAAATTTTCAGTATTATAAGGTACTTCTTTACTGAGTTTTTTAAGAAGTGTTGCTCTTCTGTTGACTTCAGCCTGTCCTAGATTTTCCTTAGAACTAACTCTATGGTAGTACCTGGCCAGCACCTCTGCTTTCTGCCAGTCAGTCTCTGCCCTTTCAGGTCTTTTTATATTAGGTATTATCATATGTTTAGTTCTGCCTTTAATAGCTTTTAACTTATTCCACACATCTGTTGTAGAGTTAGTTGTAGGGTTCAGTGTTTGGCAGAAATTTCTCCAATGATTTTCTTTTACCTTAAGTATTATTCTGTTTTATTAATTTCTTATGTTCTTATAAATATCTAAATTATCTTCAGATCTATGCTTTCTATATTCTTGTAGAGCTTGTTTTCTTTGTTTTTGAATTTCTGTACATCTAACTGTCCACCATGGTACTGGGTTTTTGTTCCAATGTTCATTCCTTTTTGCTTCCTTAATGTGGTGTGGAATTATGTGTTCTGGCACATATGCATTTGGTATATGTTTAACAGCTCTTAGTAATATTTCTTTTGAGAGATTATCTGCAAATACATCTATATTTTCATTTTCTATATTATTCATTTTTATCTCTTCCATTACTACCTGAAAAGCTACCCAATTAGCTTTATTATAGTAAAATTTCAGTTTTTCTACCAGCTTGTTAGGTTTGTAATTATCTTTTAGTGTTATTTCTATGGGTAAATGATCTGAATTTGTATCCCCAATAACTTCTCATTTTGCATTAGCAAGATTTGGTGTTACAATGCTTATATCAATAGCTGTGTCTTGCTGATTTGCACAAGGGTTAATTCTTGTTACTGATCCATCATTCAGTATTATTAGTTCATTGTTTTCAATGAAGTCCAACAGTAATTTTTCTGATTTGTCTATTACATTGCCTCCATTAGCTGTATGATGAGCATTGAAATCTCCCACTATGATAGTTCTGTTGTTTATTCTTTTATTCACGTCTGAGATATCTCTTTCGTTTATGTTTCCACTTGAACAGTATAGGTTAACTATTTTTATTTCTAACTCAGTAGACACTGTTATAGTTATTCCTTCAAAATTTTCTGTTCTAAATGATTCCCAGTCAGTTATTATATATGTTTTATTAACTAGAAATGCCACACCTCCTCCTTTTTGAGTTTCTGTCCTATCATTTCAAAATACTTTATATTCAGGGATGGTAAAACGTTGACTCGGATTAAGATTAGTCTCTTGAATGGCAAATATTACTTTAGATTGTTTAAACATGCCTATTAATGCTGGTATATTTTTTTTTTTGGGCACTTCTGCAATTCCACTGTATTATTCTAATGTGCTGTACGTCCATTATTTAATTGTTAAGTTTGTTATAAATAGTGTTGTACTCTTTTACTCTGAGAAGTGTATAATTTATTTACTTATTTGTTAACAACACAGTCCTCCTATCGACCAACCCAAAAGGACTTGAACAATTACTTCTGTCCACCAAAAAACACAGCGAGGCCCAGAATCTATACCTAAACACCAAGAAGACCAAAGTATTGACAACAGACAAAGTAAAGACCAAACCAGAAATTGAAATTGATAACGAAGAACTGGAAAGTGTCAATGAATTCGAATACTTAGGATCAATCATTAACAGCTCTGGCGACTGTGCAGTAGAAATTAAAAGAAGACTTGCAATTGCTTCACATAAGCTAATACAGATGAAAAACCTATGGCAAGGCACAAGCAAAGAAACAAAGTTACAACTGATCAGAGCATGTATATTCCCAGTAGCAACATACGGCTGCGAGACTTGGACACTCAATAAAACAGTTGCAAAAAAGATTACATCATTCAAAATGAAATGCTACAGAAGGATGTTGAGAATACCCTGGACAGAAAAAAAGACCAACAGAGAAGTACTGCACTCACTAAACGTACAGGAACATTGGCTCCTAAATACCATCGCAATAAGGAAGCTGAAATTTTTCGGTCATATAAAAAGACATAATAGTCTGGAAAAAACAGTGATGGAAGGCATGGTCCCTGGAAAAAGGGGAAGGGGTCGACCTAGACGACGGTGGACCCAGGACATCACAGAGAGTCTGAACTTGTCTTTGGCTGATGCAGGTCGACTTGCCCAGAATCGTGATGCGTTCAGAGCAGCTGTAATGGAGACAACGTTCTGGAAAGAATACGTCACATGATGATGATTTGTTAACAACAAAGTCTCCTAGATTTTCGGTTTCTCTGTTAAAGTGAGTTTGTAGTTCACTTTGAAGATTCAGCATAAAGGTTTTCACAATGTTTGATACAGAATGAATAAGTTTTTGACAATCTGTCATTGTTTCATTCCACATTTCTTCAAGTTTTTTATCTGTTCGTTTTTGCTCACTCCTTATGAGTTGTCTTTCTGACTCAATCCTTTTCAGTAAATCTTCATTCTCTTCATTGAGTTCTGCTAATTTAGCCACATCTTTAGCTACTTCATGCTGTATTTTTCTCATGGTTTTCAAGATTTCTTCTGCCTTTCTCACTGTATCTTCTGTTATCGATGATTTGATTATTTCACTTTCTTCTGGCAGATTGCTATCTTTTGTCAGTATTTTTTGGACTTTATTTTTCTTTTGGGTTAGTTCAGCATTTCTGGTTCTGACTGTGATTTCTCTTGGTGACGGAGTTGTAGATGTAGCAACTGATGATTGATGTTGTTGTAGTGCAACTTTAAATGGTGTGTTAGTGCTGACTGATTTTATTAGAGCTAGTTTTGTTTGTTGGTAATGTGGACATCCTAGGAAATGTGCACTGTGGTTTCCTAGACAATTTGCACATTTTCTGTTTATATTTCTTGTTCTGTAATCTTTATCATCTTCTACTAATTTGCAGTGATCATAGGTGTGGTCCCCTGCACAATATTGACATTTAGGCTTACTTCAACATGTTCTTTTGGTGTGGCCAAATTTCTGGCAGTTTGAGCATTGAATGACTGGTGGTATGTAAGCTTCTGTTTTGATTTTAGTACTGCCACTGAAGAAATGTGATGGGATTTCTCGCCCTTCTAATGTAACTATTATTACAGTTGAAGTTCCTAATTGCTGCGATATCCTTTCTAGTTTAAGAATCCTATATTTTGGATTTTCTGTTTGTAGTCTAGTTCTTATTTCTTCCTCTGGAACTGTTACAGGTATTCCTTTAATTACACATTTCCTGGTTTCTTTGACTAATTCTAGCCTAGCTTTAATGCTGTGTGCCAATTCTACTTGAACAGGACTTACTTCAATTTGTTTTATTAAAGCTTTTGACTTTTCAGTCATGTTCATTGTGAGCATTATGCCAAAATTTGTTCTTTTTATGTGTGTTATTGACCCTTTATCTATAACTGTTTCTAGTACATTGATAATTTTACTGTCTGGTAATGCTCTAATACTTACCACTTTGCCACTGATTTGAAAAATTCTTAACCTTGGGAGGTTTTGTTCAACTTTATGAGTAGGCCTATTGATTTGTTGGTCTTTCATATGGTTCTCAACACCCTTATTCTTTGAATCAATGTTCAGATTATTGGTTTTCTCTATCATTTTACTCTGACATCTACCTTTTTTCTTAATTGTTTCCTTTGAAGCTTGTATCTTCTGTCTGTCCTTTTCTCTATTTGTATTCCTGATTTCCCCTTGATCATCATTCTGTGAGTCAGCTTGTACTATTTCAGCCCATGATTTTCTGGAAATACTACCTGTTTTCAATCTTGTAAGAGCCGGCATGTCTTTTACTACTGCTACAGTACAACACTACAAGCAATGTTTTTTAACTGGCGTTTTAAATTGTATCATTAACACCAATCAACAACTTACTGAGCCACCACTCAGGCCCCCAATGCCATCAAACCGACGCCCAACACCTGTTTTGTCGTCCACCGCATAAGTATCTCCAACAGCAGTAACAATAACCGGCAACAAAAGTGCTAAGAACACTGTTTTGTTCCATGAAATGTTAAACATTTTCTGAAATATGGAAGTAACTGACATTAAATCTTCAACAGCTACTGTAACCCATCTGTCTGTAAACTAACGCACTGCATACACTAAACAGCACAAACAAGAGTTTTAACAGTTTTGGATGATCATGTGACACCACTGTCCCACCCTAACTTTTTTTGTGTATGGAAACTCATTGAGAGTTTTGTCCCCTTACCTAAATCATGTGATCAGCGACAAAATAATTGTATTCCCGAACAAGGTTCAGCTTGATAGTTCTCAGACTACAGCTGGGAAAAGGCTATTTCAGAATAGAAGAACCTTACTGTGCAGTATGTCTTCAAGACAATAATATAGAACATTTCTTGTTAAAATGTAAGAGGTATGAACAAATGAGAATACCAATATTAGATTATTTGCAAGCATCCAACTTACCTATAAATATAGAAGAGGTGTTAAGAGTAGACAGACCTAGGGAACTGCATAATACAGTCAAACAATATTTAACTCGAACAAATGTTAATATATAGTGGCTGGGAATGTGAAGGTCTGATGCTGTTCTTACAATGTTATGACTTTTAACAGATGAAAGTTGGAGCCGCGCTGGTGTAATGGCTACGGCGTTGTAATGGCGACCAGATTTTCATGGTTCAAACCCGGGCGTCAGCGTTTGAAGAAATGTTTACGACCGGAAATTTGACTGAATAACCTGAACGGCTCCTGCACATAAATCCCGTGTGGATGGGAAGGAGCGAAGCTCCTGACCGGGTTGGAAGGAAAATCCACTGACCCCCCAGCCTCGCAATGACATGTCATTGGGCCAAAAAGAGCTGGAAAGCTCGAGTGCCGCTGGTTAGAGGAAAAAAAAACAGATGAAAGTCAATTAAATGTCTGTTAAAGTCAGTTATATAACTGGAACCACCAGGCCTTAACACCACTCCACTTTAATATTATTCGTGTTCAGAGTAGAGATGGGCAAATGGACACACTCCGCTGTATCGAGACATTCGGCACAGTGATTTAAACTGTATCGACACACTGTTTCGGCACATCGGCACTTTTGCCTGTGTCGAGAGAAGTCTCTAGCAATAGGCAGTATTCATGAACTGTGTGAGACAATCTCCGCCGTTTTTCTTGCGCGTGCTGTCGGCTTGGACTGGCGTGTGTGAAAATCTATGGTATTTCGTGTGACCACAATTCAATATTTGTACACAAGTCTTCATTATGATGAAATAAAACGGAGATATGATGATAGCTGCAGTATATGTGAACATAATAAAAAAACAACAATAATAATAACAGTAATAATAACACATGATATCAAACTAGAGTAAGCTAGTTTTGGTAGACAATGATTCAAATCCACACCGAGTACACAGATATCAGCAGAGCTAATAAAGTGTCCATTACATTTATACGAACACATGGACACTTTCAACTTTAACATAGTGCCTAAAACATTGACAACTGCAGCACTGACACAATTTCCAGTGTCTATAACTTCTCAGCAAAAATAATATCACTTGTAAAATCAAGTCATCATAATACATCCCTGAAAATTATGACTTGTTTGATCTTCCATACTATCTATGAACGACTAATGTCCCGGACGTTTGACTCAAATTTTACAAACGCCCACGGAAGGTGAGACAGTGTGACTCTTTGCAAAACAGCGAGGCAGACAGGAACTGAAACTGTTTCGAAACAGAAGCAGGCTGTGTTTCGGAGCTTTCGGACTCAGCGCTGTTTCGAAGCATTGTTTCGACACACACACACAGTAGCCATCTCTAGTTCAGAGTTTCTTCTTGATTTTGTTTGTTTGTTTTTATTTATTTTTTATTTAACGTATAAGCATAATTGTGATTGTCCCTATTTACAATGATTTGACAGGTGTGATGCCACTTTCTCATTTCGGCAGTTTTTCATGTTATTTGGAATTGAAAACAATATGTATCCTAATTATAACCCATCAGAGGTTGAACGGGATATTTTTCTTCCTTAATATTTTTTTTTTTTAAATGTAGTCAGCTAGCGTCTATCTAAATTTATACATAGCAGCTCACGTCACTGGCTGTATGTTTTGTTTTGTTTTATTTTATTTATTTATTTATTTATTTTTTTCTTGTTTGATATTTTTTTTACGTGCACGCAAAATTGATAATTTTGATTTGCCCTACCTTGTATTTACAATGATTGGAAAGGAGCTGTGATGTTACTTTCACATGTTGGCATACAGGGATATGAAAAGGCAGATAAAGACGCAAAAAACAGTAGATCTTTTTAAAATCTGATAAATTTAGGGATGAGTAAATCAGAGATTCTGCCATCAATGGTACCTATACCTTGTAGCGGCATGGCAGCTTGCGTACCCTGACAATCCCCAGAGCTATGCCAGTGGGAGTTTTACTCCTGGTAGGTTCAACCAAGCTGGACTGGTCTGTGTGGGTAGGGGTCAGACAAAAGCTGTTACCTTGTACCTCCAGGTTGGGGGTTTTAGCATAGGGCTGACACCCCTGTCTGTGTAAAAAAAAAAATGAAGTTACGGAAACAACAATAAATGAACAAACTTTGCTGCGGGATGGACATTCGGAGTCTGTGGCTCGTATGACTGTCAGTGGTGAAAGCCGAAAGGAAGCCACTGACATGAAAACGGATGTCCTGACCGCAAAACAGGATACAAGAATAGGTTTTTGGAATGTCAGGACAATGTACGAGACAGGTAAACTAAGACAGGTCACGGCAGAAATGAGAAACTATAGGTTACACATTCTAGGGATAAGCGAGAGCAGATGGACAGGGGCAGGAAAAGTTAAAACAGCAACAGGAGAAACAGTACTTTACTCTGGAAGAGAGGATGGACAGCACAATGAAGGCGTAGCCATTATTCTACAGAAAGGAATAGAAAGGACATTACTGGAATGGAAACCCATCAACAACAGACTGATAAGATTAAGATTGAGAGGGAGATTCACCAACACTACAATAATACAATGCTACGCACCAACGAATGATAGCGATGAGGAGGTCAAGGATGAATTCTATCAACAACTGCAGAAAGAAATGGAAGACACACCTAGATATGATCTTGTTATAGTAATGGGAGACCTCAATGCGAAAGTTGGTACACACAATACATATAATGAAAGAACAATGGGGAAATGCGGCAGCGGAACAGCAAACGAAAATGGGGATAAACTAATAAGTTTCTGTAGCATTAACAACCTGGTCATTGGAGGAACACTCTTCCCACACAACGAAATTCACAAATTAACATGGGAATCACCAAATGGTCGGGACAGAAACCAGATAGACCACATCATGGTTAACGGTAGATGGAGACATGCATTACAAGATGTGAAGGTAAGAAGAGGTGCAGATGTGGGAAGTGATCACCATTTAGTAGTAGCAACACTGAAAGTGAAACTAAGAAGGGCTGGACCAACTGTAACTACACAGAAAAGGTTTGACATCAGCAAATTGAAGGACTCCCTTACCAGAAAAGCTTTTGCGGCCGACATAAAGAAACGATATCAATTTGCCAAAAGTCAGGAAAAGACATTGACTGATGATATAGACCAGAATTTCAACACCATTTCAACAATATACAAAGAAAGCAGCAAATCATGCTTGGGATTCCAGGAAAGGAAGAAGCAAGACTGGATAACACCAGAAACATTAAACACCATAACGATGAGAAAGGAAATGAAAAGAAAGAAAACAGAAGCGAAGTCCCCCAGGTTAAAGCAACTATATAGCGAACAGTACAGTCAGCTGGACAAGGAAGTTAAACGCCAAACCCGAGCCAACAAAAGGAATTTCTTAGACGATCGTGCAAGACAGGCAGAGGAGGCAGCACTGAGAAATGAACAAAGCACAGTATACAAAATAACTAAATTCATCGGCGGAAAACGAGGTGCAAACAATATTACATTAGTAAGAGATAAGCAAGGTAATCTCATCACGACAGCAGAGGGACAGGAAACAAGATGGGCAGAGCACTTCAGAGAAACTCTGAACAAGGAACCATCAGAGACACAATTGAATGTTCCTGAAGCGGAAAACGATCTAGATGTGAATACAGACATTCCACGCAAAGAAGAAATCATCACAGCAATCAAAGGGTTAAAGAACGGCAAAGCTCCGGGCCATGATAACTTAAATGCAGAGCTATTTAAGACAGACCCTGAGGTAGCAGCAGAACTATTAGAACCAGTATTTGCACAAGTCTGGAAAACGGGGAAAAACCATCAGAGTGGAACAAAGGAATAATTGTCAAATTGCCCAAGAAGGGAGATCTTGCAGACTGCAATAATTGGAGAGGAATCACTCTTCTCTCAGTTCCCAGCAAAATACTAGGCAGGATAATTATACAGAGAATTTCAAAGGCAGTAGACCACAAACTGAGGAAAGAACAAGCAGGATTTAGAAAGAACAGGAGATGTGTAGATCATATATATTCACTCTCAGGAACATTATAGAGCAGTGCTCAGAATGGCAAAGACAGCTTTACATTAATTTTGTTGATTTTGAAAAGGCTTTCGACAGCATACATAGGGACAGTTTATGGAAAATACTGAGGGCTTATGGAATTCCAAGCTGCATAGTGTCAATCATAAAAAGCCTCTATGCCAACTTTACGTGTAGTGTTGGGCAGAGCAGCCTAACCTTTGAGGTGAAGACAGGAGTACGACAGAGATGCCCTTTATCAACCACTACTACTTAGTCGTTCCCCTTCTACCGTGAGGTGTAGAGGTTTGGAAGAGAGAGCGCCAGACCATTCTATCAGCTGTCTTCTTCCTGGCCTGGTTCCATTCTAGTCCTCGGTCCTTCAAAGATTGTCTAATGTTGTCCTCCCAGCGGACTCTGGGTCGTCCTGGAGGTCTGGATCCCTGGCTCTTTGTTTCCCATGCTTGTCGTGGTAGCCGATCTTCTCCCATTCTGCAGACATGGCCAAACCATCTTAGTTGGGACTGTTCTATTTGGGTCTGCAGCGGATGGGATTTTAGGCCTTGACGGATCGTCTGGTTGCGGACCATGTCTCTTCTTGTTACTTCAACCACTTTCCTCAGATACCTCATTTCTGAGGTTTGGATCTGGCTTTTGTGGGTTGTAGTCATTGCCCACGACTCGCATCCATATGTCAAGACTGGGACATAGGTGCAGCGGTATACAGCCATCTTCGTTTTCTTACCAACCTCTTTCTTGCTGAGGAATCCACGATTTATGGCCTGAAAAAGTCTCCCAGCCGCTGCTTTTCGAGTGGCCAACTCTTCTTTGATGCCTCCCGTTCGGTCTATAATAGCTCCGAGATATTTAAAGTAGTCGACCTGCTCCAGGACCTGTTCTCCCAACTTAATCTGATGTTTTCTTTCTTCTCGTGATATCACCATGGATTTTGTTTTAGAGCTGCTTATGACCATCCCTCTCTTCTCCAGCTCTTCCTTCCAGACTTGCAGGTTGGATTGGAGATGTGCCTCTGATTTAGCAATCAGGGCAACATCATCAGCAAATGCCAGCTCCGAAATATAGACCTGTCTCATCTTCCAGTACCCCACTGAATACTTTCTTGTTCTCTCCTTACATGCCTTGATGACATCGTCCATAAGGAGTATGAAGAGGTAAGGTGATAGGATATCACCTTGTCTTACACCAGTGGTGGTCCTGAACTCTTCTGACTTATGGTTTGCTGTCCTCACATAATTTCTGCAAGACTTGTAGAAGCTCTGTATAGCATGAATCAGAGGTGCTGGAATATTCTTCCTTGCCAAACAGTCCCAAAGTTTGCTCCAGGGGACCCTGTCAAACGCCTTTTCCAGATCTATGAAACAAAGATGGATCTCACTCTTATACTCAAGGGCCTTTTCACTCAGCTGTCTGAGTGTGAAGATTAGGTCTTGAGTACTTCGGTTTGCTCGGAATCCGCACTGGACCTCATCCAATTGTGGCTCAGCTAGGCGTCGGAGTCTCTGCTCTAGGATTCTAGAGTAGATTTTACCAGGGACACTGAGAGGGATATGCCTCTATGGTTTCCACATTGTCGATTGTCACCCTTTTTGAAAATTGGTGTTATGATGGCAATCTCCCAATCCTTTGGTATGGTCTTGTTGCACCATGCTGCCTGTAGGACCTTTAGGAGTAATAGGTCGCCTGATGCTCCCATGTATTTAACCATTTCTGGTGTTATACCATCATGCCCTGCTGCTTTGCCCATCTTGATTTTCTCTAGTGCTGCCCTCAGTTCTTCCATCTTTATGTCATCTTCACCATCATTGGTTTTCTCTTCTGTGCTAGTGGTTATCATTTCTGATGCTTCACCATGCTCACCATCCAGGAGTTCTGAGAAATATTCTTTCCATCTTTCCATTACTTCCTTCGGGGCAGTAAGCAATTTGCCTTGTTTGTCCTTTATAAATTTGAGAGGGCATAGTTTTTCCTTCCTCATGTTCTTTAGGGTCTTATAGAACAATTTCTGGTTTTCTTGTGCATCTTTTTCTAGCTTTTCTCCAAATTCTTCCCAGGACTTCTGTTTTGCTGCTAGCACTTTGTTCTTTGCTTCTGTTCTGAGTGTCACATATTCTCTATATTTTTCCATTTGTCCTATTGTGTTTTTAGCTCCTAAGTATTGTTTCCATGCCATTTTCTTCTCTCTTATTTTCTCTTTGACTTCCTCTGTCCACCAAGGTGTCCTCTTTCTCTTGTTCCCAAGTCGGACTTCACCACATGCTTCTGCAGCCGCTGTCTTTATGATATCCTTGAATTTATTCCAGAGGGTTTCCAAGTCATCAGGTTGTTCTTCTGTGTTGCTCACCGCTTTATCAACCACTCTATTTTTAACAGTCATAGACTGGGTGATGCGCCAGACAACAGAGGGCAGTCCAAGAGGAATAAGAAGGACAACATTTTCTACATTGGAAGATCTGGAATATGCAGATGACATTGCACTACTAGCACATTCACATCAACACATCCAGGAAAATAAAACGGATAGACTTAATAAGTTTAGCCAGCAGGTGGGCTTGAATATCAATTTAAAGAAGTCTGAGGTCATGACGCTCAATGTGAGCAACCCTGAGCCCATATCAGTAAGGAATCAGCAATTGGTACAGACAGATACCTTCACATACCTAGGAAGCATAGTAACACCAGACGGCGGGGCAGGCAAAGACATCAATATCAGAATGAATAAGGCAAGAACAGCCTTCTTTAGCCTAAACAACATCTGGAAGTCCTCCCAATACAGCACAAGCACAAAATTAAGATTATATCAGAGCTGTGTACTTTCTGTGCTTCTCTATAGTGCGGAATGCTGGAGAGTTACAGAGAAGGAAATGTCGAAATTGTCCTCTTTTCACACAACATGCCTAAGAAAAATTCACCGAATCTTTTGGCCAAATACCATCACTAACCAAGATCTGCTTACTTGTAGCAAGCAAGAGGACATGCACACCATCATAGCTGGCAGACGCTGGAGCTGGGTTGGTCATGTCCTCAGAAGAGACCCCGATGCCATCACAAGAACAGCTATGCTTTGGACCCCTGAAGGAAAACGAAAGAGAGGCCGACCAAAAACAACCTGGCGGAGGACTGTGGAGGCTGAGATGCAAAGAATGAACCAGAGTTGGGGCACTGTACGAAGGATGGCCACCGACCGAGCAAAGTGGAATCAATTTGTTGTTGCCCTACAAGACGCCACTAGGCGTGATGGCCACTGACTGCTTTCACGGTCGACGGCTAAGGATCAAAGAAGAAGAAAGAAGAAATCAGAGATTAAAATCTTAATTAACGAAATTGTAACAGATGAATGGAAAGCAGAGTGGGATAAAATTCTGAAATAAAGACATGCATACAGTGGCGTAACTACCGCCCTGTTGGGCCGAGCACATCCAGGGGGCCCCAGTACCTACCGAGTGGGCACCGGGAAAATAGTGGTCAAAAGGAACCTTCGCATACATACATATATATATATATATATATATATATATATATATATATATATATATATATATATATATATATATATAGAGAGAGAGAGAGAGAGAGAGAGGTCTCCTTTATTTTCTACCTAGGGGGCACTTAAATTGTAGTTACGCCACTGCATACATATACGATTTTCAAGGCTCCAACAAGAAAATGTCAGATGTCTAGAGAATTGAAAATTCCCAGCAACAATAAAATTCTCAGACTACAGCTGGGAAACACATTCACATCAACACATCCAGGAAAATAAAACGGATAGACTTAATAAGTTTAGCCAGCAGATGGGCTTGAATATCAATTTAAAGAAGTCTGAGGTCATGACGCTCAATGTGAGCAACCCTGAGCCCATATCAGTAAGGAATCAGCAATTGGTACAGACAGATACCTTCACATACCTAGGAAGCATAGTAACACCAGACGGCGGGGCAGGCAAAGACATCAACATCAGAATGAATAAGGCAAGAACAGCCTTCTTTAGCCTAAACAACATCTGGAAGTCCTCCCAATACAGCACAAGCACAAAATTAAGATTATATCAGAGCTGTGTGCTTTCTGTGCTTCTCTATGGTGCGGAATGCTGGAGAGTTACAGAGAAGGAAATGTCGAAATTGTCCTCTTTTCACACAACATGCCTAAGAAAAATTCACCGAATCTTTTGGCCAAATACCATCACTAACCAAGATCTGCTTACTCGTAGCAAGCAAGAGGACATGCACACCATCATAGCTGGCAGACGCTGGAGCTGGGTTGGTCATGTCCTCAGAAGAGACCCCGATGCCATCACAAGAACAGCTATGCTTTGGACCTCTGAAGGAAAACGAAAGAGAGGCCGACCAAAAACAACCTGGCGGAGGACTGTGGAGGCTGAGATGCAAAGAATGAACCAGAGTTGGGGCACTGTACGAAGGATGGCCACCGACCGAGCAAAGTGGAATCAATTTGTTGTTGCCCTACAAGACGCCACTAGGCGTGATGACCACTGACTGCTTTCACGGTCGGCGGCTAAGGATCAAAGAAGAAGAAGACAGCTGGGAAAAGGCCATTTCAGGTTAGAAGAACATTATTGAGTAGAATGTCTTCAAGACAAAAATATAGAGCATTTCTTGTTAATATGTGAGAGGAGTGAACAAGGCTATTTCAGAAAAGAAGAACCTTGCTTTGCAGAATGTCTTCAATATAATAATGTAGAGCATTTCTTGCTAAAATGTATTAAGTATTGTGACAAAACGTCTGAACATGTTCTTTTGTGTGATCTTTCACACCTTCAGCCCTCTGGCAGTATTCTTTCTTTTCTTCAGTTTTCTCGCTCATCGCTTTTATTTGGCATAAATCATGCCTTTTCATTTGTATTTTCCCTATTTTGCTTTATGCTGGACCTTAGCGTGGTGAAGTCTCTAACACGCCACTCCCCTATGGCAGTATTTGCTACGGGAGTAATTCTTATCTTTGTCGCATTCACGCTTCACGAAGACGTGTTAAGTTACGCCAGGTTATTAGACGGTCAGCGACAGTATTTTATCACAATATCGGTTTGACCATCTTTTCAAGCGACGAGGCGTGTTTATCCCAGGAGTGTTGAATAGAACCAGATTTGTTCTTCTGGCGAAACACATGATAACCCGTGCACGAGGTGCAACTTAAAACATAAGGGCTTCCGGGTCATCCTGGTTACACCAACATTACCGTCTGTGTGCAGACAAGAGTGATAAAATCGCTTCCGGTCACTTGGTTGAAAAAGTAATCAGGGATGTATTACATTTTAGACAATATGAGTCTACAAATGTGTTGGTGAGAGTGTATGCAAGACATCATCTTACCATATATGGGAGATGTGACCTTTTGCAAAATTGTTCCATGTAGGAAATATGTTGAAATGATCGGATCTTTCTGATTAGATTCATAACAAACTTGGAGGGGAATACAGGCTGACTTTTTTGCAGTTTTATTTTTCTGTGAATTTAAAGCTCACCAAGACAACATCAGACCTTCGCCGGAGTGAAGAACTAGATTCATAATTTCCTATTTGTTTACCGGACCTTTTATTGGAGACCCAGATAAGACTTATAAAGCACAGGAAATCTCTTTCAAATTTTAATAAGGAACACGGGACTAGGAAACTGAAGAAACATGGAGTCAGAAAGGGGATCTATTGTAGAATTACAGCATCCCAGACGCGTGTAAGAGAACGATTCGTCTCTTTTATTCATCTGAGCAAACAAGTCTGTAGCCAGGATTGGCGTAAATTGTGATTTACATTTGGTATCCAAGACACATCAAAAGTGAGGAATGCAGTCAGCGACCCATAGCTTGACTGCCTGCGTCAGGGTCAGCGAACCAGAGCTGACCAAGACCCTACTCCACCTCCACGTGGTGGTCCTGGAAACAGGCTGCATCACTGCAGTCTGGCTGAGGAGTATGGATCGAAGAGGGAAGGCAAACCCGGTCCCAAAAAATGCCATGCGGAAGTCGGATGTGTCGGCCGAAAGGCGCAAATACCGCAGCTTCGCTGTAAACGGACACAACGCAACCAACGTCCTTTTCAGGATGAACGAGGAAGAAGAAGAAGATTTACATTTCATATTTTATTATTAACATGTGAACTAACATATATATAAATATAAATATATTACCATGTGAAGTTTAATGTGTGAAATTCGCTATTGGATGTCAAAGTCATTTGGGGCTGGCAACCTCAGTATCTAGAATGATGATTCATGAACCACCACTGCAAGGGCTGGTGATTACTTTATTGATAAGCTTCGTAAAGAGAACTAAAAGCATAAAGTAGTTCCAGGTTCCCTATGGAGGAGGGAGGGAAAGATGAAAGAAATTATGTACATTCTAAGAATAAGATTTACAATTTCAAAGCAGTGTAAATGTCCATATAAACATATTCACTTTAAAATTAATATAAGTTTTCAAGCTTTAAACCAGTGTAAATGGGAATGAGAAAATATTCATTTTAATTAATAGAAGTTTCAAACTTTTCCATAAGTGTAAATATAAAGAAAACATAAATGAATTTATATTGTGAACACTTTTCAAACAGTGGAGATGTAAATGTAAAACATATTATATCTGTACGTTTAGCCTTTTCATTTAAATGTAATGTAAAGCTAAAGCTATTCAGTTTAAATGTAAAGGAAGTTTTATTCCGAGGGACTAAATTTAATTTTCATCGAGGGTAAATTCTGAAATGGGATGGTAGAATAGAAAAGGGGGGGGGGGGGGGGGGGCCCACATAAATGTGTTGGAAAAATGCCTTACTCAGAACAGCGCTTCGTTTCTATTTCTATTACCAGTTATTGGTGTTACCAGCAAAAAGTACTATCTCTGGAACCAAGTGAAGGTAGAAGTGGACTGACGTTTTGCAAGATGTCATCATAAGAGGGTCTTATAGACAGACGCAGAACCAACTTGGCCGTTACTCCTTGAATGTTCTGGGAACGTCCGGCGCCTGAACTTTGACCAGAGACGAGCGACAGCAGAGTGAAAAGAACTGACCCCGCGGGAGAAGAAACTGCCATTGGCAACTAAGTGCAAATATCCGCTGCCAAAAGTGACCTCCTTTATTCAGTTAAATCCCAATCAAGTGATAAACTTTTCCATACCTATTCAATTTATTTTCCAACTGTTAAAACTTAAAGTGATTATTAAATTTTGTTATTTGTAATGTTACAAATTTAACTTCGATTTAATCCTTTTTTAAATGTACTACATGTTCATCTCAGTCAAAGTTACTAAACCCACACTCTAAACATATATATATATATATATATATATATATATATATATATATGCCCAATGGGCTGATCACCCGTTGGCTTGTCACACCGATTACGGAAACAACGGCAGATGGATCTATTTGTTGTTGCCCTAAAGACGCCGCTAGGCGTGATGGGAAACTACAACAGAGAAAATCAATCTGCTGTTGCCCTTAAGACGCCACAAGGCGTGATGGCCTCTGACTGCTTGGTCGGTCTTTGGCTAAGGACGGAAGAAGAGAAGAGATACATATATATATATATATATATATATATATATATATATATATATATATATATATATATATATATATATATATATATATATATATATATATATATATATATATATATATGTATTATAATAATAATTCCACTGATTAAATCAGCGGTGGGGGCTTAATGAGCTAGGATAAACCATTGCTAAATTCTTCATAAAAGTGTTGGCAGATTATAGAATTAACGTGCTTAGCGACAGCCAGCATCGTTTTCGCTTATCTGAATATCTTATGAAGACTCCCATGTGATAGAAGTTTTACTACTCTTCTATCGACATTTCTGCCAAGAGTAATCTTGTGTAAAGATAGACTCCATTGAAGCCTATAATAGATGCTGTTGAGTTTTGGCCACTGTTGGACCACTACTGCACAGCAGGGGAGGCAATACCGTCACAAGTATGAACAACAGAGAATCCCAGTATCAGTCACCTTCGTGGATGCCTGCACCACAGCATTTCATGTACCTTAGTAATGGTGGGTTTTTGAAGTTTTACATGTCAGCTTGTTCTAAACACAACCACACATTAGTGAGGCTTTTACACCCCTGCTCCTGTTTATTTTTCGTATTTTGGTTTGGTTTTGTTTTGTTTTGTTTTATCTCTCTTTGATTTCTAAATGTACGCAAAATTGGTAATTTTGATTCGCCCTATTTACAATGATTGGACGCAGTGGCGTCACTAGGGCTGGTGTCACCCAGTGCGGTAACTCATGGTGTCACCCCTATGGACCCCCTTCCGTACCAGACCATACAGAATCCTTTGTAATGTTTTTTGTACTAATGTTACTCGTAAATCTTAACCAAGTAAACTGTGGTTATAACTAACTACAGGGATATTTGTTTTATAAAAAATGATAAATTTCTGCTGAAACACTGCACGCAAATTTTAGACATTCATTTTAGTGTCACCCCCTCTGATGGTGTCACCCGGTGCGGTCCGCACCCCCTAGTGACGCCACTGATTGGACGGGAGATGTGTCTTCCTTGGAGCCATAGTTAACGTAGGCTTACTTTTTTAAAGGCGCATATGTTTTTTTTCTTTCTTCTGTGTCTTACTCATCTTAACTTACAAAAATAGATAAGTGACCTATCAAATATGGTTAAATTCTACCTTCTACTTGTGCCATCAAGCATGCTAAGGAAAGAAAGTTCACATTCCTGTACAGGCTGCACAGACCTGGATACTGCCAGTTTGTTTTCTTCAGTTAACATTTTGTTCGTGTAGTTCCTCAGCAGATATTTGTAATGTTCTTTGTTAATGTCTGTTATGATTAAAATTCATAACGATTATGACGGTATAATAGTTGGCTCGACAGGGCTCCTTTTCTGATAATTTTATACGGACTTACTTATTAATAAAGGAAGTGACGTCATGCCGATATGGTGTAGAGGCAGACGTGAACATTTTGAATCAGGAGTGAGGTGATCGTCTGCAAGAAGAGATGCAGCTTGTGTTTGAATGTGAGTGGATGTATGTGTATTGAGCTCCTGCAGTATACTGTGTTTTTCCTGCATCATTCCATCACCAGGACATCAATATACTTAGTTGAGGTGTCCCTGGTTTATTATATTCAGGAAATGTATATCTATTTCATAAAGATGTCCATTGGACTATGAAAAATAAAGTTTGTATGATTGCCATTGACCAGCGTTTGATAGTGAACAGACTGGACAACTACTTATTACTGCAGTTGCCTTTAGGCGAGAACTGATGTCATGGAGCTTTGTGTCAAGTATAATAAACTGCGTATTTGTGAATTGTGAAGGAGATGTTTGTCAGCTCACTGCAGTTATGCTGATTCATGTTGTTTGACTATCCCCTAGTGTATACTTTGGCCACGGAGATCTTCTCCAGAACTTTAAATAATACAACACGCATCATCAATGTCCCTTTACATTAAATAATAACGTTTAATTATTTTCACTTCTGAATTCACCTACTCTTATGGGAAAAGTAAGCTGAACTTGTCCAATGTAGCAACACCCTAAAATACTCCATAAAACCATGTACATGACTGAAGAGGGTGAACCTTAGCGAAACATGACAAAATGCTGAATCTTCCCACTGAGTGAAATGCCCAGAAAATTAGCAAAGATAAAACTATGACATCCATATCTTTATAATCAGCTGTATCTCATATTTATCTTATATCATTTAACACTGAGCATCTTTCTAATATATAAAGAAAAAAAAACAACATAATTACATGCCTGCTTTTGAAACATCCAATGTTTATTCATACAATGTAGCTGAAGAAATTGTCATAAAATTATTACTGAAATACAATTACAATGTTATATGTCAATACAGTAATTTCATAATAACTGTATTCTATATAAAGGCTTTTAAAAATTCTGCTCTGAAAGGATTTCTTTCCTTATTCTGCGATTCATATTAAAATATATTTCACTAAAAATTCTAACTGGCAGAAAGGTTAACTACCACACACTCCTAAGTATGCTGTGTAATTTGCATGGGCATTATCTGGCAAAACAAGTTGTGCATGTGAATGGCCAGAATTTATGCCCAGTGGTATCAACTCTGAGGACTAACTGAAAATGCTAACATGATGGTAGAGCTAATTCTTTTGGTTGTATGTTACATTGTTAGGAGTAAATTATAAAACTAATGTCAATGCCTTCTGTCTCCTGCTATAATCCAGGCTTCACAAGGTCTGATTACTTTGCGAATACAGTGATGTTCTTATTCAAGTTATTAACATTAGTTATTATCATTATGTGTCATGTTGTGAAGTATAAGAAATCATGTTACTCCAATTTCAATCTTTGATGTTCCCTAATATATGTATGCACATATGTATGTAAATATATGTATGGTGTGTACACGAACATACTTACATATTTAAATTTCATTAACATATTAATTACATATCATATTACTTACTTGAATTACTTGATTTGCAATTATCCTGTCACAAAAAACTATACACTTTATCAAAATACAGTTGGTATTACTACTAATTCACAAAATATAAAGGATTAAACAGCTGTTTTTAGAAACGTAAAATGTTATAGAAAATGAATAAAATACATTTTGACGAATGTATTTCTGATTTTAAAATGGAATACGTTCTTTATTAATGGTCAGCACGTTAATTAAGCTGAATATTACGTCAAATATTCATTTTGGTTTTAGAAGTGACTGACAAGAGCATATCAACATTCATTCTGAAATATTGTTAAGCAGAAAAGTACACCTCTAGCAAGCTAACAAAATATTTTTAAAATTGGAAAAATATAACGGAATATGAAACAATAACTGGAAATGAAATGCACCACTTGCTCACTGCTTTAACATAAATTGCACCTTTTGGGTAAAAGTTTAAGATAAAACATGTTAATTAAAAAAAAAAAAGAGCAGGTTTAATTGTTTAACACACATTTGCATGTATAAAAGTTGCAGTCACAGTTAGGCATGAAACAAACTAAATATGAATTGCATTTTTCATATAAACCAAATAGCAGGTTTGAAGTATATAAAAAATATTATTCAGTATTAAGAAACAAAACTATCATATGTTGTATTTAAAAAAAAAAATTTTTTTTTAAAGAAAAATAACTAAGAACTGAAAATATTATTGGTTACAAACAAATGCAAGGAACAGAGGGGGCTGCACATTAAGACTCATCTCAGAGGTTTGAACTTTGAAATAGCAGACATTTCATGGCTATCAAGTGTAATGCAGACTGGTGTAGCAGATGACGTCTCTTCAAATCTTTCTGGTGCTCCAAATAAATTCTGTTGTTTATTCTTTCACATACCAGTTGTCAAATTACCCATTCTCTTTTCAAAGAGTCATTTATGATCTCTCTTTACACCAAATGTGCCCGTAATCACAATGTATTTTAATTTTCCTCCTCAAGAAAATAAAAGCTCATAACAAGTGGAAAGCCCTTTCTTGTGACCCCTGATGTGATATCTTCAATAGATTTTATAACTAACCATCCTTGCAGTTCTTACCATTCTTTTGTAAAACAGTGGTAACCGAGAACAACTGTGAAAGGCATGGCAGCATGTAAGAGGACAGATATAATGACAAACAATAATTATACTCTCCCAATGGCAATGGTGAGAATGTCATCTTGAAGTGCTGTCAGTATTTCTGGAAATTTTTCGTCATCCCCTTTCTCTCTTGCTGCCTATGGGGATTGTAAAGCTTTTAAGTTATGACATTCTATGTATATTAGCAAGTGTTTGTTGCTGTATTTTCCTCATGTAAAACTAGATCTCAATGGGAATTTCAGTGATCTTCTCATTTATTTATCATCTATAATTTGCTTCTGTACAACAGAATTAGGACAGACAAAATGTTTGTTAGTATTACTTGCTACTTGTCTTTTTTCACTCCAAAGGAGCCTTCCAAACTATATTAAGACCGTTTTGTAAGTCCATTTCTTTGTTTGTCATAATTTTTATTTACTTAGTCATTGCTCTTCTACTCTGGAGTGTAGAGGTTTGCCAGAGAAAGTGCCATATTATCCTATTTGCCATCTTCCTCCTGGCCTGGTTCCAATCTAGTCCTCGGTCCTTCAGAGATTGTCTAATGTTGTCATCCCAGAAAACTCTGGGTTGTCCTGGAGGTCTGGATCCCTAGCTCTTTGTTTCCCATACATGTCATGGTAGCCGATCTTCTCCCATTCTGCAGACATGGCAAAACCATCGTAATTGTGACTGTTCTTCTTGGGTATGCAGAGGTTGGGGTTTCTTCTTCTTCCTCATTCGCCTTCAGACTTCCACATTAATGACTCTAATAAAGGCAGTAGTCAACCCAAAGTTCCTGACATCTCCAAATAGTTTTTCATTGACAGAAGTGGCTTGTTGCCATATGCTACTCCGTTCATTGCTGTAGGTTGGGCAGGACTGCAGCAGGTGTTCGACTGTCATCGGGCTGGTGCCGCAGGTGTTTCACCAATTCTGTACTTGTGGTATAGATGGTATCTCAATCTGTTGTGTCCAGTGCGTAGCCAAAAAATGGTGACCTGTTCTCGCCTAGATAGCTGATGATCGGCATCATTTTTTAAATGGCCTGGGTGCTCTCTTTCCCATTTGGACTTGAATGTAGCTTTTATAGCAGTCTTTGCCATTTTGTAAGTTGTCTCTATATCATTTTGTTGTAAGGCTCCTCCTTCCTTAGCAAGTTTGTCTGCCTCTTCATTTCCTTGTATCTTGCAATGGGCTGGTATCCACTGGACTGCGCACTTGTTAAAGCATTTGGCCAGTCTTTCAAGAGAGTTTATCAGATCTTTCAATCTTTTAGCATGGTGCTCTTCAGGGCTGTTATTACTGAGTAATCTGTAAAGATTACTATTTGTTTTCTGCATGTGCTTTGCATTCAATAAGAATTTCTGCTGCCTGTTTCAGGGCTTCTGCTTCAGCATTGAAGTTATTGCAGTATTTGCCAGTGGCGATTGCCACAGAGTGGATTCTATTCTTTAATTTTATGAGGATGCCAGCACCCCCATTTTCAACTGCATTTTTTGCTGAACCATCAGTATATGCATGTGTCCAAAGCTTTGCTGGAAATTTTTGGTCAATATGTTTGGTTGCTATACACTTTCTTTGTGTTTCTGTCAGTGTTCCCTTACTTTTAATGCCTGGAATATCAGATTTTAGCTCAGAAAAGCATCTATCATCCACAGTGGGATAGTTGTGCTTGTTGGTATTTTCTTTGCGACTAAGCTTGCTAGCATAGTATTTTTGCTAATTTTTTCTTTTGCTTGGGCCACAACGTTAGTTCGCTTGAGCGTGCCTCTTCCTAGCCTATTCATTCTCTGGAACATGGGATGTCCTTCAAGTCTCTTAAATTTTTCAGCTTGTTGTAAGACTCTGCAGTCACGTCTGTCCTCCACTGACTGTAGCCCTGTAATGTTTTCCATATGGTTGATTTTTGTGGATTTTAGGGCCCCTGTTGTAATACGAGCGGCTTGGTTTTAGAGTCTGTTTACTCTGTCAAAATTTGACTTTGCTGCTGTCAACCAGGCTGTGATGCCATATTCCATATCAGGCCTGACTCTGCCTGTGTACAGCTTTTTGAGGATATTCTCATCAGCACCCCATGTGGTACCAGCTAACGTTTTCATGATGGTCATGTGCAGTTTTGCCCTTAACTGTGTTTTTGTTGTCTGTGATTTCCATGTCGTGCAGCGGTCTAGTGTGATTCCTAAGTATGTTGGTGTTTCTTCTCGTACGACCTGCCCATTTAGTTGTAATTTTGCTTGCTGTGGTTTGTGTGACAAGGTAAAAATATTGTGTATTGTTTTTTGTTCATTGATTTTGAGCAACCACTTTCTGGACCAACTTTCAAGGGCAAGCTGTGAATCTTGCATGGACACTCTTGTTGTGTTGATATATTCTTCTGAAGTCCACATGGCCAGGTCATCAGCATAGAGGGAATTGTGGACATTCTTGTGGATGTTTTCTGTGATGTCATATATATATATATATATATATATAAACTCTTCTTTGATGCCTACCTTCCAGTTTACGCCAGCTTCACGGTAATTAAAGTGGTCGAACTGGCATAATCTGATACTTTTTTTTCCTCTCACGATATCACCATTGTTTTTGTTTGGGAGCTGCCGATGACCATCCCTCTCTTCTCCAGCTCTTCCTTCCAGACCTGCAGGTTGGATTCAAGATGTGTCATAATTCACAGATATTTAATGTTTTGTTCACGCAAAATCTTTGCCACTTAGGGCAACTTCAATGTCTCTGTTACTCTCCTGAAATCTACTAAAATAATTTTCTTGAAGACAAGTCTGGTATTTGTGATTCACAATTAAACTAGAACGCACAAGAGTGAGTGAATAAAAAAAACAAAAACACTACTAATAAAAAGTTGCCAAGTGCAATCAGTCAAGAGCATTTCAACATATTCGATGTATGAACTGTAGCAATAAATAAACAGAGGGAAATAAAAATTGATTATGCACTTAAAATACAAGGGCTACAAAAAGGGATGTAAATAACTCTACTGCAATATATATTACAGGCCACCTCACTGTACACAGCATAAGTTAAGCTTGGATTTGTAACACAGTGACACAGAGAGTTAAAAATCTGAGAACCTCAAACACTGTGCAAACCTAATTTCAGTATTCGTGTAGAAGAGAAATTCAGGGTTCAGTTAGCAGCCTCCTCCTGTCATAATTAACTATGGGGATGATGCGCCCTTCAGGTGATAGCCCTCTGCTGCTTTTTCTGCTTGATGTTCCTGTCGATGTGCTCTTTTTCTCTTCTATTGTTTTAAGAGCTTCTTTTCGCTCAATCTGAGGTGGTGCCATAGGGAGCATCTCCACTTGGTGCAACCAGCAGCTTCATCCTCCCAAGTTGCTGGATATATGTCCAGTCCCTTCATGTCTCTCTTGTACACATTTCTGAACCTCAGCTGTGGTTGCCCGGCTGTTCTTTTGCCATCTGCTAACTGTCCATAGTAAATATCTTTGGGGACATGACCATCTTCCACATGGCGGACATGGCCAAGCCAGCATAATCTGTGCTAAGCAGTATATACATGCTTTGAAGGCCAGAACATGACAGCATCTTGACATCTGTCACTTTGTCCTTTCACAAAATACCAAGGATGTGGCGCAGACAATATAAATAAGGTTATAAAGCCTCAAGATATCTTGATGAACAAGATATCACAGGTAAACAAGATGTGTATATATGTGGAAGTAATAAGACACAGCATTTACTAGAAAAGTGTTTTGCAAGAAAACACACATTAATACCACTAAGTTATTAATACAATTTATTCAATTACCAAATAATAGAAAGAGAAATAAAAATACAAGAAAAAATGTCTTACATGCATAAACAAACTTATGTTCAACTGAACACAATTATGAACTAGAAGTGTTGCACCAGCCCTACCCACAATTAACAGAGAAATGCTGGGGGGAGAAAAAAGGATATTAAAACAATGCAGTCAAGCAATAAACACATGTTTTAATAACCTTATAAAACACATGTTTTAATAACCTTATAAAGATTCAAAATTCTTTACACTATAATCTCTAACCCTAGAACTATGTAACGTGTATTTCATTTCATTTATTTATTGTTACAACTAAGACAATTAGTCTCCTAAGCTGAATACAAGCAATGGAAAAAAAAAAAACAAGAACTCAACTCCTATCAGAAATTAAAGTATGGAAATTAAATCCTAACACCGCAGCATTTCAGTCTGATTTGGATGTGTAAGCTAGTTTCTTTTTTAACATACATACATTTTTTTTTAAATCTAACAAATTTAATTTATGGAAGGATGTCTTAAAATGTGCATACTAATTTTTTTAAATAGGATTTTGCTTCGTTTTGGTGAGGCTCATTCCATTCAACATAGACATAAGGTCTATCAGTTATATCATGGTGCATGTTCAAATATAAAAGACTAATAGAAGCATTCTATTTGCATAACAAATTTCACGTAAGTATAAGGAAAATAAATAAGAACTAAATAAGCCTTCAACAAGACTTTTACAATTATTAAATAATAATAAGCATCAAAGTAGGAGGGAGCTGTAACAGAAAGAAATGTTGCATGCTATTTTCAAAACAACAAACAAAGATTATTTGGTTAAATAAATGAAAAGCAAATTTTTTTTTTTTAATCTCAACATTCAGTTTGAACGAACCATAACCTCACATTTTGCCTTGCAGCTTTCTTCTGACAAAGACTATCTGAATTTTTATTGCCATCAGAAGCCTGAAACTTGATATGAACTTTTAGAAAATTAGACTTCCCAGCAGGCACAAAAATACTTTTTGATTTCCTTTCCCTTGGACACAATCAAAATGGTAACGTTTTAAACAGAAATATCAGGTTCAGTTTGTCTGAAAACAAGAAAAAAAAACATGCAGATACCTTGGCCAGAGAGATCTTTCTCACACCAGAATAAACATTAAAATGGCAGCAATGAATTTTTTTTAAAAAGATGGAGAAATATGACAACATACTAGTGAAAATATTAGCATCCTGCTAGAACACTGAAGTTCACATCTTTCAAATGTATGGTCTAACTGTCAATGATAATAATATGTTCCACTTTTTAGGTTACAGAACGATCATAAGAATATAGAAATCAACTGTTTCCTTATTTCTGTGATGGAGAAAGAGAAAAGGCAGCAGAGAAGGAACTGAACACCCCACCTCATAAAGATGGACGGCAGTACTTGCTATAGGACTACCTTTACCCTATCAATCATTTTGACACCCAATAATAATTCAAAATATACAAGAAGGTTGAAAGCATCTGTAGTGTTTGTATGAATCAATCACTTTAGCAATACCAGAACCTCATAATTAAGATACAGATCAGCAATATCTCCTGAAAGTGATTATCTGTAATGAACGGCAATAACAAAAAAAAAAAACACCCAAAAAAAAAAAAAAACTAACTGGTAACCCTGTACAAAACATTGAATTACACAATAATCAAAATGATTTGAAGTCTTCATATATTGCCTGCTGACTATTTTTTGTTTTGACTCATTTTTAATGCATTTTCTAATCTAAAGATGACCTACATTTATATCATATTAAAAAAAACAAAACAAATAGAACTTTTATAATTTTCTTTGAGAGGTTATTCTGGGTAAAATGTACAACTCAGCCCCCCTTTTTTTTGCCATGTACATTTTACTATAAGTTGCTCAGTAGCATATTTAAAGGGAGGGCCTTCCAAGCTTTAGCTCACACTTCTTTCCCCTGTGCCCAACAAAAACACACAAACCAATCTTTATATGTGCTTTAAGGCTCAAAAATTGTTTATTTATTTTTATTTATTTATTTTTTTTCCAACTAAAAACATCAGTTTTAAGTAAATATTTTGAATGACCCTTATTCATCTTTAAAAGAATACATTCAGCGTAATGTAGAAGATACTATAACAAAATGGTTTATTAAGGTAGGGGGGAGGGCACAGAGATTTCTTGATTGATCCCATGAAGAGGTGTCTATCACCTGAATAGACCTCCCAAAAAGAAACGAGCTGCTTTTTAGAGAAATTAAAAAAAAAATTTTTTTTTTAATTCAAACACATGCCCTGAAATTTTCATGCAGACAGACAGCTGAAAATGTACATTTAAAATCATGGCATACTTAACAGATGCATTTCAGAGGTGAAGAATTGAACAACTCAGGCAAAAGCAACGTTCAGTTAAATGAACAGAATTATATGCAACAATTCTTTGTCAATAGAAATAAGAAAGGGAGTTCTTCAGTGTTAAATACAGCCTATGCTAACATATGACAGTGAACTATGGACATCAGTAAACATGCAGGAAAAGCCCTGAAGGCCAAAGAGATGTTTTAAAGAAGAATGTTAAGAATATCATGGACAGCTAAAATGAGTAATGAGAAAATGAGTAATGAGAAAGTCCAGAATGAAGCCAGTGTGCTAAGGTAGCTTAGTACTCATATTAGATGAAAGCAACCCACTTTCTTTTGGCTTGTTATGAGAAAATGAAATCTGGAATATACTGTGAAAACAGGAAATATTTTAGGAAAAAGATATGGAGGACAGCAATGAGAGAAGATACTAGACAATTTAACATCATGACATGAACAAAATTTAACATCATGACATGAACAAATTAACAGAATTGACCAAACGTTCTGGAGAAGGAAGTAATAGAGAGACATGATCAGCTATGCCACCAGGCATGGTAATTGAAAAAAGAAAATCTGAACAGGGATCTAAATAAATAATGTTACTGTTTTTCTGTGATGCCTAATAAACTGTTAAACAATTTTATTCATCTTTACTGATGAACTATTTTTTCCCCCTCATACATTGTACACAAGAAAGTTCACATATGTCAATGACAACGAAACTGAGGAAAAAGAAATAGTACATTTGTATCTAGGTTTAATATATTAACTTAGCTATACTGAGATGTGGTAAGCCATACTGCCTGGCATGATACACTGCCAAGTCAATGCAACCTACACCTTTCCTTTAACATATTAATACACTGTTTCTTCTTCTTCATTCACCCTCAGATGTCAACTTGAATAAGTTCAAAGAAAGCAGTGGTCAGCCTGAGGCTGTTGATATCTCCGTAGATTTTCTCCAGGAATGGTACTGGTGATGGCCATATGTGTTTTCTCTGTTCCTCATATGTTGGGCACCTTTGAAGCAGATGTTCGGCAGTCATTTTATCACTGCCACAGTCACAATCATCGGTAGTTCCTATCTTTAATTTGTTGAATAGATGGTATCTCAATCTATTATGACCTGTGCGAAGTCTGAAAATTACCACTTGTTCACTTCTGCTGAGCTGGTAATTCGGATCATTTTGTGTGTGGCCTGGATGCTCTTCTTCCCACTTGTGCCTGTACCTGCGCTTGATAAAACTCTTGGCCTCCTCATAAGTTATATTTGTGTCAAGTTGATGAAAGCTTTCCCCCTTCCTTTGTCAATCTGTCAGCCTCTTCATTTCCAGGGATGTTGCAGTGAGAAGGGATCCACTGTATCACTACTCTTTTATATTGCTGACATAGTCTGTGAAGTGTTACTCTTAGGTCAGCCAGTTCAGCATTACTTTGACTTTTCAGCGTTGTAATCACTGACAGTGCATCTGAGAAGATAGCTACTGGTCTCTCTGAGCTTTCTTCTGTCATAAGAATTTCTGATGCAGTTTTTAAGGCCTCTGCTCTGAAGTTACTTGAAAATGTCCCTGTTGCGACTGCTATCTTTTTTTTTGAGCCATTGCTTAAGCTCAGGAAGACTCCTCCACCCCCCATCTTCTGTTGCATTAGTTGCTGATCCATCTGTGTATGCATGGATCCAGGTGTTGTTTGGGTAATGTTTCTCTATATATTTTGTGGTTAGGACTCTCCTTTCTGTTTCATTTTGGCTGTTCTTTCTCTCAATACCAGGAACGTTTTCTATCATTTCAGGGAAGCACTGTTGTTTCCAAATTGGTAGCTTGTGTGCAGTACATATTGGCATAGCTGTTGATATTGCGTTTATGGGGTCTGCTCTCATCTTTGTTTTGACTGTCTCTATAAAGTTGCTTCGCTTCAGTCTTCCCCTTCCAAGTCCATTTATTCTCTGGTGCATTGGGTGGTCTATCAGCCTCCTGAATTTCTCGGCTTGTTGCTGGGCTCTGCTATCTCTTCTATCCTCCATAGGCTGGAGGTGAGTAATCTTTTCCAACTCTGCAATGGATGTTGACTTCATACCCCCCGTTATGATTCTCTATGCTTGGTTTTGGGTTCTGTATACGCTGTTTAATAGTCTTGTCTGTGACTATAATCTTCATTAAAACAAAATATAAAAAGGATAGCTGTTGATGTTTAACTAAAGCTGCTGTGCTTGTCGCTCTTTTAAAGTCAAATGCCAAGTTGAAGAATCTTTGGCATCTACACTGAAGATCTATTTTCCTGTGGTGTTTCTGCCATTCTGAAATTTGTGTTGGGAGTAACGAACTTCAGTTTATTTCCCATGGATTCTATCCTGCCTGCCATGTAGCCAACCAGGTAAAAGCCGAAGTTGAGTCTGGAGTTCAAGTGACTCCCCCAAGCTTAGTGTGCAATGCTGGGTTCTCATTATGTTTCACCAGGAGGATGATAAAAAGGGATAACATTAATGATCTAGGATAACTCTCAACTACTACCCAAATTGCTAATGCTTAATAGCAAACCTGCCGTTTACAGTTAGCATACAGCTAGATATTTCAGTGTAAATTTTAAAGATCTGGGAGCCACTGTTGAACACATAAGAACTACCATTGTAAAGGGAAGCGCTACAGTAAAATACTGCTTTCATAAATAATTGCAGGATGTCAGTTAAAATGCACAGGTTTAACTTAAACATTGGCAGTAATGCAAAACAAAGCATTTTCAATTTATTAAGGTTTTTTTCCCTCCAAGTTATGAGCACTAAATTTGAACTGGAAGTTCATATATTTTAAAACTTTTGTCAGATTTGACTTTTGATATGTTTAGTAGATCCAGAGTTGTAGAACTTTAAAGTTAGTTTTTAAAATAGTAACTAAATTTGCTCAATTTTACAATATTATTTGCAACAGATCAAACTTTTGATAAAATATTGAAAATCTGATCTGACAATAGTTGTATCATGCACAGGAAAGTCTATGTGCCAGATCTCAATTTGACTGATAAATAAATAAACAAGTTATAAGATTTGTAATATAAAACAAGGTTCTGATAAACTCATGGCAAAAAGCCCAATGTCTTTTTAAAAAAAATTAAACTTTTAAAGTCAAAATACACCCACTTAGAATGTGGTCTGACAACTAATTTCAAAATATTCAAATTTAGGGGATTATAAATTATCAGAGACTAATTCTAATTTTCATTTTTTTTTTAAAATATATTTTGACTTAAACTGCACTGCCACTCTCCCCTTTAACAGTAAAAGGGGAAAAAAAGAATGATTAGTTAAACTCAACTTAAACCTTTAACCAAGAGCGCTTATATTAAATGAAAAATGCATCCAATTAAATCTGTTCTTTTCTGTGAAGTAGGTCTGAAATGACTTCTGTAGTTGAAAAAGTGTTGCAGTGCTGTCTTTTAACACTTCACTAGCCAGAATATCATGTCTGTATGGTGCTGTGCTCACTTCCACGAATAAAGTGAATAAATATTGTTACAATAAAATGTATAAACGCAAGTCATCCTGCCATCCACCATTCTTATTGTGTATTCCAAGAGATGCAGACTCTGTGACATGAATATCAATGTAAGGGATGTCATGAAAACCATGGAGAAAGAGAGGTTCATGAGCAATCAAATTTGTTGGATCAATCATGGTACAGGATTTACAAACACATCACCACCTGGTGCTTTCACCATGAAATATAAACCTTTGCCTCTCATAATGTAGAGAATGTAGCCAATATTAGTTCCACTTTCAGGTATGTTCAACTTATCTCACTTCCACAATATTCCAAGCTTCATCATCAATCCAGAGCTATGTGGGCAATACCAGAGAAGCTGCAGTACTTCTTAAAATATAAAAAGACTCTGGAATGAAAATAATAAAATAAAGGAGTTAAACAACATGCCAAGTAAGAAGGAAAAAATCTATAAACAATTTTAACACATAAACATCGATAGCCAATATAATACAGTAAGATAGTCTCAGACCTGATGGATTCATAATAAAAGTTGTAGGGGTAGAAGTAAGTCCAAAAGGTTTAGTGGCTGCTTTAGTATATGATCTACTGAAACATTTGGACCTTTAAGGACAATCAAGAACAAGGGTAAATAAAAAGGCTTGGGGAAACTGCTGAAGAGGCAGCCATCTCTGGAACACTTGCATTGGGCTGTGGTGATCAGATTACCTCCAGCAGCAATGCTCTGCAAAGAGTTTCTATCATAAAATAGGCTTACACTACAATAAAAACAACTGATAAAAACAGAAAGGTAACAAATCTACACTAGTTTTTTTTTACAGTATAAAGGATTATACATGTTTGTAACCTTTTAACCAAAATCTTTGGGGACAGCTTTGTTTTGGAAACTATTTTTTCAGTTTTCAGATTTTGCTCAAATGGCATTTGAAAAGTAGCCCAAATTTGGCCAAACTATGTTTAAAAAAAGCTCAAAATAGCCCAAACTGTGATTGAAAAGTAACCCAAAGAACCTTTAGATTTGCAGAATGTTTCGGTTTTCTGGATAAAAGATTACAGACCTGCAATGGCTATGTAGAAAATGACTGGTCAACACAGATACTGATACAAAAGACAAGAATTTGTCAGCACAGAAACCACAATAAGAATTTCTTTAGCACAAGGATAGAGAGAACAAGATAAAGTTGTGCATTTTCACTGTCATACACTGCGTATATAACATACATTTTGCTTGGCAGCAAGTTATTTACAAACAAATAATGTTTTTAAACTGTAGGATATGATAATGTAAATTAGTAAATGACAAGGTAAATTTAACATTTACTCATTTCATAATAACTCTTAATTGGAAACATCATCACATCCTTTGCACTATTTACAGAGCATTTACACACCACTGTAGATGGTTCTTTTGCAGGAAGCCTGTACCAAGCATCCACATACTCTTGTAGAGGTGTTTTCTGTGGCAATTGGTTTTACATGACGAGGTAACCAGCCCCATGCAGAACCCCATATTAATCACCTTGTACGAAATGCTCGAGGATGCAGTGATACATTCTTTCTTTGTCTCTTCAGAGGCCCTGAAAACTACACGGGACTTACTGGTAACGTATGACTTAATAAAAAAATTCAATGTCTAAAACTGATGCGTTATAAACAATATGACCTGACTCAGGTCACTTGATGAAAGAGTTTTTTTCATTTTACACATTAGAAAAAACAAAAACGTCAGGCTCTGAAGTTTAAACTGTCCCTGTTTGCTAATGTGAGAAAAGATATAATAAATATCTAAATGAAGAGTCAGCAAACATTGCAGTGTACCATCTTCTTCTTGTGCTTCTGAGTTCCTTGTGGAGAATCGAGCCACCACTGCACCTGGTCCAACAAAGCATTCACATGCACTTGCAGTCTGTGGCTTCTGTAGCAATTTGTTTTAAATGAGAAGATTGCCAGCCCCAAGCAGAACCTCATACAACTTACCTGACGGAGCAGCAGTACTATTCTTTGTCTTATCAGAGACCCCTGGTAACCAGACAGGGTTATGCAACATTTAATGGAGAAACAAATGCTTTCAGAGTATAGACATGTTGCTAAAACTACTTTCGTCACATCTGGCAACTAATGTACCCATAGTTTTAAAGATCTGAATTGATGTGCACCAGGGTTGTGGAGTCGGCCAAAAAAATTTCAGAATCTTGACTCCTGAAATTTTAGAAGTCTGACTCCGACTAGTTTTTTTACTAGTCATATAGCATAAAATCTGAAGTCGGAGTTCGGATATTTTTTTTCCCTAACTCCAATAAAAATGACCAACTCTGATGTACACTAATCAATAACTTCTCATAGAGTATTTTCGGATAGAGCCAGTTCTTAACTCTTTCAGTCCCAAGCAAAAAAGTGGGTTTGGCCCAAGCAAAAATGGCCACCCCAGTGCGTTTTTATTGTTGTTGTTTGGAAATAATTTTTTTAAATGTTCATATGCATAAATAACTTTGTTGTTGTATATGAAACTGAAGGTAATTGGATGTACTTTACTCTTGTGCTACAAGTATAAAAGCTTTTATTGAAAAATGATTAGTTATTCAAGGTAAAATGGAGGATATGCGCTAAAAAAATGATTAGTTATTCAAGGTAAAATGGAGGATATGTGCTTAAAAAAATCGCTTTAAAAATCTAAAATAAATATCTCAAAACAGACACACGTTCACTCTTAAACACGTGCGGTATTTAAAAGAATGTACTTGCAGTCGGAAATGACTTTGTGGGTAGTTATAATTAGAAACAGTCTCAAATAGAGGCACATATACTAAAGGCTTTTTAAGTCGATTGGGCCAAGCGCGTCTAACTCCTGAGCCTTTATAAAGTCGATTGGGACTTAAAGAGTTAATGTAATTATGTACAGACAATTATGTTACATACTACATAATAAAACAATATTCTTAGAGAACAATCATTTTTTTTTTTTAAAAAGAAAGAAAATATTAAAAAAGAAACAAAAGAAGTATATTGCAAAACAATTTGGAGAATTAACTCTTTCAGTCCCAAGCAAAAAAGTGGGTTTGGCCCAAACAAAAATGGCCATACCAGTATGTTTTTATTGTTTTTGTTTGGAAATAATTTTTAAAAATGTTCATATTCATAAATAACAAAAGTCCATAATGGATGGCTATACTTTAAGAAAATAGCGTTTTTGAGTTGTCAAAATTAGAAAACAGCCCTAGAAAATATCAAGAGATACGAAAGCCAGTATACTGTTGATTGGGCCAAATGGGTCCAGCGGGAAGTACAGTATTCTGGCTCTTGGGGGTTAAAGAGTTAATGATGGTACAGCACGGAATTCTTTTTCTGATATGTCCCTATACAGTATTAAATTATGTGACTTATGACAACCAATAACAACAGTTTTTTGCCCCTGTGGAATGAGGCATTTTTAATTAGTACAAGAAGCAAGAATTTGTAATAACATCTCATCTGATGTACTTACAAAGACTGTTGCAGCTCTGGCCGACTTGACCAGTCCCATATCCAATCTGTCCCAGGATCCTGACAGAACAGAAGTGGACAAAACGTTACGCAACATTCAAGGTAAAATCTGCAGCAGATATGAAAAATTGTAAATGAACACAACTTTCTACCCCACGATACATACAAAAATATTTCTATTTTGACCATGTGTGTCCCAGAACTCTCTGGTGAGATAATGAAAGAATGAGACCACTGCTCTCACTAGGAATTTCATAAGAGGTGACTAAGATGATGGTGTGTAGAGATAACCACTGCAAAAGTACTTTGACGCAGGCTTTCTGCATGAGGAGCCAACTGTTGTCTGTCCTGCTGAAGGCAAAAGTTTCCTGTCAGTCACTTTATGGGGGTGTAGTGAAATTGACAGAGATACAACGGTAAAATACCTCCAAAGATAACATGTAAGGATAAAAACATAATGCGTAGGCTGCTGATAGTACATGATCGCCCAGACCGCGGGTCATCACCCTCCATAAAAATTGACTTGCTAGACAGGAGGGGAACGGCGGATAAAAGGAAAAAAATATGACTGGAAAGATTGCGTGAGACTAGAAAGGCTAAGGAGACGCAATTGGGGGGGAAACGGAGAAAAGTCACGTTTCCCAAGTTGACATAAAGTAAGGAACTCGACAGAAGGGACCTTGGATATGTTACGCCACAGTCATTTATTGGTCGCTTTTGCGATACCAAGCCTTTGATTTGAATTCAGCGGCAGAACGCGGATGTTTGGAATATTACAAAAATTAAAAAGTAACTTTTTCGTAATATTAATGTTAGGAATATAAAAATTAGCTGGCCGGATGGCCCATTCTGAGCAATGAACTAATATGTTCTTAATTTTACAGACGGATAGATAATATTGAAGATAATGACAAAAGACAGTGTTGTTCACATCAACGACAGACTGTATGGAATAAAAAGTGTCGCTATTTGCACAAAAAAACACGACCTCGAGACGCAGGTGTTCAAATCTACTTAGTAGGGAAGCGAAGGGACATTGGTGGGGGCTGTGTCTAAATATAACTTTTAACGACAAAATTTTGGAGGGGAGAGAAAGGTTGGTTCAAAAATCAAGTACGTTTTGAAAAAAAAAAACAAGTAGAGACGGACAGACTAACAGATAAACATCCATACTTGACTGAAGCATGACTGAAATGACTTTAGGGTAGGAAATTTGAATTTGTAATAAACCTAGGCAGTGATTGGCCACAGACAATCATTTTATCGGCGCTCAGACGCGCAAGTGGGGCCATTCCTCAATAGTTGTTCGATGATAGACACAGTATTTTAAAGTGTGGTGATTTCCAAATGAAAGAAAGTGAAATAAGTTCAGGGACGCCATACTATAGCCAGCAGCTCAGCTGAGTTTTGCTAGCATTTCTGTGTTCTTTATTCATAATCTGGTAAGATTGAAATTATTTCTTTGTATATTTTGAATATTGTTTAATGTTCGAGTGATTTGATACTGCCATATCGAAATCTAGCCTTACAAACAAGTAGGGATTTGCTCTAGACCCCCCGCCCAAGTCAGGGTCTAGGGACCAACAATATACATAAACTCCAACAAGGGTTAGGAAAGACAGATCAAGTGTTGAGAATAATGAAACATATTACCTATCCACTTTTAGGGAAGGAAACTAATAAATATTTTTCAGAATCTATAGTCTGGGAGGACCTATCTGATGTAAAACCACCATGGTAAATGTGCTGTTTGGTCAGAGAGATCTGACCTGTCTGTATGATGTGGTTGTTGTGTCCGTGTTGTGTCCAGACGTGGGTAGAGAATAGAATTTTGACACATAGCCAATACTTTGATTGCAGAGCTGTGAGTTTCAGTTGTGAACAAGGCGGTGTCCATTCAGTTGGTGATTTTACTCGAGTGTATCTGTGCAGTACGTTGTGACAGAGACCACTATTATTGCCCGCCAGCACGGAGAGGTGGGACCACCAGATTTCAGCACCAGAGCTACATATGCAAGATGAGTGAGCCTCTGGTCTGCTGGAAGTTCACCAACGCCTTTTAGTTGCTAATACCCCATAAAATTCCTGCAATTTACTGGACACTGTGTAGTCAATATAGACAGGTGTGATGAGGCCACCCCAACAGCACAAGCATTAACTATCCTCCCAAGTAGATGACTACTAGAACATTTTAATAAAACTAACTAGTCTAGTACTTAAATATGTACACTCTTGCATTTATTATGTAACATTCCATGCATTTCTTTCATAAATTTTAAATCCTTTTTTTTAAAAAAAGTTCTGGTCAACATAAAACTTGATCCAGAACAAATAAATGTAATATAATTCTATCAAAAATTTGACACGTGAGTTAGTTCAGTGTATTTTAACATTTGTTAAATATTATTAGTCTGCTTAAATATCTGTGGGTGTATCTATAATTATCACACCACATTACATATCATTACCCTAGACATTTTACATAGATACATTCATTAAGAAAAAAAATTGAGTGTGAGGTCGTAGTGGTAGCAAGAAAGGCCTTCTGACAATTCACAACTACATTTTATCTCAGGAGCCTTCACAGCTGGCCTCATACATTACATTTAGTAATATCACCATCATACAATACCATCAAACCCACTACAGGGGGAATGATGATGAATAAGATATTTAAAAAAAACAGAGATATTTGACATACATACGTGTATTTACAGACTCTGAATGCCATTATCATATTTTGATTATTTAAAAAAACAAACAAAAATCCAGTTCCACCGCTGATGTATTATAATTAGGATATATAGTGATCTAGTTCTAGATAATGTGCTCAATTACCAATAAGTGATAATCATATCGTCCCTCCTGTCCAATCAATTTAAATTAAAATTTCCAAACTGTCTGTGTATTTTCTTTCTTTTGTTCTAAAATGGTAGTTTTCTCATATCTGGACTAGTCACACCTTTGAAGCATGATGCTCAACTAAGATATACACCAACACATCTTACTAACCAGGCTATACACAAATGTCTTAAAATGTGATAATGTAAATAACTACCTGTTTTGAACGCCATTCTTCATTTGACCACTCACTGTTTGGACTAGCTGGACTTTTGGGGCTGCAAGAAAAAATAAACAAAATTGACTTTTTTAAGGGTCAACAATTTAAAATGGGAGAAGCATTGGAAAACATGACAGAGGCTGATAACAAGGCCTAGTAGGCCTTGCAAGATATTGTTATGTTGAAAAATAATCACAGTGACAGGTGCACATAAATAAAGTACTAATAACACAGTTAATACCATGCTGCTCATAGAAATGAAATGTAAGAGGCCAAGATAAAGCAAACTGTAAAATTTGAGAAAATGATATTTAACATGTGCCCTAATCAAAGATTTTATTAATGGACAATACAAACAAATAATGAACTCCACCATCTATACCAGAGGAAAAACTTACAGGTATCACATTATGAACAGCATTAATGGCTCTGTGCCCAAGAGCCCCTATTACGTCAGAAAAATAATTTAATTTAGCGCTATTATGACCAGTGGAAATGAGCTCTGAAGACAAATATGCAAATTTGTCTTGAGAATGAACTCTGACAATTCTTGTTGTCCTTTATAATCGGAGAAGAAACAAATTCCCTTTTTCAGCATGCTCAAAGTCCCTAACAGCACTTTACAAAACTGTCATCGGTGTTTTAGGTGCAACATTCCCTAATGAAGAGACTGTGCTTAAGATCTTCCTCATGTTGCCCATTTCTGATGCATCAAATGATGTTCATTTAGCGCTATGAGAACAGCAAAAATTTCCATTGTCTTTTTGCCCATTTCTAACGTGCCAGATGAATGCTATCTAGCACTATGAAACAGCAAAGATTTGCATGAATCTTCATTAAAGCATTAGCATTTAAGCAGTGCATCAGTATTGTACAGGCATTGAAAGGAATGCAATATGACAAACTGATTGATAGACAATATTGTGACATAAATACAAGGCAAGAAATAAGTTTACTTAACACCTAATTTAAGCAGAGCCTAGTAGATCATGCAAAGTTAGCTGTTCTTTCTTTCGTAGAGTTGGGCCCCAGAGCTATGTCAATGAATAGTGCTCCAAAATCTAACAATCCACTTCTGACCTATACAGATCTTCACAATAATCAACATCATAAGATCAATAAATAAATATTACACACACATAAAGGTATATTTTCAGGCACCTCGTGAGAAATAAAGAAGTAGAAAACTAGACAACAGCAAAACAACAGACGTGAGTGGCTTACCGGTGAATCAAATCCAGGACCTTCCGTGCGGTACCCCCGCCTAGCTATGGAAGCGAATCACACTATCCTCCCTGCCATCTAGGCACCACAAAAATGATGCTTCGATGACGGGGGTTATTTGTGCGACCCGCAACACATAACACTGGAAATTTACCTAGGACGAGTGCCTGAAAACATACCTTTATGTGCGTGTAATATTTATTTACTGTTTACAGGCCTCAGGTTTCCCTTCTTTATCTGTTTAATCGTGTATACAGTACCAAAACCTACCCTCTGTCCTGTACTTACTGTTCTTAGTCTTCTATCATTTACTAGATACAGTATTAAGGACTTTGTCTTGTGTAATCTGACCTATACTGTATAATAGGGGAACAACAGAAGTGATTGCGTCATTAATAGGCTGGATTGTCCTTTCTTCTTTCTAAATGTGTGGCACTTTAAATTCTTTTAATTTTAACTGCAGTTTTTTTTAAGCTGCAGTCTTAAAAGGTCACTTTTCTCAAGTTTTGTGTTCTATACTACTGTCCTTAAGTCTTCTATCATTTACTGGACACAGTATCAAGGTCTTTGTCTTGTGTGGACTGACACGTACTGTAGAATAGGGGAACAACAGAAGTGATTGCGTCATTAATAGGCTGAGGTGCCCATTGTAAACTTCCGGTGTTGTCTTGTGTTTCGCACTAATGACCGGTCAGAAAAGCATCTTTTATTGTGGATGCCTAGCTGGCTGGGAGGATAGTGTGAATCGCTTGTATGGCTAGGCGGTGTTGTTGTACAGAAGGTATGGGGTTCGAACCCTGGGTAAGCCACACGCGTCTGTTGTTTTTCTGTTGTCTGGTGTTCTACTTCTTTATTTCTTACGAGAGCCTGAAAACATACCTTTATGTTTGTCTAATATTAATTTACTGTTTACAGGCCTCGGGTTTCCCTTCCTTATGTGTCATTAATGTTTATACAATACCAGAAACCTACCCTCTGTTCTATACTACTATTCTTAAGTCTTCTATCATTTACTGGACACAGTATCAAGGTCTTTGTCTTGTGTGGACTGACATGTACTGTAGAATAGGGGAACAACAGAAGTGATTGCGTCATTAATAGGCTGAGGTGCCCATTGTAAACTTCCGGTGTTGTCTTGTGTTTCGCACTAATGACCGGTCAGTAAAGCATCTTTTATTGGGGATGCCTAGCTGGCCGGGAGGATAGTGTGATTCACTTGTATGGCTAGGCGGTGTTGTCGTACGGAAGGTACGGGGTTCGAACCCTGGGTAAGCCACTCGTGTCTGTTGTTTTTCTGTTGTCTGGTGTTCTACTTCTTTATTTCTTACGAGCGCCTGAAAACATACCTTTATGTTTGTCTAATATTAATTTAGAAAGAAGGAATGATTCAAGTGATAAAACCCTAGAAAAGACAGGATAAACACTGACAGCTAAAGACCCATCAGGTTACTTTGTAGCACAGGTAAACTAATGGAAAGACAATTCAATACCAGACTTAAGGGGCACCTAGAATGAAAGAAATGGATTACTCGTCAACAAGTTAGTCAGACAACACAGATCAAAGGAGGACCAAATGATATACATTTCCTAGAAGATTGAACATGTTTTCCAGGAAAAGAAATATAAACTGGCAATCTGGGTTTACATGTATAACACATCTATTAAAGTGGGAATAGCTGGGATAGGCAGGAAAAACTACTCAAATATGTAGTCTGTGGATATATATACAAATGGATGCTGTTCTTTGTTTAATTAATGAAGACAAATATCCCCTTCAACCTCTGATGGGTTATAATTAGGATATACAGTGTCTATAATTTCAGACAGTATGATCATTAGCCACTATTTGCTTTTGGAATTATCCCTCTCTGCTAATTATTGTATATAGGGTAAACAAACCTTTACAAACTGTGTATGTTGTTTCTTTCATTTGTCCTAAAATGGTGAATTCTTCAAACTTGTTATGTTGTGGGGGGAAAGGGGGTGAAAGCTCGGGGTATGCTTTTAACTCAGTATACGAGCTGCCTTTCATGACTACCATTACAGATTTTGCAATAAATAATTTATTTATAAAGATAACATAAGTGTTATATATCAAAATGTGAAGAAATGAAACCCCTACATCATGCACGTAACTAAATTGATCAGTGGTTTGAAACATGCATTCAGCTATAAATTTTCGCTATTGATGGGGATCGATCATCTGCCTCTCTAGAAGGCCGCTCGTATACTATGAGTTAATATTTAATTTACTTTTAATCTGAATCTCGAGGCAAAGCAGGCAGGTTCAAAACCTGGCATGCCATGCTCCAGTCTTCTTATCATCTTCTCTGATCCTTAGCAGCGACTGTCAAAGCAATCAGTGGCCATCATGCTTGATGGCGTCTTGTAGGGCAGCAACAAACTGCTTCCATTTTGCTCGGTCGGCGGCCATCCTTCATGCAGTGCCCCAGCTCTGGTTCATTCTTTGCATCTTGGCCTCCACAGTTCTCCACCAAGTTGTTTTTGGTTGGCCTCTCTTTTGCTTTCCTTCAGGGGTCCATAGCATAACTGTTCTTCTGAACTGCTCCAGTCTACCCAGCTGTAAATGGGTATCTGACACTGCTCTTGAGTTAGGGAAGGTAAATGCTTTGAGGAAGGAAACTGGTCACCCCACTTCATAAAGCTGAGACTTAGTATAGTGAGTCTCTAACACTCAATCCCATAAGGCAGTATCTGCTATGGCATTACCCTTACCATCGCAGTTCTGCTGATGGTGTCAGGGTTTATTCTGAGGATGAGGCCAACCCAATTACGGCATCTACCCTCAATGATGGTGCACGTCTTCTTGGTGGCTCCGAGTTAGCAGTTCTTGATTGGTGGTGGCGTTCGGCCAGAAAATTTGAAGACTATCAATGAATGCTAATCAAGTAGCACAAAGATCAACGAAAATTAATGACACACACTACATGGAAGTATGAAAGAGTATCATTCCATAAAAATATTAGGAAATGAGTGCTTACTTACCTGCCTCTATGTGAGGAGTCATAGCTGTTAGGTCGTGACGGTGTAGCTGACTCCCGCTGGGCATCAATAAGAAGCTTTTCCATGCTGCCCATGTAGAATACTGCAGGATCTGTGCTGCTCGAATCTTGCACCATCTCACTCCCAACCTTACCATGCTGGTCATAGTGAAGCTCCACCCATGAATCTGTTGATTAATATAAGCAGATTTCTAAAGAAATGCATTCACAACTTTACAGTATTAAAAAGGCCTGAAAGTGTATGCCCCCCTTGTGGTGCCCATGTCCTAGATTTGGTCCTGGGAGGTAAGAAGAGCACCACTTTCAAGCATGTTTGTTTCAGGTGATCAAAGAAAGTTGAAAACTGGGAATCACCTTTTTCCATTACAACATGAAATTGTTATTGAAACAGTGAACTTTTTTTTTTTTTAAACAAAGTATCCCAATCAACCCTCGATGGGTTATAATTAGGATATATAGTGCACAAAATTCAAGACAATATAGTAACCTCCCCCCTTCACTCAGTCGATATACAGTAAATCAAAACTAAAAGTGTGTATGACCTCCTCTTTCCAAGAAACAAACAAACATTAATAAAATTAAAAAGAAACAAATAAAAACAACAACAAAAAAGAACAAATAATGAATGGGAAAAAAACAAAACAAAAAAGTAAAATCTCTCATAACTGCCCTGTTGTTAACAAGGTGAAAAGGAGTGAGTAAGCCGGGTAGTGTCTAAAATACACCAAATCCACCAATTATCTGCCATTATCCACACGAGCACACCATCAGACTACCCCTTTTCCTCACACCATCATTGAACCTTATGTATTAATCTTGTTATATAATGTTTTAGGCCAAGATGGCGGCGTGGTAGGCCGCACTTTTGTGTTGTGCATTTCATGTCGTCGTTTTGGAGGCTGCATCAGTGGTAACAGCCCTTATTAAGACTGTATGAGTTTGTAGTGTGTTTGGCTTTTTCTGGATTATGTTGCTAAGTATTTTAAAGATGAAAACATCAAGTTTGCCTATCATGTGAGTTCGCTGTTTGTGTTGATACAAGCAGCCAAGATGGCGGTTTTGTGATGTGTCGATCGGACAGTGTTTCAAAACATTACAGATTTATTGAGGGCTATTGTTACTGCTCCAGGTACATTTTTGTATGTACCTGCAAGGATACTTGGAGAGGAGATGGGCACCGCCAAGCAAACCTCTTGCCCACTGAAATGATATGATGGAAAGTCAACTCAGTAATAATTTGCCGGATCGGCCGATGCCCGGATTAACAACGACCGCGCTCTCATTGCCCCTTGAGAGTGATAAGTCAGCGAATGGGGTACAAACACCTGTTTTGAAACTTCCAAGAGAAAGCTTTGTTGTTGGAACTTGGAATGTACGCACGCTATATGTGTGTGGAAAAGTCAAAGAACTAACGCATGAACTTGTTAGATACTCGTGGGACATCCTGGGCCTAGCAGAAGTCAGATGGACAGGATTAAATAAATCAATAACGGATGACGGTCACAAAATTTGGTTTAGTGGAGATGAGTCTAAACATCAGCATGGAGTAGGTTTTATCGTACATAAAGATAGATTGAACTCTGTCATCAGCTGCACCCCAATAAATAGCAGGCTTATCACCATTCGTATTGCAGCACATCCAAAGAACATCTCCATCATACAGGTATATGCCCCCACTACTGACTATGAGGATGAGGCAATTGATACATTTTATGACAATCTGGATGAAGCAATTAAGAAAATTCCAAAGAAAGATCTTCTCATCGTGTTAGGTGATTGGAATGCTAAAATAGGGCCAGATGCATACGGTCACTGGGCTGGTACAGTAGGGAAATTTGGGACAGGAGAAACCAACGATCGAGGACTAAGGCTACTAGAATTTGCCAGCAACTATAAACTAACCCTTGCAAATACACTATTTCCTCATAAGTTATCAAGAAGAACAACGTGGCATGCCCCAAAAACTGAGATACATGGCCAAATTGATTTTATTCTTGTATCCAAAAGATTAAAGTCCAGTATTAATAAAGCCAAGACTAGGACTTTTCCTGGCGCCGACATTGGTAGTGATCACGACATGGTATTGATGACGCTCAAGCTTAAACTTAAAAAGAACTATAATCAAAACAGATGTTCTCAGTTAAGATTCAATTTAGACAAACTGAAAGATCCAGAAATCGCGGGAATCTTTGAGGACACTGTTGGAGGAAAATTCGCAGCTCTCAACTTTTTGGAGGATGATATCAACTCAATCACAGAGAACATGAAAGACGTGCTCATTGAATCAGCAACAGAAATACTTGGTAAAAGAAAGAAAATAAACAAACCATGGGTTACAGATGACATTCTAAAGTTATGTGATACACGGCGGGAAATGAAAAAGGTTAAGAAAGAGGTTCCTGAAGCAGCATGGCAATACAGTATGGTGAACAAAAATATTAGGAAGAAAATGAAACAGGCCAAAGAAAAATGGGTAGCTGATCAATGTGAGTCCATTAATACGGGGCTAATAAAAGGTAACAGCAAGGCAGCTTTTGACACATTAAGAAAACTATCAAAACCTCAACAGCCCAGGGTAACTGCCATAGAAGATAGCAATGGGGCTCTGCTCAATGAAAAAACAGCTGTAACGAGAAGGTGGACAGAATATTGTAAAGAATTATATAACTGTAAACTTGACACTGACTTAGGCATATTAAACAACATTAAGTGCGAAAACAGGGAACTCGGAAATGCAGCAATATTACGGGAAGAAGTGGAAGAGGCTATATGTTCGATGAAAGGAGGGAAGTCACCGGGTGTGGATAATATACCAGCAGAGCTCTTGAAATATGGAGGACCAGATATAGTAAAAATCATGACAACAATTTGCCAGAAGATATGGAGTACAAAAAAATGGCCAAAAGAATGGACGCAGTCATTAGTAATACCGCTTCCAAAGAAAGGAAATCTAAAAATGTGCAAGAACTACAGAACCATTAGGCTTATTAGTCATCCAAGTAAGGTAATGTTAAGGATACTTTTGAACAGAATAAAACAGAAATCAGAAGAAATCTTGTCAGAGGAACAGGCTGGCTTTAGACCAAAAAGAAGTACCTCAGAACAAATCTTCAATATTAGATTACTTATCGAAAAACATCTCCAACATCAACACGATTTATACCATAACTTCATCGATTTCACAAAAGCCTTCGATCGAGTCTGGCATGAAGGCTTATGGCAAGTAATGAGAAAATTCAATTTTGATACCAACATCATAGATATCATTGAAGCACTATACAAGGACGCAAGCAGTGCTGTTTTTGTAAGCAACGACATTGGAGAATTTTTCAAAACAACTGTAGGAGTTCGCCAAGGATGTATCCTGTCACCAGTGCTCTTTAATATATATCTAGAACATATTATGCAGGAGGCTCTCTACGATTATAAATCAACCATATCGATTGGAGGCCGACCTCTGTGCAACCTACGTTTTGCTGATGATATTGATCTGATAGCTGGATCAGAATCAGAACTTCAAGACCTTACCTCTAGACTGGAAAAAGTAACAAGAACGTATGGGATGGAAATTAATATAGAAAAAAGCAAGATATTGGTGAATAGCCATAAGAAACATGTTCCGACCAACATTACTTTAAATGGGCAAACGTTAGAAGAAGTTAACACCTTTAAATATCTCGGGTCCACTATATGTAGTGATGGAAGATCAATTAAAGAAATCAAGACAAGACTTGAGATGGCCTCAGCTGCCATGACAAGGTTGAATGTGATCTGGAAAAGTAACATCAGTTTTCCTGTGAAGATCAAATTATACAAATCACTTGTATTATCTATTCTCTTGTATGGGTGTGAGGGCTGGACACTCACTGCAGATACGGAGCGAAGGATTCAGGCTTTCGAGCATAAATGTGATAGAAGAATTTTGCGCATTTGCTATAAAGAGCACAAAACAAATGTCTATGTTAGAGAGAAGATAAACACCTATGCAGGCCACCAAGAACCACTTTTGTCAGTAGTGAAACGTCGAAAGCTTGCCTGGTTTGGGCATGTAACTCGTCATGACTCCCTTTCGAAAACGATCCTTCAGGGAACAGTCGAAGGTAAATGGAGAAGAGGAAGGCAGAGAAAATCCTGGGCTGATAACATCAAAGAATGGGCAGGACACGGTTTTTCCACACTTGTACGCATTGCTGAGGATAGAGAGCAGTGGAGGACCCTGTCTGCTGATGCTTCCACCATGGCACCCCTACGACCCATGACGGGTTACGGGCTAAGATGATGATGATAATGTTTTACTATATTGTGCAATTCTCTAGGTCTATCTATTCTAAACTTCTGTTCCACAATAATGGATGAACTGCCTGTAAATAATCTAATATTGGTTTTATCTGTTGTTCATACCTCCTACATTTTAGTATGAAATGCTATATATTATTTTTTTTCTGTACACTCTGCACAGTAAGGTTCTATTCTAAAACAGCCCATTCCTAGCTGCAGTCTAAACAGTTTCTTATTGCTAGGAATTTTTAGTTCTCTAGATACCTGACACATTCTTGTTGGAGCCTTGAACAATTTATATGCTTGTCTGCACTTCAGACTTCCATCCCACTCTACTGTCCATTCCTCAGTTATTATTCTTGTAATTAAGCTTTTGATCTCTGTTTTACTCATCCCCACATTTATTGGGTTTCTATTATTTCTACTTTTCTTAGCTTCTTATCCACCTTTTCATTTTCTTCTATGCCAACATGTGAAGGTATCCAAGCTATTAGAATGGAACATCCTCTGGAGTATAGGTAAGTATTTGCCAGTAATGAATTTTCTGCTATATCAGGTCTACTGCATTCTCGTAAGTTTCTTATAGCTTGAATAGCTGAAAGTTAGTCTGTTAGTACTGTCAATTTATGAGAAGGGTCGTTTGAGAATATTTCCAGAGCTTTCAGAATTGCAACCATGTCTGCTGTGAAAATAGATGTATTGTTGGTTATATTATAGCCTTTCACCATTTGCTACAAGGGAACATAAATTCCTATCCCCAATTTGTTATTACCTCCCTTAGATCCATCTGTGTACACTGAAATACTGTCCTTTGATATTTGTTGAATATATTTCCTGGCTTTGTTTTTGATAGTTGCCATATCAGTTGTTTTATTAATTATGCGTGCCAGGTGGTAGTCTGTATCTGGTTTCTTAAGCTGCCATGGTGGTACCACAGGCTTGTATATACTACTGTTATTAATTGATGCATTTATGGCATTCAAGTGTACTTGTTCCTCCATGCATTTCCAACATGTCGAGTATCTACTGGTATTCATCTGCAGGAGACTTTTCTTCAGTGTCACTTTTAAGATCCAAATAGTAATTTCGGGCAGACGATCATAATAACCTATACCTCTCATTATTACACAAGCAGGCACAGCTTTGAAACAGTGAACACACATACTATGTAGGCCTATGTTATTGACCTACGTACTCTTGGATGCGAAGAGCATGGATACAAAAATGATAGTTCAGACAAAAGGCAGAATGTTAGACATGCCTGTGTGCTTAATTCCCAACCCTTTTAAAATTAATCTCCTTGGTTCTTACTTTAACTAAGGGGATGTTTCTGTTATACCAGAAGAATGTTAGTTCTATCATTTAATCAGACGACCCATAACATCTAACGATAGTAACTAAAATATAATTACATGCCAGATCTTACTTAAGGTTTTTCTTGGTTCAAATTAAATATGCCGCCCCCCTCCCCCCTGAGTGCCCAGCTGGCAAGAGTCTGAGTGGATAGTAGCGTTTCGCTCCCGTGGCTAGGCGGGGGGTGCCGTTCGGAAGGTCCTGGTTCGATTCCCGGTGTCTAGTCTTCTACTTCTTTATTTCTCACTGAGTGCCTGCTAACATACCTTTGTGAGTTGTTTGTTTATTTCATTATCGCGTCCTGTTGAGTCTGTTCTACGAGTAGGGTAGATAACCGTTCCATTCCTCCATCACAAGACTTGGTAAGTGGGGACCCTTCTCTCTGTACTATGTGAAATCTCGGGGCCTCTGTACCACGGGATCTGCAGGAGACTTTTTTCTGTGCCATTTGTGAGATCAAAATTGTCAGGAGACTTTTTCCTGTGCCATTTGTGAGATCAAAATTGTAATTTCGGGCAGGCGATCATAATAACCTGTGCCTCTTATTACACAAGCACGGACAGCTTTGAAGTCTAAAAACCCGGCTGTGCTAAACACCTCACCACGGGGATAAACGAATAATCGTTCTCAATAGGGACATGGTGTGTGAAGTAGAATATATATATATATATATATATATATATATATATATATATATATATATATATATATATATATATATATATATATATATATATATACACACACACACACATATGTGTGTGTTTATATACACACACATATACGTACTTGTGTATATACGAGTATGTATATATATATATATATATATATATATATATATATATATATATATATATATATATACATACACACACACACATACACACACACTCCGCATGTCGGTAACGACAGGGAAAATATAAGCCATGAAAATAAACGTGGGAAATTTAGAAAAGGGGAAACAGAAAGACATGGGGGGGGGGGGGGGGGGAAGGGGAAATAGATGAACCAATAACCTAGTTACCACTGTATAAATAGATGAACCAATAACCTAGATACCACTGTATATTACATTCTCCGCTTGAGCTCGAGTCGTAGCAATATTAAAAAAGGACTAAGCCGATCAGATTTCCCCACAGTAATCTACCGCGCGCCTGTAACAAAGAACTTGTCTCGACTGTCCAAGCAGCGGTTAGCAGCCATGCATGAATTTCTCCTTAGATAAGTTCACGCGCAATTTGTTCACCCTCCTTCTTGGCGGGAAATGCGAGACGACAAATGAAAGAGAATCAGGTGTGTAGGAGATGTGCAAACTCGTGATGTGCCACTGCTCCCGCAGGTAGTGAAGAAAGAACTAAGTCGCTGACTCGGAGTGAAGGTCAAGGCTAATACGTCAAGCTGTCACCTGTCCTGTGTCACGAATTTGTCAAGATGATGGTATAAGATCCACAAAAACGTAAGATTTGAGAAAACGGCATACTTCGGTAACTCTTGTGACCGACATGCACCTACTTGTTAAAGACATAAATAATAATAATAACTGTAGCACAAACAAGATGATACATGCATCGGGAAAATGTAAAAATACATCATACAGACACTGCAGATATAATAAACCGATTTTTTTTTTTTTTAAGGACCATCTTTATTGCATAAGGACAAATCCATAAGTCTCCTCCCTTAAATCACACATGGAGGATCTCAGCACAGTGCACGAACTCCGTAGCACCGGCGAGGATCCCACTGTGTGTATATACAGAAATCGCACATTCTATGAATATTTTTGTGGAGGCTAGGTTTCCTAAAACGTTTTTTTATTATTATTTTGCCATGGCAGCGGCCGTATGGCCTACTCTTTATAATTTCCAACTGTCGAGGGATTTTTAACGTGCGTAACTTGCACATGGACCTCCTAGTTTTCGCCCCTATCCGAGAAGGCTAGACATCCGATCTCACCATCCATGAGATCAGAGGGAAGTATGACATCATTAGGAACCACTGTTCTGAAAAAAATTACCCATGAAATATATTCCCTGTACTGGGATCAAACCCGGCACCTTTAGAATTACAGGCGGACGCCGAACCTCTGAGCCACTCCGATCCCCAATATTTATTTACAATAAACAAATATCAAGATATACCACAGTTGCATTGTCCTTCTTTCTTTCTTGTTCTATTATAATTCAGTGCCCCCCACAGGACACACCAAAATTAGATTATTTAGAGACATGCAATTCATCCACATGGTGGCTGACAACCTCATAATGTGAAACAAAATGCCACATAACAAGAGAATGTGAATGCTTGGTACAGGCTTCCTGAAAGAGGTTTGGTTTGGTTCGGTTTTAAGGACTATCTTTATTGCACATAAACAACTCCATCAGTGCTCCGATCTCTTCCCTTAAATCGCAGGAGGATCTCAGCACAGTGCATGAACTCTGTAGCACCGCCGAGAATCCCAATGTGTGTGTATATAGGAATCACACAATCTATAAATATTTTTTTGTGGTAGGTAGGTTTCTAATTTTTAAATTTTGTCCCGGCAGCGGCCTGATAGGCCTACTCTTTACGATTTCCAACTGTCGTGGGATTTTTAACGTGTGCAGCGGGATCTCCTTTTTTTTCACCCCTATCCGAGGAGGCTAGTCATCCGACCTCACTACCCAGGAGTGGGGGCGGGGGAGGGGGGTGGGTATAATATCATTAGGACTACTGGTTCTGAAAAAAAAAAATAATAATTTCCATAAATTATATTCCCTCAACTGGGAATCGAACCCGGTACCTCTAGAAATCGAGGCGGACGCCATACCTCTAAACCACTCCGACCCCTCCTGCAAAAGGGTCATTACAGAGGTGGGTCTAGGATCTGTAAGAAGCGCGAAGTAAAATTATGATGAATTCACTTATAAATGTAGAACAGGCGTTGTGAACAAACAGGCCTAGAGTTACTGTAAAACGGCATATAACAAGAACAAAGTTAATATATAAGGATTAGTGATGGTATGTAGGTAAACTGAACGTCTAGTGAAGTTCTCGTTATGCATATTGATAATAACAAATAAACAGTGGCATGGGTGACACCCCAGCATCACATACTTTCCCACCCTCCTCCCCATTATAGGTAGGAAGAGACTATCACTGTAGGACAAAGGAATATACACCCGCACATCCCCAGAATTTGATACTTTTAATTGACACTAATTTAAAAGGTGAAATGATACCATGAACAAGTATCGGCAACTGACATATGATCTGGAATTAGCGACACTATATATCCTAATTATAACCCATCAGACGTTGAACGGGATGTTTTCCCCTTCATAAATTAGAACAAGGATAGCACTTGAATGCGGAAATGATTATAAACGTACCATATTTAAAAAAAAAAAAGCATTCACAGTTTCAAATAGAAATGCACCACAAAGACTAAGAACAGAATATGCTAGGCAAAAAGCAGCATTTATAATATGAGGAAGAAAACTTTGCAATAAATCCTTAGAATTATGAAGTGTTACACTGAACCATATTAATGAATGGAAGTGAAACATGTACAATGGGCCCAAAAAAAAAAAATAATAATAAAGCAAAAAATCATTGTAGGCAACACAGATGTGATTTCTCAGAAGTATGTTACGAATCCAATGAGCAGCTAAGATAACTATTGAAAGACAGAGCAGCTTACGAACAAAGAAATATAACAAATTTAAAGTGTGATTACGTCTTCTTCTTCCTCCTCGTTAGCTCTCAGACGTCCATATTTGTCACTCTAATAAAGGCAGTACGATTAATAGTCGCGTTTGAAAACATCGTGACAACAGGAAAAAACCGAGGGAATGAGAAGACGAAGATGAGAGAGAGAGAGAGAGAGAGAGAGAGAGAGAGAGAGAGAGAGAGAGAGAGAGAGAGAGTGAATTGAGGAGCCAGAGATTGAGGGCTGAGATGAGGATGCAGAGAGAGAGAGAAGATGAGGGAGAGATAGAAGAGAGAGATGGCAGAAAAGAGAGAGAGAAAAACCAGATAACATGACACCATGTATGTGGGAAGAAATCAACGACAACACTACATAATCGATTGGGTGCATAAATGATGGAAAGATTCACTTGCCGGTTACATTGTTCGACTAGACACCCTAGAAAGGCCCCACGGGTGCTCTGAACTGATTTGGACTCCCAGATATGCCCCGCTCACAATACCGTATACTCTTTTTAAGTGGGTTGGGTTAAGGAAGCATACGTATATACTCACTGACGGTTGCCCCCCAGACAAGGTAAAATATACCACGTTTTATCCATAATCTATAACTCAGATGGGTATGTGTTGTCAGGGGGCACAATGGGCTGATCACCCGTTGGCTTGTCACACCGATTACGGAACAACTACACGTGCAAGAATGGATCTATTTGTTTGTTGCGCAACTAAATGAACCAGCAGCCCGCTTAGGGCGTGATGGGATAACTCACCAATCAGAGAAATATCTATCTTGCATGTGTAGCCCTTAAGACGCCACAGAAGGCGTGATGGAGACTCATCTGACCTGCTTAGGTCTCACGGTCTGTAGGCTAAGGCATCGGAGAATGTAGAAGAACGATAGATGTTTGTGTCATCACGGGATAGTGTACATAATAAAACTGTGACTGGAGAGACAATTCGGCGTCCATTCATCTAAATAGTGCTCCTCTACCCGTGGCATTCCCGCTAGAGGAACTAAATCACACACAACGAATACACAAGCATAAAATTATCGAATCTGTGGAAGGACGGTAGAAAAATAACAACAGTTGAATCTAATAATAAGTTATGGTGTTGTTCTTTGTTTACACCATCAAAAAAACTTGGCAAGAGTTTGTTTAAGAGATAACACGTATCGTCAAGGACCACGGAACTGACTTATATGTAGGCCTTATTATCACGAAGCAAATAACCTAGGCTGGAATGGTCTGTGGGGGTATGGGTCAAGAACAAAAGCTGGTACCCTTGTGTTCCTCCCGGAACTGGGGGTTTTAGCATGAGGGCTGGACCACCCCCTGTCTATGTCTTAAAAAAAATAATGAAGTTACGGAAAAACAACATCAATCTCGAACTCAATACTTTGCTGGCACGGATATGGACTTTCGGCAGTATCTTGGCTCGTATTGACTGTTCAGTGGTGAAAGCCCGAAGAAGGGAAGACCAGACTGACATGAAAACGGATGTTCCTGACACCGCTCAAAACATTGATAAACTTCTAAGATAGTGCATTTACAAAGAATCCGGATTTGGGAATGTCAGGGGGGACAATGTACACGAGACTGGCTAAAACTAAGGGACAGTCACGGTTGTCCACTGCTAGAATGAAATCCTGACGACAACTACATGGTTAACACATCTACGCCAGGGATAAGCTACTGAGAACAGATGTTAATAGAGAAGGGCAGGAAAAAAGTTGGGAGAACTCTACAGCAAACGATGGAAAACAGTTAACTTTACCTCTGGGAAGAGTAGAGATTGGGACAGCTCACAGTGATCCGGCTCGTTGAGACACATTATTTCTACAGAAAGGGATTTCCGCAGTAGATAAGGACGAACCAATTAATCCGTACTAAATGGACAACTCGGAATGGCGAAACCCATCTCGCAGAAGACAACAGACTGAGTACGATTGAGATTGAGTGAGCGGAGAGATTACACCACAACACTAACACAATTAATTGTACGCATTGTTCTTCGCTGTTAACGATATGATAGTAGCATCTGTGTTAGAGGAGGTCAAGGATTGAATTCGATCAACAAATAGACTGCAGATAGAAATGGAAGACACACCTAGATATGATCCTTTTATAGATTAATGGGAAGACCTCAAATGCCGTAATAAATAGTTGGTACAACTCAGCTCTAAGTTTAATATCAGAATGAAAAAGATACAATGTGGGCGAAATGGCGGCTAAAGCGGAAGATAGTAGCATAACTGAAAATACATGGGATAAGCTATTAAGTTTCTTGTAGCATTTATCTCAACCTGGTACATTGGAGGAACACTTTTTCCCCACATAGGAAATTCACGAATAGTGTAACATGGGGAATCTACCATAAGAATGGTCGCGGTACTCAGGAGAAAGAACAAAACAGATAGACACACATCATGGTTAAGGTCGGGGTGGTGGAGATGAACATTTGCTCATTGAGTAAGATGTGAAGGTATGAAGACAGTGCAGGATGTGGGACAAAGCGATCTACATTTTAGTAGTAAGCGCAAAACTGAAAGTGAAACGAAGATAAGGGCTGGACCAACTGTGAACTACACAGAAAAGGTTTTGGACGCATCTCAGAGCAATAACTGTAAGGACCCCCTTACCAGAAAAGCTTTTTGCGTGCCCGGTCATTAAGAAAACGATCATCCATTTTGCAAAAAGCCAGGAAAAGACATTGACTGAATGATATAAACCAGAATGTCCAACACCCATTGATCAACAATATAGAACAGGAATCATGCCTTAGGATTCCAGGCAGAAGCAATACTGGAGATTGAAACACTAAACACCAGGTAAATTGCCGAAAAGGAAATGAAAAGAAAGTTTAAACTGAAGCGAAATCACCAGATAAAGTAGCGTACTAATAGCAAGGACATCCGAGGTAGGACGAATGGGTGGGGGGGTGAAAAGGATTAAGAAAACAGAAGCATAAACACGTCCCCCAGGGTGTCAGGGGGGGGCGGGGGGGGGGGGGGTGCCAGGTAGGGAACAGTACAGTCAACTGGACAAGGGAAGAGTTTATCACGTCCCAACTCCCGAGCCAACAAAAGGAGTTGTACCGCCTAGAGCGATCTCTTGTTGCAAGGGACAGCAGAAAGTTAGGCAAGCCACTATCCCGAGGAATGAAACAAAGCACAGTATTATACAAAAAATAAGAACTAAATTCACATCGAGCGGAAAAACAAGGTGACAACTGAGGAATCAAGTATGACATTTGTAAGGAGTGAACAAGGAAAGGTTCATCAATATTCATCATGGGACAGAGTAGGGACAGGGAAACTGAAGATGGCAGAGCAACTTCAGAGAAACTCTGAACAAGGAGGAAATACCAGAGACACTACAATTGATATGTTTTCCTGAGCTTGAGGCTTGGAAAAACGATCTAGTTGTATAAAATACAGACATTCCACACGGAAAAGAAGAAATATCATCACAGCAATCCATAAAGGGTTAAAGAACAGGTAAAAGCTCCCGGGCCATGATAAACATTAAATGCTGAAGATTTCTATTTTTTAAGACAGGACGACCCTGTGCTAGCAGCAGAACTAGTATAGAAACCCACCTATATTTGCTGCCAACACCCATAAAGTGTGGAAAACGGGGGAACAGAAGAACACTCATCAGAGGTGGAACAAAAGGAATAATTTGTCAAATTGCCAAGAAAGAAGGGAGATCATTTTCAGGACTGCAATAATTGGAGAGGAATCACTCTTCTCTCAGTTCCCAGCAAAATACTAGGCAGGATAATTATACAGAGAATTTCAAAGGCAGTAGGACTACAAACTGAGGAAAGAACAAGCAGGATTTAGAAAGAACAGAAGATGTGTAGACCATATATTCACTCTCAGGAACATTATAGAGCAGTGCTCAGAATGGCAAAGACAGCTTTACATAAATTTTGTTGATTTTGAAAAGGCTTTTGACAGCATACATAGGGACAGTTTATGGAAAATACTGAGGGCTTATGGAATTCCAAGCTGCATAGTGTCAATCATAAAAAGCCTCTATGCCAACTTTACGTGTAGTGTTGGGCAGAGCAACCTAACCTCGAGGTGAAGACAGGAGTACGACAGGGATGCCCCTTATCAACCACTCTATTTTTAACAGTCATAGACTGGGTGATGCGCCAGACAACAGAGGGCAGTCCAAGAGGAATAAGATGGACTACATTTTCAACATTGGAAGATCTGGAATATGCAGATGACATTGCACTGCTGGCACATTCACATCAACACATCCAGGAAAAAACGGATAGACTTAATAAATTTAGCCAGCAGGTGGGCTTGAACATCAATTTAAAGAAGTCTGAGGTCATGACGCTCAATGTGAGCAACCCTGAGCCCATATCAGTAAGGAATCAGCAACTGGTACAGACAGATACCTTCACATACCTAGGAAGCATAGTAACACCAGACGTGGGGCAGGCAAAGACATCAACATCAGAATGAATAAGGCAAGAACAGCCTTCTTTAGCCTAAATAACATCTGGAAGTCCTCCCAATACAGCACAAGCACAAAATTAAGATTATACCAGAGTTGCGTGCTTTCTGTGCTTCTCTATGGTGCGGAATGCTGGAGAGTCACAGAGAAGGAAATGTCAAAATTGTCCTCTTTTCACACAACATGCCTAAGAAAAAATTCATCGAATCTTTTGGCCGAATACCATCACCAACCAAGATCTGCTTACTCGTAGCAAGCAAGAGGACATGCATACCATCATAGCTGGCAGACGCTGGAGCTGGGTTGGTCATGTCCTCAGAAGAGACCCCGATGCCATCACAAGAACAGCTATGCTTTGGACCCCTGAAGGAAAGCGAAAGAGAGGCCGGACCAAAAACAACTTGGCGGAGGACTGTGGAGGCTGAGATGCAAAGAATGAACCAGAGTTGGGGCACTGTACGAAGGATGGCCACCGACCGTGCAAAGTGGAATCAATTTGTTTTACAGCGCCTCGAATTACAGCAACCCGCCGATATGAACGAGCCTATAAGGCCATCATATTTTAATTTGGATTAAAAATAAATTAATTTTCAACTACTCCAGCGACATCAGTTCCCCAGGAAGTCTTATCTCTTAGTCAAGAATAAAACACGTGTCTGCATGTCTCAAAGAAATAGGTTCGGTTAGGTAATACGCAGATTAATTAATATTCTATCCTGCTATTGGGAATAAGCCGCATCAACAAGATCTGACAAGAAATGCCATATTAATGCCAATAAATATATTGATATAAAATGTAGAGCCAGTCAAGGACTATACTGTCTAGGTAAAACCCTCATAAAAGTAACAATTCCAGCGTATGAAGGATTATCATGATTAAAACCAACAGAAGTAAAACGAACTTGGGTATGTAGATCATACAGTAACTGCTCAAAGTAAATATTACAAGAACAGTTGTAAAAAAGTAATGTCGTGAACATAGACTTAATATTATTATTTAAAAAACAATAGAAAACTATAATATATGCACAATATATTTAGAAGTCAACAATCTCCCCACTCATTCAATACCGTGTCAACGCGCTGATAATATCGTCTCTCAATTTCCTACGGTTTCTTGAAATAAGATGTATTTAAAATTACGTTTGAATACATCGCTACGCTTCTTCTGCTTCTTCTTCTTTGATCATTAGCCGCCGACCGTCAAAGCAGTCAGTGGCCATCACGCCTAGCGGCGTCTTGTAGGGCAACAACAAATTGATTCAACTTTGCTCGGTCGGCGGCCATCCTTCGTACAGTGCCCCAACTCTGGTTAATTCTTTGCATCTCAGCCTCCACAGTCCTCCGCCAAGCTGTTTTTGGTCGGCCTCTTTTTCGTTTTCCTTCAGGGGTCCAAAGCATAGCTGTTCTTGTGATGGCATCGGGGTCTCTTCTGAGGACATGGCCAACCCAGCTCCAGCGTCTGCCAGCTATGATGGTGTGCATGTCCTCTTGCTTGCTCCGAGTAAGCAGATCTTGGTTGGTGATGGTATTCGGCCAAAAGATTCGGTGAATTTTTCTTAGGCATGTTGTGTGAAAAAGAGGACAATTTCGACATTTCCTTCTCTGTAACTCTCCAGCATTCCGCACCATAGAGAAGCACAGAAAGCACACAGCTCTGATATAATCTTAATTTTGTGCTTGTGCTGTATTGAGAGGACTTCCAAATGTTGTTTAGGCTAAAAAAGACATCGCTACGCAGTCGGCAGTAATCGAAAGCAAAAATGATGGACAGATACTTCAGAAATAATAGTTGATTTAACGGAGGGTGGCAGACGTTAAAGACAGAAATCTAGACGGGAAGAAAAGAACAGGAATGGATACGACGGCGTGAGAAAGTTTATACGTTAAAAAAGATGAAACAGATTATATTTCAACAATATGAGACAAAGAACCAATATGCCTTGTTCAATAGCCTTATCAGGACCTGTATTGTAATTCTTGTCCTTTGGGGACTGACGGGTAGTGGATGAATTAAATAAACTAAAATAGTTCTCATTACTGCATGGAGCAAAAACACATAGGCACTGATTTTAAAAAAAAAAAATTCACGATCTCGAATTGTATAAACAGATGAACGGAAACAGAAGCAAGCAATCTGAATGAGAAAGAAAGTAAGGAATTGAAAAGTAATGAAACGAAAAGTAATGAAAAAATATCGCAATTAAAACAAACTATTTTGAACTTATGAAGAGAACAATTTGTTGAAAACTATAAACGAAAGCAAAGTTTAAAGATAAACGAGCAAAAGAAGGGAAACGCTGCAGCTGGGAAGGAAGGAACGTTAAAGATAAACGAGCAACAGAATTGGAACGCTGTAGCTGGGTGTGACGAAATCAGTCGTGTACTTTTTATAACTCTCATCCACTCCGGCAGTATCACTTCTTTTCTTCATTTATCTCTCCCTCATCATCCTATTATTTGGCATATTATATGCATCTTCATTATTCTTACGGTGACCGCTTCCAGACTGTTTACGTTTCACTAAGTGAACGTAGTATTATCAGGTTAATACGATTATCACGTAAGTCAGTCTGGCCACCTTTGGAAGAGACGTCAGTTGTTTGTGCAACGTGGTATCGCACGAACACGCACAGAAAGCAGATTGCTATCTAAGGAAGCCGCCTGAGGAACGGGCGAAAACACCGGTGATAATTAGATAATCGTTTCATCTGAGCCCTCTCGGTCTCAATATTGCCGATAATCTGTCTGGGTAGGTAATCTTGGCGGAAAGTATTACACCAGGAAATAAGTTCACATATTTGTTTGTGAGTTGGCGGAAGTATTACAGCATTAGAAAGAGGTCACGCGATGGAATTTTAAAATGTAGTATTTTAAAGCACGCGGGGGAGAATTAAATTAAACACCCCTACCTATATAGTTCAGAGCTTTCGATTGGATTGATTTGAGAAGACGGGATACACAATGGTTCTCATTGGAAATTCGTCGGAAGCACAATCTGGGATTTGAACTGAGAAATGGGAATACAATATAGCGAAAAAGGAGTCAAAAATCGGACTGCATTGCCACGCCAAGCCAGCAACTCCCTAGAGCCAGAAAGAGAAGGATCGGACAAAGGATCCCTATATTATAAGTGACAGATCGGAAGTATTTGGGCAACTTGAAACTTACAAGTAAATCCGCATATTTAAATACAGAGACTGGAAACTTGATATAACCCGGACAAAAGTATTTGGGCAACTTTGAAACAAAAAAGTAAACCTGCATTTTAAATACAAAGACTGGCGTCCTAAGGAATCAGATCACCTGTCATAAGAGGATTACTAACATTTCCCAGACCAAATGATTAGCAGAACGCCCGCCATAAGAGGATTACTATAATTTCCCAGACCAAGTGATTCTAAGCATCTAATAAAGTGCTGTGTCCATTCTAAACTGTGCGAGGAGATTGTGTTCCTAAAAGTTACTTTGGGGTAAGTGTAAACATTTATTTTACAAATGTGAATTTGACATGTTTTTCTTGCTAAGTGGTTATATATATATATGAGGCTGGCAATCTCAACATATGAAAATGGTATATCCATAAACCACTACAGCAAGCGCTGGTGATTTCTTCTTGCTAGTCGTACAGAAAACCGACAGCAGAGGTGACCCCAGACTCAAGTTGGAGCAGTGATGAGTGATTATTACATCACGCGTGCATCAAGTGTATCATATCATGTTGTGAGATATATGTACTTTGTTACTTGTAATTCAGGCAAATCATTGCAGTTTGCGCTGTCCAGACACATTTTCCCCATGTTAATACTCAGAAGAATATTTGTGATTTCAAATCATCTTCCTTGAGTTACGCTGTGTATACTCAAGAATAATTATTCCGAGAGAATAACATTGGTGGGTGAACAGCGAGATAATGCGCCTGTTAATTTGCAGCCCACAAATGTACTTAGCAGAGGCATGTTTTTATTTTGTCCAAAAGATCGTGGTACTAAGCTATCAGACGGTTCGAGGAACTAAGCTATCAGACTACGAAGAGTCATCATCACAAAAGAAACGACAAAAACCGAGGCTGCAGGACTCACTTATACCAGCTAAGTGCTTATAAAAGGCACCAGCAAAAGGACATAAATATTCTTTAATATAAACCCTCTATCCAGTCTCGATGAAGACAAAATGATTTTTATCTAAAATTCACCATCATTCTTTTTATTTTAACCTGTTAAAACTAATTGATTATTAAATGTGTTACATGTTATTTTAAAACATAACAATTTTAGTTGATTCAGTTATAATAAGTGTGAAAGCATACGTATGAGCAAGACTATTTTATATATATATATATATATATATATATATATATATATATATATATATATATATATATATATATATATATATATATATATATATATATATATATATATATATATATATATACTTCTATAGAGCTACTTCTTGTAAACAAGGGAATTTCGCTGGATTTACACCAGCTGGGGGCTTGTACGGGCTATAACCATTGCTTAAATCTTCATAAAAGACGGTGGACCGATAATAAGTTAACAATTGCTCAGCCAATACAGCATTGTTCTTGACTTTGGAAATATCTTATGAACATTCCCTTGAGATAGAAGCGTCTTTACCCTTCTATCTACAACTCTGCCAAGAGTAATCTTGTGCGAAGGTAGACACATATGAAGACCCATTTTGTATACTCTTGAGTTTTGGCCACTGGTGGACCACTACTGCAAAGCAGGGAAGGCAATCCGTGACACTGGGAAGGAAAAGTGAGATGTAGGTAAATTATGTTGTAAAGGCAAGTGACAGAACATGTCGGAGATCAACAATAGCCATTCTTCAATGGAGACGGAACCTGATCTGATCTGTAGACAGCGTAAAAGTGTTACGTAATTTGTTTGAGAGCAACCTAACCTTCGAGGTGAAGACAGGAGTACGACAGGGATGCCCCTTATCAACCACTCTATTTTTAACAGTCATAGACTGGGTGATGCGCCAGACAACAGAGGGCAGTCCAAGAGGAATAAGATGGACTACATTTTCAACATTGGAAGATCTGGAATATGCAGATGACATTGCACTGCTGGCACATTCACATCAACACATCCAGGAAAAAACGGATAGACTTAATAAATTTAGCCAGCAGGTGGGCTTGAACATCAATTTAAAAGAAGTCTGAGGTCATGACGCTCAATGTGAGCAACCCTGAACCCATATCAGTAAGGAATCAGCAACTGGTACAGACAGATACCTTCACATACCTAGGAAGCATAGTAACACCAGACGGTGGGGCAGGCAAAGACATCAACATCAGAATAAATAAGGCAAGAACAGCCTTCTTTAGCCTAAATAACATCTGGAAGTCCTCCCAATACAGCACAAGCACAAAATTAAGATTATACCAGAGTTGCGTGCTTTCTGTGCTTCTCTATGGTGCGGAATGCTGGAGAGTCACAGAGAAGGAAATGTCAAAATTGTCCTCTTTTCACACAACATGCCTAAGAAAAATTCACCGAATCTTTTGGCCGAATACCATCACCAACCAAGATCTGCTTACTCGTAGCAAGCAAGAGGACATGCATACCATCATAGCTGGCAGACGCTGGAGCTGGGTTGGTCATGTCCTCAGAAGAGACCCCGATGCCATCACAAGAACAGCTATGCTTTGGACCCCTGAAGGAAAGCGAAAGAGAGAGGCCGACCAAAAACAACTTGGCGGAGGACTGTGGAGGCTGAGATGCAAAGAATGAACCAGAGTTGGGGCACTGTACGAAGGATGGCCACCGACCGTGCAAAGTGGAATCAATTTGTTGTTGCCCTACAAGACGCCACTAGGCGTGATGGCCACTGACTGCTTTGACGGTCGGTGGTTAAGGATCGAAGAAGAAGAAGAAGAATTTGTTTGGGGTCTGAACTCTCCTGATTACCGGCATCGCCTTTTTCGCTCCAAACGGAGCATGCTGCCATCACTGTAGCTGGTTCTCGTGCATTAATCCTGCGTCAAAGCCCATGCACCTGCACCGGTGGTTTCCATAGCCATTTGTTTTATCTGAAGGTTGCCAAACCCAGTGAATAACTTTAAATTAGCCTCCTTTTACGACATACATTACGGAGAAATACTCTTAGTTCTTTCTTTGCTTCCTCCTAGATCCGAAGCTACACGGCACGTCTGAACTATGCCAACACCAAATGCATTATTACCGTCAAATACAGTGTAAGTGGCCTTTACGTACTCAAGTCCATAAAAACCTCCGCCTTATAGCAAACGTTATGAATGACGAAAACTTGAGATCCTGAATAGGTACTTATAAAAAACGTGGCTCCGTTGAGTTCTTCACTAAGAAAATAAACGCTGCCTTCGTCTGGTCGCGTCAGATATAACCACATCTCATTTTATTCCCACTATACCCTAGATCAGGGGTTCCCAAAGTGCTCGATATCGACCTCGATGGTCTGACATCCAGGGGGTCGATTAACCCTATTGGTTCGGTCGGGGATCGTTTAAACTTTTGCGGTGGAAAGTTGGCAATCATATAAGAAATAAAAATTTCTGCCGTGACTGAATTTTACATCCGGAAGTGTTCTTGTGCTGGGTTATTTCTTGTTTTTGCTTTTTTTTTTATCTATCTTGCTGTAAATCACCTCGAAAAATAAAAGGAAGACTTTCACGTTCGTTTCGAGGACCTGGAGAAAATGCATGTACCTGACTGGATTGTTACGTTTAATGCAGAAAGATAAAATGCAGTCACTGAATTTCACCTACAAGATGAACTTGGTGATATGTCGGTGGTACTGTTCAAAAATAAAAGCCTCAGTGATCATTCAAGCAACGTAAATACTGCTACTAAATACTTCAAGCTTTGTGCAGTAGTGAGCGTTTGTCATACATGGTTGAAGATGGTTTTAGCCACACAAATGCAGTTTTATCAAAGCAAAAGAACAGAGTGAACGCGAAAGAGCGTGGTGACTTATGACTAAAACTCACCAATCTCCAAACAAATAGCAATGTAATAAATAATAATTTATCCAGTTCAATACAAAATGTAATGTTCATTTATTGTGCTTCTACTTTCCCTTTCTTGTGAATTTTTTTTTGGTTTTGCCTGGTGTTTAAGGATCAAGTATTTTATGGAGTGGACGGAACTAAAAAAAAATGTTTGGGGGACCCCTGCCCTAGATTTTCGGCAATAGCATCTATTAAGGTATGGACCGACGCCATCGAATTAATGTAGGTATAGGGAAAATCTCTTTTCTCTGTATAGACTATAGTCAGATAGGATGTTGTGGCCTATATTAGAAAGTCTGGGACGGGCACATGAATTTAAATCACATTCGGCATCTACTATAGTTGTTGGATTCGCCACTTCCCCCCCCCCCCCCCCAAAAAACCGACAAGTCCAGTAACCCTTTGCAAAATGAATTTACTGATTACCTCCCGCATTGTACCCTGTGCTATACGGGATTTCCCGTATTAGAGAGGTGAAAAGAATGCCCTTCTAGCATGCACATTAATCGTGGTAACAAAATCCCGTATTTCAAAACTGTGTGTCGGAAATTACAGTTCTGGGCCGCCAAGTTGTTTTACCCCCCCCCCCCCCCCCTCGTATGATCTATTGGCGACTTATGACAACATGGCAAACTGTTGCTTGGGTTACAACTGTTATAATGTGCCAACACCGTCTGTTGATTTCCGTTCCTTCTAATTTTAGGCGAAAAGTCGTTAGATTACTGTCAGTGCGCTTTTGTTTGAATTCACTTGTTGCCCCACGAGCTCCTGCAAACTGTCGAATCTATAGTTTTTTAACAAGGGCGTTGTCCCGTGTTGTTCCCGAGGGTCTCGGATGAGATGAAGGAAGAATAGACCTACTTCACCTTCAGGCATTGTAGCGTGAGGTTTTTAATTGGCTCTAGGATCAGTGTAGTACTGACAATACAGAAATAGAATTTCTGCAGAAAATGGTGAAGTCCCAGTGTCTGAGAGAACTACTGGTATCACAAATTAGTTACGGCTGTGAATGATCTGATCTCGAAAAATTAGTAGAGAGGAGACAGTCATAAATTGCCACCCCCGCTGTGTAACTAACTGTGATATTAAAAAACAAGGAAACAGATTTTACTTAACAATGATAAAATTGACAAGTCGTTCAAATACAATTTCCTTATTATTTATTTAGTATATACACTATCTACTTGTTACGGTCTCTCGCTGTATCTTTTCTTGCTAGATGTTATTAAAAGATTCAGCACCGTTGGACGTGAGTTTATTGGGTTGCTTGTCAATATTTCAGATATTATAATTCATCTATTCTAATTCCAGCTTTATAGTTCGAGTGCAGTTTTAAGCCATTCTGGTGTGATTAAATTATCATTATATTCAGTGTCGTTATTGTATATTAATTCTTCCGCAGTGTTGGTTAGATTATAGTTAGTCTTAGAGATACCTGTGATAATCTGGACTGACCTTGCAGGGATTAATGACAGTCACAGCACAGAGTGAGAACTTGCATAATTCAGGCAACCAACAAGTTCCTTTGACGACTGAACAATTTAATATATATACTTTTACACAATGGGGTGTAATAACATTTCACACATTTAACTTGGCTTCATCATAGTTCTAAGCTCTACACAATGTTCCTATCACAGACTTAGCTCGTCTGGGTTAACCGTTAAGTGTATAGCGTAATAGAGTGTGCAACCAACTCCTACCGAATCCGATCCTTAGAATTATTATTCCTTCACAATACTAGTGAGTACATTATCTGTAAATCTATAGATCCTGTCTATGTATAATTATTCAACGTCTTTGGCTTGTATCGCCCGGCTTTTTTTTTTTTTTTTTTTTTTTTTCGTACGCCCGCTAATACTCGAGGCGAAATCTCAGGTTATTATTAATGTCTAACCTGACATTGATTTTACGTGAGTATCCCTTTTTTCTTGTACAGAGACAGGTGTCCCTCGCCATTCAGGCAGATACTCGCCGATTTCGGAGGTACCCATTAGAGCTGGGTCGGCTCAGGAGCCGCCAATCCCTGGTCGACGACACCCCTTCAAATGTTCTCGCCAGGTCTCGAGTTAATCCAGTCCAAATCCCGGTCGACGAAAAATCCTCAAATGCCGTCGCCCGGGTTTGATCCTGCATTACCCGGTCGCCAGAGCAGTGTGGTAACCACTACGCTAGCGCGGCTCCCCGCCCGGCTTTAACTGCCGTGTATATAAGTTCAAGGTGAACGTAATCTGCTTTGTTCGCAATTCTAATCCGGACTCTACATGGTCCTATAATCAATTTTGATACGGATCCTTACGCTATCTTACACTTTCCAGTGGATCTACCGTTCCACATATATATTTAATCAGTGGCTATGCCACATATTCAAACATGATCCTTAAGTGGTTTTACCACACATTCCAACACTGCCGTTCGGCTCAATGGCCACACATAGACTTTCCTAGTCTTTAGACACATATCCTTATATTGGCTTAAAGCCAGAACACAACGGTTCTACACATGAGTAAGTGGCTATACCACACAATTGAAACACTATCCATAAGTGGCTATGCCACACATTGAAACACTGTCGAATGGCACGCCGGCCATCAGGCCCGCAGGCCACATGCAGACTAAAGTGTAACTAAGCTAGACGCGTCATACATCGATTTGCGCGATTTCTGGACTTAGTTTAATTGAGGTGTTTCGTGGTGCACGCATGCGAATGTGGCCATCATTCACATGCCTGCAAGCCGCGAAACAGTCCTCAACATCATCCCCCCCGCTCCCAAACGTGACACTCGTGGCACGTGAGAGAGTGGTGGCGAAGATGTGCCCGACTACAATCTATGCATGTTATCTAACGTCAAAATGAAATAATGAAATTAATATTCCTAATTAGAAATAATAATTATAAAATTATGTCCCTTGTCAACATCAAGACAAGAAAGTTATCTCAATCCTGTGACGTAAAATTTCTTGATAACAAGTCCGCGAGGTTATTATCAGTTCCTGAAATCGGAATTATTGAAAAGGCGAATTCTTGTAGTAAAAGAAACCACCTGTGAATCCTTGCGTTTTTCATAGTTCTCGAAGTGATAAACGTGAGCGGACTGTGGTCTGTGTAGATAAAGAACGTTCTCCCTATCAAGTACCATACTTAGACAGTTTCTCCAAGTACCACACCACTGCGAGCAGTTCGCGCTCTCCTGTAGCGTATTTTTGTTCTGCCGGAGTAAGCTTGCGTGAGACAAACAAGCATGGATGGAGTATCCCTTCATAGCATTGAAGCAAACAACCTGCGATTCCGGAGCTGGATGCATCTGTTTGAATCAAGAATGGTAACTGTATGTTTGGCAATAACAGGATAGGAGGATTCTTAAATAAATTCTTTATCATAATCAGAGCCTCTTCGCACTGCGGTGTCCATAATATTTTTTTTTTTGGACTACCTTTGGCCAACAATCCGGACAAAGGAGCAGAAATCTGTGCGAAGCGTGGTATAAATTTATGGTAATAGTTAACAAGCCCGAGTAAACTTCTTACTTGTTTCTTGGATGATGGAGTGGCAATCTCCAGTATACGCTTGACTGTATTGTCATCAGGGTGTAATCTATGGTTACCTATGCGGTGACCAAGGAAAGTAATCTCCTGACAACCTATCTGGACCTTAGAAGGTCTTACAGTCAAACCATGTTGTCGTAGTGTAACGAGAAGAGAAGACAAACCAGTAATATGGTCTTCCCATGAGTTGTGAAATAGACAGATGTCATCGATGTATGTGATGACATCTTTTCTATCGCCCAGAAGGCGGCGCATCATGCGCACGAATGTCGCAGGCGCGTTTACAAGGCCGAAGCACATGCAACTCCATCGGAACAATCCAAATGGAGCCGCGAAGGCAGTAAAAGGTTTGGCATGTTCAGTGAGTGGTATCTGCCAATAGCCTTTGGACAGATCTAGTTTACTAAAGTACGTGGCCTGTGAAACTTGTGAAAGTAGGTCGTCCAACAAATGCATTGGTTCAGCGTCAGTAATTGTGATACGGTTAAGACGTCTGAAGTCAATACAAATACGGAGCGACCCATCTTTCTTTTTCACAATAACCATCGGAAAAGCATAAGGAGATTCTGATGGAGATATAACTCCTAATTTTATCATATCCTTTAGCTCCTTTTCAACCCTGTCTTTATGATGTAACGAAATAGGGTAAGGTCTTAACTTAATAGGATGATCATCCGTTAGAATGATGTCATGAGAGATTAAAGATGTATGACCTGGAAGGTCAGTAAGTACATCGTTAAAAGAAAGAAGAATTTCCCTATCTTGACTTTGTTGTGACGATGACAAAGTCGAAGAAATTGTGACATCCTTCCAAGATTCGGAAGCTTGTAAAGATGGTAAAGCAAACTGTAAAGGAATTGAAGACGTAGTGTCTTCCTCATTCACTAGTGCAAAAGAAGAAATATGAGGTGAAGACTCAGACGCAGACACAGAGTTAATAATAGGAATTAACTCTTGTGGTCTTTCCACTGCCAATTTCAACATATTGACATGGAACGTTTTAATTTTTCCTCTTACGTTTATAGCATAGTCAACATCCGTGATTCGTTTAATAATCACAAATGGACCCTGCCATGAAACCAACAGTTTATTATCCTCATGAGGTAGAAGTAACCAGACTTTTTCCCCAGGATTAAAATATCGCAATCTTCTCCCTTGATTGTGGAATAATCTAGCTTTTTGTAACACCAAAGGTCTAAATTGTTTTGGAACGACTATCTGGTGAATAATAGACATACCATTGTCATAATACCTTGTAAGTATGGATTTCTTAATTTGAAACCAATGTTGTGCTGATTTTGTATGTTTACTAACTTTTTTTTCCGCTAGCGCAAATAAACGCTGTAAACTTGGATCATTTTTTTGTTTTTCCGCAAACGCCACTGGTGCTTCAGCAACGACGTCGGGAGACATAATAGTATATATTATAGGTGTAGGTGGGGTGGCCATATCTGTAGCCAACTGTTGTGCTCTAGTGACAACAGCATTTGCCACCAATGGGTGAGATTCTGTCATCAAGGCATGTAAGGAGAGAACAAGAAAGTATTCAGTGGGGTACTGGAAGATGAGACAGGTCTATATTTCAGAGCTGGCATTTGCTGATGATGTTGCCCTGATTGCTAAATCAGAGGCACATCTCCAATCCAACCTGCAAGTCTGGAAGAAAGAGCTGGAGAAGAGAGGGATGGTCATAAGCAGCTCTAAAACAAAATCCATGGTGATATCACGAGAAGAAATAAGACATCAGATTAAGCTGGGAGAACAGGTCCTGGAGCAGGTCGACCACTTTAAATACCTCGGAGCTATTATAGACCGAAAGGAGGGCATCAAAGAAGTGTTGTCCACTCGAAAAGCAGCAGCTGGGAGACTTTTTCAGGCCATAAATCGAGGATTCCTCAGCAAGAGAGAGGTTGGTAAGAAAACGAAGATGGCTGTATACCGCTCCACCTATGTCCCAGTCTTGACATATGGATGCGAGTCATGGGCAATGACTACAACCCATAAAAGCCAGATCCAAACCTCAGAAATGAGGTATCTAAGGAAGGTGGTTGAAGTAACAAGAAGAGATATGGTACGCAACCAGACGATACGTCAAGGCCTAAAATGCCACCCCCTACAAACGCAAGTAGAACAGTCCCAACTAAGATGGTTTGACCATGTCTGCAGAATGGGAGAAGATCGGCTACCACAACAAGCATGGGAAACAAAGAGCCGAGGATCCAGACCCCGAGGACGACCCAGAGTCCGCTGGGAGGACAACATTAGACAATCTTTGAAGGACCGAGGACTAGAATGGAACCAGGCCAGGAGGAAGACAGCCGATAGAATAGTCTGGCGCTCTCTCTTCCAAACCTCTACACCTCACGGTAGAAGGGGAACGACTAAGTAAGTAGGGTGAGATTCAACCCATTTCGTAATCTCCTGTGGAGTGCAATTTCTAACTCCAGGTATGTTACCTAAGATTATCTCAGCCACCGGAGCTCTTAACCCGCAGGCATACACCATACCTGTATAAAACGGTGTATCGATATAGACATGTGCTATTGGATATTCTTCTATATTCCCGCCAAATGTGATGCATTTAACAGTTTTACCCTGTAAATGCAGAGGGCTCGATAAGCGAGTGTTGTATGCCGACAGTAGTAGAGCCGGTGTCACGCAAAACTCTTACTTCCTTTCCGTATAAATATGCCTTGTGGTATGTGAGACGTCCCAAATTCTCACAAGCAGACATAGAAGACATTGTATGACCACAACGAAGCGTATTTTTCCTCTCTGATATAGGATGTGATTGACAAACATAACAAGAGTCATCTAATATGCTGCATGCATTAGCATGTTTGTTATCATCATTCTCGTGATCTCTTTTGGTAGTACATGCATTAGCATGACCATGTTTGTCATTATTCTTTGAAGATGATCTGAAATGATTTGTTTTCTTTTTGCCTGATTTTGTCTTATAATAAAAATCTGATGAATCATCATTATCATCATTCCTTTTATATGATGATCTATGATCATTATAATCCCTGTAATAGTCTTTGTGATAATCATCACGGCCCCTGCCTTTGTGGCCTCCACGATCATGAGGTGAATAACCTCGATAACTCCGACGATAGCGAGGGAAGTTATAAGACCCCCGATATTCATGACGAAATTGTGTACGATATCGACCGTCCGTGCTCTGTGATCTAGGTCGGTGATCATAAGATCTATGATCGTGGAGTGCTGCGCACGTAGGCATAGGATCTCGTGGACAAGATCGATGGACATCCTTATTCGGATGTGCCGTGACAAACTGTCTACCGTATTTTTCATATTCTGCAATAGAGTTAGGGTGTCTCTCTTGTAAGAAGGATTCTAAATCATGACTACATGAGGAGAGCACCTTATCACGTAGCATGAGATCCATTAACCCCTCATATGATTTGGTAATACCTGATAATTCTATCCATCTATTGAAATAATGTTTAATGGAAGCAATAAATTCCCCAAAGTCAGCGTCCTTACTAGGCTTAGCCATATGGAAACGTTCTCGGAATCCAGATTCAGTTAACTGGAACCGTCTAAGAAGTACTTCTTTTACGACATCAAAATCGTTTCTGCTTTGCTCATCTAGATTCATGAAAACCTTGAGTGAGTCCCGGGTCAAAAAATCAACCAAAAGACTACTCCATCTTTCCTTAGGTATGTTCAAACCTGTAACTTTCATAATAAATCTTGATACAAATGAATCGATGTAATCTCTAGATTGGTCTAAATGTGGCATCTTCAATTTTGGGTAAAATACATTTGAATTAGCTGACGGTCGGGACTGTTCTGATTGCAACCTCGCCAATTCAATAGCCTTTTCTTTCTCAGCATTTAATCTTAAAGTCACAAGCTCAATAGCATGTTTATGTTCTTGGTCTAATTGAAGTAGTTCCATTCTTCTTATTTGCATTTTCTCTATATCTAATTCTCTTTCCTTTTCTTGTTCATTTCCTTCTTTTTAGTTCTTTTCTTAATTCTCTGTAATTATCTTTTTCTTGTTGAGCAATTTCTTTATCTTTTTGAGCCATTTCTTTCTCTTTTTGAGCCATTTCTTTATCTTTTTGCGCCAGTTCCAACTTTTTAAGTTCCCGTTGCTCAATTCTTTCTTGTTGCGATAAATGCTTTTCATATCTCGTTTCAGCATAAGTCTGCAAATCAGAACCTGATTTACCTAGACTTTGTCCTATTTTAATAAACTCTTCCAACGTAGACATGGTGCTACGTTTATCGATAACTTATATAAGTATATTATTTGTCAATAAATATACTATGAATATGTGAGCTTAATTAATTCAAAGTAACTATGATATTTACTATAGCCAGAGACAAGAACAGGTGACGATAAACAATGGATGGAACAAGCAAATGAAATGATATATTCACTTATACGACGCTATGAAATAAAGTAACATTACAATAATTTTACGATACAAGTCGTCTTAAACTAACATTGAGACAGAGAAATTTTTAGATCACAAACGAATAAAATAGTGACACAAAACGGAAAGTAATTTATTTAAATTAAATGACGTAAGCACGTGACGTCACAACTAGCACAAGCGAAGTGGTTATATGGCTGACTGAAGAAACATTTATATCCTAACTCAAAAGAAAAATTAATAATCAGTTAGATCCTCAGTCAGCAAATATAAGCAATTATCCCTAAAAGTCGTTAAAATTGCTTAAATCTTCCAAAGGAATATAGAAGCAATGATAAGCCCTATCCATCCTCCCGCGAAGTTACATAAAATACATCGATAGTAAACACGTAATGATAAGTACTAGGACTGCAAAGTAGGACAGACAAGTGACAGTGGAGGAAAAATTGAAGACCAAAACTAGCCAACTGGACAACACAATCTAGTCGAAAGCTCTAATTTAGACAAGAACTTATCTTTATGTGGTCATGCCATAGTGATCCTACAAATAAACCACAACAAGATGCTCCCAGCTGTTTGCCTTGTTTTCACAGAGAAGCAGACTTGAACGGTTAAATGAAGATTTTCAAACGTGATATTGAAAGAAATTCTGTTGAAATACTTCCCCGGTTGCTCTGGAGGTTTAACAAGTGTATGGATTGTCTTTCTGGTTATATGTGATGGTTTAGGATCAAAAATTGAATGACATACGATCCATTTGATTCAGCGACTCAGCGACCGTTAATCGGAGTGATGACTCGACCTTGACCTTCGTAACTTGATGTGTAAATTTGAGTTGCCAGCTTGGACTTGCGTCTTGAATGAGACTTTCTTGAACTGTTCAATCTCCACTGTTACTTTGTCTGTGACGAACTGTATTGATCTTGAAGTTGTTTCCACTAGAATCTTCCCAACTTGAAGCCTGATTCATGAACATTAGTTCGTTCAATTGGGTAACGTAAAAGATGAATTCTGAAAATTGTCCGAACACTTTCTGACACCAGTATGTTAGACTTCTGACACCAGTATGTTACGGTCTCCCGCTGTATTTTTTCTTGCTAGATGTTATTAAAAGATCCAGCACCGTTGGACGTGAGTTTATTGGGTTGCTTGTCAATATTTCAGATATTATAATTCATCTATTCTAATTCCAGCTTTATAGTTCGAGTGCAGTTTTAAGCCATTCTGGTGTGATTAAATTATCATTATATTCAGTGTCGTTATTGTATATTAATTCTTCCGCAGTGTTGGTTAGATTATAGTTAGTCTTAGAGATACCTGTGATAATCTGGACTGACCTTGCAAGGATTAATGACAGTCACAGCACAGAGTGAGAACTTGCATAATTCAGGCAACCAACAAGTTCCTTTGACGACTGAACAATTTAATATATATACTTTTGCACAATGGGGTGTAATAACATTTCACACATTTAACTTGGCTTCATCATAGTTCTAAGCTCTACACAATGTTCCTCTCACAGACTTAGCTCGTCTGGGTTAACCGTTAAGTTTATAGCGTAATAGAGTGTGCAACCAACTCCTACCGAATCCGATCCTTAGAATTATTATTCCTTCACAATACTAGTGAGTACATTATCTGTAAATCTATAGATCCTGTCTATGTATAATTATTCAACGTCTTTGGCTTGTATCGCCCGGCTTTAACTGCCGTGTATATAAGTTCAAGGTGAACGTAATCTGCTTTGTTCGCGATTCTAATCCGGACTCTACATGGTCCTATAATCAATTTTGATACGGATCCTTACGCTATCTTACACTTTCCAATGGATCTACCGTTCCACATATATATTTAATCAGTGGCTATGCCACATATTCAAACACGATCCTTAAGTGGTTTTACCACACATTCCAACACTGCCGTTCGGCTCAATGGCCACACATAGACTTTCCTAGTCTTTAGACACATATCCTTATATTGGCTTAAAGCCAGAACACAACGGTTCTACACATGAGTAAGTGGCTATACCACACAATTGAAACACTATCCATAAGTGGCTATGCCACACATTGAAACACTGTCGAATGGCACGCCGGCCATCAGGCCCGCAGGCCACATGCAGACTAAAGTGTAACTAAGCTAGACGCGTCATATATCGATTTGCGTGATTTCTGGACTTAGTTTAATTGAGGTGTTTCGTGGTGCACGCATGCGAATGTGGCCATCATTCACATGCCTGCAAGCCGCGAAACAGTTTTCAACACTACTCTTGTGCTGAAGGGTGGATGTTGAAAAATGGAATGCAATGGATTTGTAAGTTTACACACACACACACACATATATATATATATATATATATATATATATATATATATATATATATATATATATATATATATATATATATATATATATATATATTACAACAAGTTTTCCAATTATAGTAAACAAATTTATATCAGCTGTGCTGTTAATTAAGTATATAAAATTTATAAGCTATTCTGTTATTTTTGTCTCTTGCAATGCTACTCAGTTTTTCGTCCTTGACAGTTAAATGCTCACAATTGCTGACAGAAATGGTACTAATGTGTACTCATCTCTCAAAAGTTCTGTCCTTCTTAGTTTGATTCACACAACACCTGCTGATGATCGTTTCGTTAGCCCACCCAAGACTGAGGGGAGTAAAGATATAGCTCCTGTGCAATCACTGTGCTCCTGCGAAGTTCCAGGCAGCTGGATTGACTGGACATACGACCTCAGGTTGGATGACACGAATAAAACCTGTAACAAGTAAAAATAGGGGCTAATTTATGTCATCAAGCCCACCTATTTCTAGTGTGTATGAGATGAGCATGTCTCATGTGTCTGCATGTAGGATAAATGACAACATGGCTCAGTATGAGTTAGCAATAGCGAGACAAGACAGGTGTCTACTTGCAAACATTCTTTCTGATAAATTAATACATGGAGCAACGGGCTGATCACCCGTTTGCCAGTCACTTCGATTACGGAAACAACGGCAAATGGATTGATTTGCCATTGCCCTAAAGACGCCAATAGGCGTGATGAGAAACAATGGCAAAGAAAACCTATCTGCTGTTGCCCTAAGACGCCACTAGGCGTAATGGCCACTGACTGCTTTGACGGTCGGTGGCTAAGGACGGAAGAAGAAGAATACATGGAGACATCCAATAATATAAATTCAATACATGAATACATCCAATAATATAAATTCAATACATGAATAAATCCAATAATCTGTACACCTAGGTGTGATACAACCATTTCCTTCCCCCTATAATATACAGTTGAAAAAAATATACCAGGCCCTCTCTGACAAGTGCTATACTGGCTGGTAACATATATCCTAACAATATTATTGTGTTCTGATGATAAGAGTTATATGAGACGAGGACTGTTTGGTTATACTTCAGGTTGGAGTTATAGGAGACAATAGATTGGAGTTATCAAGACAATAGATTGAAGTTATATGAGTCCTAACAAGGACTGGTTTGGTTATATTTCAAGTTGGAGTTATCTGAGACAATAGATTGAAGTTATATGAGACAATAGGTTGAGTCCTAACAAGGACTGTTTTGGTTATATTTCAGTTGATTTCCGTCTTCATCAATCATATCAGGAAATACAATCATTATACCTAATTCCCCAAGATACAATCAGTAACCTGATACATTCATAGTGAAACAATTTATATTAAATATATACAGGTGTAGGTAGTATAAATGACACACAACAAATACCAACATTATATATCTGCTGTAGGCCTATTTTCCTACAAGTTTATAGTAAATATATTTACCCTCTAAGATTTAAACAAGCCAGTCGACTTTAGTGAAGTAAGAGTTCCCGGTCAATGCAGGTGAGCAATAAATCAGTCTGACAGCTTCTCTTCTTCCGTCGGTCGTCTAGCTGGCTTCGTGTTGGTGTGGCGTGATTTTGTATAAATCTCTCCCGTATATATAGGTAGATGAGGTAACTTTTACTGCTTAAGGAATGGTTTTGATTGGGTCTCGGCGTGGCAAGCTGATTGGTTATATGCGGTTTAGTACCATCCGCCGTACAATCCGTGACCCAGGCCGACTTCCGAAAAACAGGGCTTATGCCTAATTTATATTCTGTTTTCCACCATATTGGGAGACAAGATGGCCCCAACCGAGTTCCGAAAAACAGGGCTTATGGCTAATTTTATTCTGTCTCAGAGACTGGTGAACGTTGCTCGTTGATTGGCTGAGGGATATTTGTATCTCGACATAGGGATTTAACTAAGAAGTGGGTTTACACACTCGTTTCACGATAGGCATGTTGTACAAGGCGACTAAAATCTGGTTGTGCATGGAGCTGGCAAACTCATCATGTAAAACAAATTGCCACAAAAACCACAGCTGCAAGAGAATGTTGATTGCTTGATGCTGGCTTCCTGTAATGAGACCTGCTGCAGTGTTGGATCCATGCTCTGTAAGCAGCGCAAAGAAAAATGATGATGATGAAACAAGGGCGTGTTCCTTTCTGGGACTTTTTTTTTACTTTTCCGAAACCCAGGGTTACGAGTTTTCCCCCCCCCCCCCCCCCCTCTTTCAGTGCCTGGGAATGGAATCATGCACGTCTCTTGTTCAGTTGTTTTTCCTCCGATAGAGAAAAGACACCATGTGTGTGGGCTATAAAACAGTGAAAGGAGTTCACGTAAGTCACGTGCAATATAAATACAGTACTTTCCTAAAAAGGAATAACATTAAGTCTCACTTCGGCTTGGTCACGGGATAAAATTGCATTTGATTCAATTAAACTCAGCTTATTTCCTAATTTCTTATTAGCATTAACGGTCCTGCCCCGTCTAGTTCCCGGGGGTATGTGAGGAGATAAAGAAAGAACAACGCCCCTGCTCCGTTAGGCATGCCGTAAAAGGCAACTAATTTCAGGTTGTGCATGAGGCTGGCAACCTCATCACGTAAAACAATTTGTTACAGAAGTCATGACTGCAACAGTTCATGAGGTGCGTGTTTCCTGCAAGGGGAAGGCTGCAATGGCGGCTTCACAAGGAGCGAAAAAGGGAAATAATCATGTTTAACGGTATTAAATTGGTCAAATTTTAACAAGATTAGCCACATCAGCCGATCTTATTTTATTTATTTGTGAAGATTATTATTATTATGTTTAATCGGCGTGCGTTCTCAAGACTGAATGCCTCCCCACTATCCCCTGAAAAAAAAAAAAAAAGAAGAAAAAAACTTTCACAGAGACGACGTTGAGAACAACTGATAAGTTTTTTTTTTCTTTTAACTGTTAGCTTAGTTCGTGATATATTAGCGTTTTTCTGTCTGACTGTCAGAAATGAAAACAACCAGTAATTCTTTCCCTGTATGCAATCATGTGTTCTTACGTGTTAGTGCTTCACGTCGTTCGGGGGGAGTGGAACATGTTATACATACAGTTAGGATTAGGGGGAAAAAACACATTCGTTTCACAGACACGTAGCGTTGGTGTACTAGATGTAGCCTAATTGTTTAAGAAGTACAGCAGACGACGGACTGAACTAAATGCACGCGGCAAGCAGCGTTGCCACTCCTAGGTGCAGGGCCGGCTCTACCGACAGTGCAACACGTGCATTTGCACGGGGCGGCAAGCTTTGGGGGGCGGCAAAAAATCTTTTTACTTATTTTTACAATCCCGCTAAAATATTCCGCCTGGGAGCCGCGCTGGTGTAATGGTTACCACATCGCGCTAGCAATCAGGTGTTCAAGGTTCAAGCCCGGGCGCGGGCATTTGTAGGAGTGTCATCGACCGCGATTTTGACTGAATAACCTGAACGGCTCCTGAAATAAACCCTCTGTGGATGGTGTAAGCCCATATCAGTAAGGAATCAGCAACTGGTACAGACAGACACCTTCACATACCTAGGATGCATAGTAACACCAGACAGCGGGGCAGGCAAAGACATCAACATCAGAATGAATAAGGCAAGAACAGCCTTTTTTAGCCTAAACAACATCTGGAAGTCCTCTCAATACAGCACAAGCACAAAATTAAGATTATATCAAAGATGTGTGCTTTCTGTGCTTCTCTATGGTGCGGAATGCTGGAGAGTTACAGAGAAGGAAATGTCGAAATTGTCCTCTTTTCACACAACATGCCTAAGAAAAATTCACCGAATCTTTTGGCCAAATACCATCACCAACCAAGATCTGCTTACTCGGAGCAAGCAAGAAGACATGCACACCATCATAGCTGGCAGACGCTGGAGCTGGGTTGGCCATGTCCTCAGAAGAGACCCCGATGCCATCACAAGAACAGCTATGCTTTGGACCCCTGAAGGAAAACGAAAGAGAGGCCGACCAAAAACAACCTGGCGGAGGACTGTGGAGGCTGAGATGCAAAGAATGAACCAGAATTGGGGCACTGTACGAAGGATGGCCGCCGACCGAGCAAAGTGGAATCAATTTGTTGTTGCCCTACAAGACGCCACTAGGCGTGATGGCCACTGACTGCTTTGACGGTCGGTGGCTAAGGATCAAAGAAGAAGAAGAAGGATGATGGTGTAACGGAGTGTTCGAAAGTTTCGTGTAGATTATTTTAAAAGTCCTTACATTTCTATTCCTTCACATTTTGTCTTTTTTCTCTACGAAATATTTGCACCTGCGGTCTGTTCTTTAGCTGTTTTTCAAGTCTTCACTAATAGTTCTGCCACACGATCCTAATGCTATCTTCTCCTACAAAGGCACTAACAGGTATGTCTTTAGGGACGTCAGTACAATTTATTCGCTTGGTCGAAACCACAGTGGTTCCCAGAGGATTATATTTCCGTGTTCAGTGGTCAACCCACGATAAATCTTCCGGCATGGCTGAACGAGAAACGGGAATTAATTAACTTGGCGTGGGAATCAGGAATTTATTTTTTTATCGACCATGTTATGTTGGCGGCTCGAATGTTTCAGTTGTTTTCGAGTGTGCATTCAAGGAAGTTGATTTTGCCCAGTTTTAGTGTGCTGTGTGTTACAGTGATAAATAAGTTTTTTAAACGTGTTATGGAAATTAATACAGTGCATCAGCCTCCATTCATTACTAAATAATACATTTTATTGTAGGGTTTATTAAAACAGTTTTAATATTCAAATAGATATAATGTCCGATAAAAGAAAAAAACTATCAGATGCCGAATATCGGAAACGGAAACTGGAAAAAGAACGCGATATTCAAAAACACTGCGAGCCGAGAACAGCTTGAGAACCGTCTTATCCACCGCATGGGGTGTCTAAAACCAGCCGGTCTCAACACTTTTCACACCTTTGTCTGAGGTCACCCTTTCCTCTCTTGCTCTATTTTGACTCTTTCCACTCTTATCCTATTCTTCTATTTTTATGCCATCCTCCATAATATGTATGGATATACACGGTTTCTAATTTGTCTTGATTTCTACTGAACCCAGCTAGTGGAAAGAAAGACTAAGAAGATAGATTTCAGAAGAAAATAACAGTGACTGTGGGAGATGAGGCTATTGGCGTCAAGGGTCGAGAACCGAAATTGACTCTCCCTTGCCACTAAGAGGCTATTGGCGTCAAGGGTCGAGAACCGAAATTGACTCTCCCTTGCCACTAAGTGACGTAATGTTTTGCGATAACCTCACTACCTCTAGCTACCAAGACTGGGATAAGGTTTAATACTTAACACCACAGACACCACTTACAGACAACATATAGGTTGAAGTAAGTGACTGATCCAGCCGGAAATTTACAATGGATTTTATTTACACCACACAAAAAAAAATTCATATAACATACTACAAAATAGAATAACCATGCGTGTTCATACACCTGGAAAGAACATAACAATTAATTTCAAGTGATTAGGTAAGGTAACCCCACAGTCGCCCTCCCCTCAACCTGTAAGGAAGAAAGGTAAGTAATACAACAACATGTGAAGGAGGATCTCGAACACCAGATCCGTCTTTCTCCTAATCAACCTGATATCGGGTAAACACACCCTAACTCCTACTGTCCGTCTGTCTGCAGACGTGTTTCTACACAAATGACGTGCCTCCGCCGCTGCTCCACTCTAGGCTAAATATTCTCTGACTATCACAAAGTCCACGACCAGAACCCTTTTATCATCTCCGACACAACTTACAGATGACTTGCTGAGTTCTACTGTTATGTTCAGTGTCTGTCTGACACTCCTAGTTCCTACAGAAACGACTCCTCCACTACTCTCCTTCTCTCTATCTATCTCGTGCAGTAAAGAGGGATGTTAACCCTTTCCCCTCTTCTCCGCCTGTTGTAGCTGCTGACTTGCTTGGTAAATTAAACTCGGGACGTGGTCTATTGCGGCTTCCAAATAGACGAATTATTACTTTGCAGTAGCCCGGATACCCTGCTCGTGGGCTCAAGGCTGTCGGGATTATTATGCCCGAAATTCACGACACTTTTTAGGCCCTGCGCCTATGATCAGTGTGTGTTTAACATGAGCGTAACTAGCTCCGAATTTTGGTAAGAACATCTGTTCTTGCTGAAGAAGTCTGTGCTTCCAGCTCCCTGCTCTCTCTTGGGTACAAAACTTTTGCACCAGTGACCACCTTGTCACCACTCCACTTTCTTTTCTGGCTCTGCCGACTCTTCTTCTCCTGAGAAGACCGGCGAACTTCTAGCCAGCTGTAGGACTACTGTAGCCCTCGCTGCCACGCCTGGAAAATATCTGCAGCACGAATTTCTCTCGAAAGAGCAGTCGGCTCTGTGGCAGTTCCTTCCCAAGGCGTAGAAGTTCAAAAAATTCTCCGCTTTCTGCCAGGGAACCCCGCTTATTTATTACCCCAGACCACGCTACGCGTGAGTCATAGCTAGGCTTTGTTCTTAAGCGGGTCGATCTATGAACCAACCAACGTGCCAGGAATCGACCGCGGTCATGATCTAAATTTAGAACTCCAAGCGGAAAATTTCGTTCCACGCGCTCATTGAGAAAGTACCAGAAATGCTCTGCCATTTTGTTACACTAGAAAATCTCTACATGAACGAATTACTAAATGAAAAACCCGCACTGGTGCCAGTCTAAAAGTTAAAACTACCATCTTTACTAGAAACCGTAATTCTTAATCTACACAGAAAATCCAAACTCGATTATTATACAAAGAGAAATTTAAAAAAAAACGAATAAGATAAAAATCCCACCGTAATCTTCCTTAAAAACGTAAAAAAAATGCTAGGAACCGAAACTTGGGGCCTGTTGTAAATTCAATCACATTAACTTCTCACAGGAGCTAAGCAATGGAGAACATATTAATCGATCATGGTTAGTGTATTCAAAAGAAAAAGATTCTGTATTTTGTTTCTGCAATAAGTTGTTTTCCTGTAATAAAGTGTCACTCACTACTGATGGCTATAATGATTGGGGTCATTTGTATGTATATCTTAATGAACACGAAAAATCTAAAAAACCACTTGGAGTCCCATACAAAGTGGATTGAATTATCGTCCAGGCTTAAAGCAGTACAGACAATTGATTCAATGCAACAAAGTTATTAAATTCAGAAGTTCGACACTGGAGGAGCATAACAGAACGCCTAATTGCTATTGTCCAGTTCTTGAGCCAACGATGCTTCCATTTCGTGGAACATCTGATAAATTATATGACCCTAATAATGGAAATTTTTTAAAGCTTGTTGAACTGATTGCCAGATTTGATAGTGCTATGTGTGAACATTTAATGAGAGTAGCTCGTGGATCGACCCAACATTACCTTGGGAAAAATATTCAAAATCAATTCATTGCTATTCTCTTAAACAAATGTAAAAACCTAGAAGGCGTTTTAACACATCAAGAAAATAGAGACATTGATGTCATTGAGCTATGTGATGAACTGAAAGTAGTATCCAAATTAGTACCAGAAAATACACCGCCAATTGAAGTTCTTCGTTATATTATTGAAAATAACATTGCTCCTAATGTCGCTATAGCCTTAAGAATATTACTAACTTTGCCTGTAACGGTAGCAAGTGGTGAGCGTAGTTTTTAAAAACTGAAGCTTATTAAAACTTATTTACGCTCAACAATGGCCAAAACTAGATTGGAAGGACTTGCCGTGATTTCAATTGAACATGAAATCGGTCAAAAATTATACTACGCAGACCTTATTTCTGCTTTTGCAAATATGAAAGCAAGAAAAGTGTCTTTTTAAGCAGTACATACTTCAAACAATATAAATTCAAATAATGTGAAAATAGTGCTAAAAACTATAACATGCACATACTATAGTTAAGTGTTTGTGACTCAACAGTTCATCGTTCCACATGAAAAGAGTATCCCCTATATGTAAGTAATGTAACTACATTTATTTCATATAATTGTCTCTAATAAAATCAATGGTTTATACAGTATTTTCATCAATTTATCAATACATTATTATTAATGGTACTATTTAAAATTAGGCTAATGGTCATGAAATAAATGTTGAAGCTTGTTTAACATAATGGTTTAAAAAATTTCAAACGTTAATTTGAGGTTGGGCTGGGGCGGCAAGATATGGTATTGCACGGGGCAGCAAAATTCCTAGGGCCGGCCCTGCCTAGGTGGATTCACCTAGATCTATGTTGTTTTTTTTCCAGGTCCTGTCTATGTGTCATTTTCCTCATTAGTTGAAGAACGCCACCTAGATTTCGCCCAAAAGTAGCACACACAAAATAAACCCGCACAAAGTAGCCCAAGTGGCCGAAATCTAGGTTTTTTTTTTTAAATTTAGGATGGCAACACTGGCGGCAAGCATGCTGGGCAACGGTCGCATTTTAACTAGTTACTGAGAGATAGCTAAATAATAACAGACTTCGTGAAGAATGTGGAAAGCGTTAGATATGGTTTAAAAAATTAATAAGCATCGGTTGGTACTATTTTAAGTGATATAATGTACATGCTCCATGGTTTATTGTTCATGTCTTTTATTATGGTTATCAGTAATCTGAGCGTCCGCTTGACAAGAGTGCTTAGAGTACTAGCCTCTCGCGACAAAGGGTTCGACACAACGGTGGCGTCACGCTATATATATATATATATATATATATATATATATATATATATATATATATATATATATATATATATATATATATACATACATACATACATACATACATACATATATATATATAATATATATATATATATATATATATATATATATATATATATATATATATATATATATATATATATCTTCTTCTTCTTCCGTCCTTAGCCACCGACCGTCAAAGCAGTCAGTGGCCATTACGCCTAGTGGCGTCTTAGGGCAACAGCAGATAGGTTTTCTTTGCCATTGTTTCCCATCACGCCTATTGGCGTCTTTAGGGCAACGGCAAATCAATCCATTTGCTGTTGTTTCCGTAATCGAAGTGACTGGCAAACGGGTGATCAGCCCGTTGGTATATATATATATATATATATATAGATATATATATATATATATATAGATATAGATATATATATATATATATATATATATATATATATATATATATATATATATATATATATATATATATATATATAGTAGAACTCCATTTATCCGAACCCCAATTATCCGAACATCCAATTATCCGAACACTTTTTCCAGGAAAAAAAAAATCAATCGCCACCAGTCACGTTAGACTACATTTCTGAATCTTTTCATGCGGCAAGCTTCAAATGTGTGCGAACAATTTGTAGAGGATGGGATGGGCTAATGGTCGGTCGCTTACGTACAGGAAGTCAGTTAGATCATAAAGTCAGTTAATATCTGGTTTACCAATCCAGTGTACGTGTGCGTTCTAGGCAGAACACTGGCTAAACAGACAGTTCAACTTAAAATAATTGTGTCTGCTACTACAGCAGAATACTTTTGGTGTAAAAGTATTTCTCTGTGCGATATGGCATCTTCCAGTAGGCCTAAAGCATATAAAAGGAACCGCAATGTTTTGTCAATTGAAACGAAAACAGAAATTATCAAGAGACTAGGAAAAGGTGAAACTGTGTCTTCACTTGCGAGGATTTTCAATGTTGGGAAAGCTACCGTCTCTGACATCAAAAGTAACAAGGATAAAATTATGAGTTTTGCATCGAAATTGGATAGTGAAAATGGGTCGAAGAAACGTAAAACCATGAGAAATGCGAAATATTTGAAATTGGAAGAGGCTTTGTATATATGGTGTCTGCAAAGAAAAAGCAAATCGGAACCTCTCTCTGGCTCTCTATTGTGTGAAAAGGCACTTCAGTTCAACAATCAATTTGACGGTCCTCCTGACTTTAAGGCTAGCCAGGGATGGTTAAGAAACTTTAAATCTCGTCATGGCATACGAGAACTGGATATTCAAGGGGAATCTTTATCTAGCGATGCAACTGCCGCTGAAAATTTTAAAGAAACATTCTTGGCTTTTTTTGGAAGAAGAAGGTTATTCACTCGATGATGTGTATAATGCCGATGAGACTGGCTTATACTGGAAATCAATGCCTCAAAAATCACTTGCATCTGAGCGCGAAGCAGCTGCCCCTGGGTTTAAAAAGTGCAAAGAGAGAGTAACAATTTTGGTAGCCGCGAAATCCAGTGGAAGTCATCGTTTACCGGTGCTAATGATCGGCAAAGCCAAAAAACCACGTTGTTTAAAGAATGTGACATGTCTCCCATTGTTCTACAAAGCACAGAAGAGTGCTTGGATGAATAGTGAAATATTTCTTGATTGGTATACAAATCAGTTCATCCCAAATGTGAAGAGGTTGAGAGAACAAGAAAAGAAAACTGGAAAAGTAATTCTTCTACTGGACAATGCACCATCTCATCCAGAGACGGATACATTGAATGCAGTTGATGCAAATTTTAAAGTAATTTTTCTGCCTCCCAATGTAACAGCACTGATTCAACCAATGGATCAGGGTGTTATAGCAAAGCTTAAAAAGATGTACAAGAAGGAAGTCCTGCGTCGTTTATTGTTGGCTGAAGATGAAGAAAGTGGGGTGGCGTTTTCCAAAAAGCTTAATCTCAAAGATTGCTGCTATATGTTAGCTGATGCTTGGACCACCCTGTCACAAGATAATCTCAACAAGGCTTGGAATAGATTGCTTGGGGAAAAAAAGGAGGAAATGAAACTACTGCAGTGGACACAAATGATGATTGTATAAATGAAGTTGTGGAACTGTTTCAATGCCCGGATTTTCGGACTGTGACAAAGATGATGCACACATGTAGCTAGAAGATGATAATGATTCTGCTTTTCAGTTTTTGAATGACGAAGAAATTTTGTCTTTTGTGCAAGAAGAAAACCAAATACATGTAGTGACCGATGACGAAGACTCCTCAGAAGTACATGATGTACTTGTAGATTATGAAGAAAAACCAAAACGTCGACCAAGTCCTGAAGAGGCCTTTATAGCACTAGAATCAGCGATGGCTTGGTACGAGCAAGAAGAAGACAGCTGTCCTACACAGCTTCTGCTGTTGAAGAGAATGCGGGACTTAGCAACCAAAAGGAGACTATCCAGTTTGATGCAAAAGAGGATTCCTCATTATTTTAAATAGTGGGCTACATCTGTGCAAGTACATGTATACGTAAGTTGCGCCTGGTTTTGAATCTTTTATAATGTTATTTTGAAAACATTTCTCTTTCTTAAAACAAAAAAATTGATACAAGTAGTACATGCACTGCAGTGTAATGATAGATTTTGGTGATACAGAAATCTAATACAGTGTGGGTATTATTATTACAGTACAAGTAAATATGTTTTATAGTGTATTTTCCTTGTGATGGTTAATTATTTTTTGAAATATGTGTACATGTACTTGATACATTATGTAATCCAATTATCCGAACATTTGATTATCCGAACGATGCTCGGTCCCATGGGGTTCGGATAAATGGAGTTCTACTGTATATATATATATATATATCACCCGTGTGTTGCCGGGGCCCGAAAGGGGAGCAAAGAATAGTAACACTGCACCCTACCACGCATGTCGTAAAAAGCGACTAAGGAGGGTTTGGGCATGGGGCTGTTTACCCCATCCCGTAAAAACTTCGCACAGTGGGCTGATCACCTGCTTGCCAACCAATTTGATTACGGAAACAGCGATAGATTGTTTGGTCTGTTTTTGTTCCACAAAGACGCCACTAGGCGTGGTGGAAACAGCGATAGATTGATCAATTTGTTGTTGCCCTAAGACGCCACTAGGCGTACTGGCCACATACTGCTTTGTCGGTTGGCGGCTAAGGATGGAAGAAGAAGATATATATATATATATATATATATATATATATATATATATATATATATATATATATATATATATATATATATATATATATATATATATATATATATATATAGAGAGAGAGAGAGAGAGAGAGAGAGAGAGAGAGTCTAAAAATAACAATTGACCAGATCACCAGATGTCTCTCAATAGAACTCCTTAGATTTCTCTATTAAAATAAAAACATATGTGGTAAAAACGTTTTCTCTCACAAGAAGACCTATTCATTCATTCATAACCCTCCACTCCCAAAGGAGCATAGGCCTTCAACAAACACATGCCAAGTCCTCCTGTAACGTGCCATCATCTCAAGTTCTTTCCATGTTCTCCTCATCATTTTCACCTCTGTTTCCAACTCTCTTCTCCATGTGCTTCTTGGTCTACCTCTGCCTCTCTTGCCCTGGAGGTTCCAGAACAAGGACTGCCTTGTAATGCTATCAACAGGTTTCCTCAGTGTGTGTCCTATCCATCACCATCGTCTTCTTCTCATCTCTTGTTCCACTGGCACTTGTCCAGTTCTTGTCATCAGTTCCACGTTGGTAACCTTGTCATACCATTTTAATCCCTCTATTCTACGCAAGCACCCATTTATGAAAGTCTGTAGCTTTTTGGTTGTTGTCTTTGTTGTTCTCCATGTCTCAGAGCCATACAATAGGACTGACTTCACATTTGAGTTGAAGTTTCTTATTTTCGTGTTGGATCCTATTTCTCTTGATCTCCATATATTTCCCAATGCAATGAAAGCTCCTCTTGCCTTTTGTATTCTTATTTTGATATCGCTGTCTGTCCCTCCAACTTTGTCTATATTACTGCCAAGATATGTGTACGATTCTACATCTTGTATTGGTGTTTCTTCAAGTTTAACCCTGTTATCATTACCTGCATTTATTCTCATTATTTTTGTCTTTTCCCTGTGTATTTTCAGACCCAATTGCTGTGACCTCTCATCGAGTGTTTTCAATTTGTCCTGCATCTGATTACGGTTATGGGACAGAAGAGCCAAGTCATCAGCAAAATCCAGATCATCCAACTGCTTAGTCAGAGTCCACTGGATTCCATTTCTGTTGTGTGTCGTCGATGATCTCATAACCCAATCTATTGCCAGCAAGAAAAGAAATGGAGACAAGAGGCATCCCTGTCGCACTCCTGTTCTTATCCCAAACGGTTCTGTAAGCTGTCCTTCATGAAGAACTCTGCATGTCCTGTCTTCATATGTTTTCTTTATTAAATTAATGATCTTCAGGGGAACTCCATAATGCCTCATCAATTTCCAAAGTGATTCTCTGTCTACACTGTCAAATGCCTTTTCGTAGTCCACAAATCCGATGTATAGTGGTGAATTCCATTCCAGACTTTGTTCAACTATTATTCTCAAAGTGGCTATCTGGTCTGTACATGATCTGTTTTGTCGAAAACCTGCTTGTTCATCTCTCAGTTTCTTGTCTATGGACTCTTTTAATCTCTCAAGGATAATCCTGTTTAATACTTTTCCTGGCACTGATAGTAACATTATTCCTCTATAATTTGTGCACTCTTGTAAATTTCCCTTCTTAGGCAACTTAACCAGATATCCTTCCTTCCATTCTGCTGGTATCTCTTCCTTTTCCCAGACTTTACCAAGTAATTTATATAACATCTCTGTAGCCGTGTCGATATCTGCTTTGATGGCCTCTGCTGGAATACCATCAGGCCCAGATGCTTTTCCATCTCTTAGAAGCTTTATGGCTTTCTTTATTTCTTCCTTCGTTGGTCTTTCCCCGTTAATTTGTAGCTCTTCTTCTGCTGGCTGGATGTCCGGTGGGTTTTGTGGAGCTGGTCTATTGAGAAGGTCCCCAAAATATTCTGTCCACCTCTTCATTTGCTCTTGTATATTGCTGAGCAGTTTCCCATTCTTGTCTTTTATGAGGCAACTTGTTTGCTTGTATTTCCCTGTTAACTTCTTTGTGCTGCTATACAGTTCTCTCATATTTCCTTTGGCTGCAGCATCTTCTGCCTCTCTTGCCAACTCCTCAATATACTTCCTCTTGTCTCTTTTGATACTTCTTTTTACTTCTTTGTTTGCTTCTGTGTACACTTCTTGAGCCTTGGCTTTGGAACTTCTGGTTTTGCTTGTGTTTAACTCTGCTTTCTTGTTTTTCTGTCTTTTATCTTATTGATGGTTTCTGTTGTTATCCATGCTTTTTGTTGTCTTTCCCTTTTCCCCAGTATTTCTTCACACGTCTCCTTCCATACAGTTTTGACCTGCTGCCAATAGTCTTCTGTATTCTCTACATCTTCCAGCTGTTGGAGCACTTGGAATTTATTAGATACTGTGACCGCAAATGTGTCTCTTGTTTCTTGATTTCTTAGCTGTCCTACATTAAACTGTTGTCTATAATTTTGCATTGTTGCATATCTCTTGAGTTTCATTTTTACTTTGGCTATCAGAAGATGGTGATCTGATGCCACATCTGCTCCTCTATATACCTTTACATCCTGCAATGATGATCTAAACTTCTTGTTTATGCATATATGATCGATCTGATTTTCTGTTCTATGGTCTGGTGATATCCATGTTGCCTTGTGTATTCTCTTATGTGGAAACATGCTTCCTCCTATAGCCAGTTGATTTGAAGCACAGAAGTTTGCGAATAGTTCTCCATTTTCATTCATTACTCCTAGCCCATGTTTTCCCATGACTTCTTCAAATCCGGTGTTGACTGTACCTATCTTTGCATTCATGTCACCCATCAAAATTGTGATGTCTTTTCTTTTTACTTTATCCATAATTTTCTGTAGTTTAGTATAAAATGCTTCTTTCACAGACTCTTCTTTGTCATTAGTTGGTGCATAACATTGGATGACATTTACATGAGTTTTCTTTTTAGCTGTTTTGAAAGTAGCTGTTATTATTCTGGGTCCAACAGCTTCCCATTCAATGAGTGCTTTCTGTGCTTCTTTAGATAACATAAGAGCTACACCTTCACTGTGGTGTGAACTTTCGTCTTCATGTCCTGAGGACAGCACCAATTCACCTGTGATGAGTTTCTTCCTGTCTACCCCCTTCCACTTTGTTTCACACATTCCCAGAACCTCGATTTTGTATTCCCTCATTTCTGCTGCTACTTGCGCCACTTTCCCTTGTTCGTTTAATGTCTGAACATTCCAGGTGCCAAATCTGGAAGTTCTCCTAGAAGAAAGGAGGTTAGTCAGCAACACAGACTCCTTTCGGCTTTCTCTGTGTTGCATCATACGCCTCCCAGCGAGAGGACCTTCCCCTGTCTTGGATGGCTGTGTTTTATTTTCTTTATTTGACTTGTCCATATTTGTTGAAGTTTTTTGTGGTTTAAATTTTTTTTACAGGATGGGGTAACCGGCCCCATGCCCAACCCTCCTTAGTCGCCTTCTACGACATGCTTGGCAGGGGACAGTGTTACTATTCTTTGCTCCCCTTTCGGGCCCCGGTAACACACGTGTGAAGAAGACCTAGCTAGATGATAAACTTTTTCTCTATTAAAAAAAACTCCCACCTATATGGTAAAAACGTTTTCTCTCAAAAGAACACCTAAATCAGGGTTTCTTAACCTGTGGTCAACGAACCCCTAAGGCGTCCGTGGTCACAACCTAACAATCTGAATTTTATTTTCACAACAATTTTTAATCGGAAAATTATCACAGATTTTTTTGCATTTAAATAAATATATTCCTTATGTAGACTGTTTTTGTATTACAGTATGACTATGTGTAAGCTTACCTATTTGTCTGTGCAATAGAATATGTTATTTGTATGCAAAAGTTTTAAGTATGCGAATATGTACATTTTTTCTACAAAAGCATCCGTAGCCTTCATCGGACAATCAAAGGGGACAAGAAAATTTACCGGGCAATCAACGGGGTCCAGAACCTTCACCAGACAATTAAAGGGGTCCAGAACATTCACCGGGGTCCAGAACCTTCACCTTACAATCAAAGGGGTTGTCACGGGTTGATTCCCCTGCTTTGCAGTAGTGGTCCAACAGTGGCCAAAACTCAAGAGTATATACCATGGGCCTTCAAAGGTGTCTACCTTCGCACAAGATTACTCTTGGCATAGTTGTAGATAGAAGGATAATGACGCTTCTATCTCAAGGTAGTATCCCAAGATATTCAGAAAAGCGAGAACAATGCCGCATTGTCTGAGCACGTTAACTCCCTGATCTGCCGACAACTTTTGTGAAGGATTAAGCAATTATTATTTTAGCTCGTCAAAATGTAAATATTATAATTAGAATGTACATCACTTCTTTAATCTTTCCCTCCCTGCTCCATATGGAACTTGGGACTACCTAGGCTTTTAGTGCTCTTTAAGAAACTAGCGATAAGAAGTCACCAGTCCTTGCAGTGGTGGTTCATGAAATCATCATTCTATGCGCTGAGGTTGCCAGCCTCAAGTGACTTGGACATCCACTAGCGATTTTCACACATTAATATTCACATGGTAATATATGCATATTAGTTCACATGTTAGTAATGAAAAATATAGAATGTAAAATGACAACTTACGCCAATCCTGGCTCACAGACATTTTGCTCAGATGAATGAAGTTAAGAACCCCATATCAACCAACATGGATGTCGATTAATTATCCCAGCCGCTCATTGCAAAGCAGGGAGACATGGGTAACAAACAGACATGGCGACTTATCCTGAGAGGAGTGTAAGAAGGAAAATACAAAATATCTGCTACATAGCAGAGACAAAAATGCTGACCCTGCAAAAAGCACGTAAATAGTCAGTACAACAATTAAAATTAGTACTGCCGGAGTGAAAGAGAGATCGAGAAGTGGTTGCCCTAAATCTATCTCGTCACAGGGATCCAGAACCTTCACTCGACAATCAAAGAGGTCCAGAACCTTCACTCGACAATCAAAGGGGTCCAGAACCTTCACTCGACAATCAAAGGGGTCCAGAACCTTCACTCGACAATCAAAGGGGTCCAGAACCTTCACTCGACAATCAAAGGGGTTCAGAACCTTCACTCGACAATCAAAGGGGTCCAGAACTGTCACTGGACAATCAAAGGGGTCCCGAACCTTCACTGGACAATCAAAGGGGTCCAGAACCTTCACTCGACAATCAAAGGGGTCCAGAACCTTCACTCGACAATCAAAGGGGTCCAGAACCTTCACTGGACAATCAAAGGGGTCCAGAACCTTCACTGGACAATCAAAGGGGTCCAGAACCTTCACTGGACAATCAAAGGGGTCCAGAACCTTCACTCGACAATCAAAGGGGTTCAGAACCTTCACTGGACAATCAAAGGGGTCCAGAACCTTCACTCGACAATCAAAGGGGTCCAGAACCTTCACTCGACAATCAAAGGGGTCCAGAACTGTCACTGGACAATCAAAGGGGTCCAGAACCTTCACTGGACAATCAAAGGGGTCTAGAACCTTCACCTGACAATCAAAAGGGGGTCCTTGACACAAGAAAAGCTAAGAACCCCTGACATAGATGATAAAAAAGTTTTCTCTCAGAAGACACGCCCTGACTTTGCAGACCTGCCATCCCGCCTTTTGTCCACCCTCGCAGCTGACATGCAATTATCTCCAGCTTTCTCTCTGTCTAGGCTCTTACACTGTTGAATCAGCAGATAACCGGGCTATGTAGCCCCCTTAACCCTGGTAAAATATGAACATACGATTAACTCACACGTATTTAAAATAGCCGAGGCTAATCGATTGTTTGCTTTATCGATTTGTGCAGCTCGCTGGAGGACATGGCCCTGCATATTACCATAAGGTTGTAACAGCAATGATATGATATATAATGACGCTATAATTTATGTAGACTTTTAAAAAAATATTTACATTAGCATTTGTAACTTTCAGCAACTTTACCGGGAAAACACTGAATTCATTACCCTCCACCTCCTGTGGAGCATAGGCCTTCGTATCCGCGTGTTTTTCTTTCTCTCATATTTCTTTTACCATGGGGTTCAAGATAACAGACTGCTTGTAATGTTATCAGCAGGTTTCTCCAATTCGTATTCTACCCAATGCCACGTTTTTACTTTGTCTCTTTTGGAAAATCTTATTCGTTTATTCTCCCTCCCCTTCCCTACTTCGCCCATACCATTAAAGGGGTTCAAGATAACAGACTGCTTTGAATTGTAACAGCAGGTTTCTTCTCCAATTCGTATTCTACACATAATGCCACAAACGTTTTTAATTTGTCTCTTTTGGAAAATCTTATTCGTTTATTTTCTCCCTCCCCTTTCCCTACTTTCGCCACCAAAGCACCAGTAAGAAGCATTTTTTTAAAATGTGCCATATGGTTCTAACTGGCATAACGCGACCCAAGTAAAGACAGCATTTTTTTAAAATGTGATCATCCATGTGTCTAAACTGAGACAGAAATAACGCCAGGCAAACAAGCAAACCTGATCATAACAGCGCCAAAGCGGGGAGAAACGTTAAGAATCGGCCAAAATACAGCGGAAAATGTGTACCAACTGAACGCGAGGAGAACATTAAAGACTGGCGATCAAACTCAAATGATGTGAAAACATTTAACTAAACGGAGACGGGCAGTGACATCAAAATGATTAACAGCGCTGAAAGCGGGGATTTAATAACATTATCAGAACCGGACAGTAAATACTCCGCTGAAAAGGAAACCAATACTCCCCTTTTCCCACGATAATTCGCGATCCATAAGCGACCAAGTAAGAAGCATTTTTTTAAAATGTGCCATATGTGTCTAACTGAGACAGAAATAAAGACAGCAAACTCAAACTGATCATCATTTTAACTGAAACGTTGAAGGCAAACAAGCAAAATGATAACAGCGCTGAAAGCGGGGAGAAAACATTAAGAACCGGACAAAATACTGCTGAAAAGTTTACCAACACGGCGAGAGACAGATAATGCTGGCGATCAAATACATTTTAAAGAACTAACATTATGAGATGCCCTTCAGTTACCCCTTCCCCTTTGGAATAATGACGGATGCTCCTATCTAGTAGGGGCAGCAAACAATTCAAACTGGAAGATTAAAACATCATCACAACAATGCACTGAAAGCGTTATGATTACAACTGAGACTGGAATCCAGCCCACAATGATCCATAACGACCAATCCGCCGCTGAAAAGTTTACAACACGGCTGAGAACAGACCTTTGTAAGGCAGGACAAATCAACTTTGCTAGTCGGCGCCATTCCTTCGTAATTGCCCCAAACAGTTCACATTTTCTTTGATCTCGGGACAGTTTCTCCCGCCAAAGGTTTTTTTTAATGCTTTCCCTCGGCGGTCCCATACATGTTACATGAGCGAGAAAGCCAACAACACAACACGACACACAGAAATGTCTACAGCCAGGGGGGGGGGGCGAGGGAAACATTCTATGAACTGGGGGGGGTGTGGGGGGGCGGGGGGCCCATGGGGCGACCAGGTAACTATGATGGTGTGCTAACTGAAGGTCCTCCCTGAAATAAAGACACAAACATTCAACTGATTCATCATTTATAACATCCGAGAAAGGCCACTGCAGATGTGAAGGCAAATTGCTTGCCGACCACCTCTATCGCCCTCAGGAATAACTGCGCTACAAAATGAATGTTCCATGTAGACCTTTTAAATCTCGACCCATGAACACATCTCAAAACTGCCCCATCTATGATGACCCAGAAAACATTAAGAACCTGGACAAAATACTGCTGAATATAAGTATAGCTCACACGTAGAAAGACAGATTAATGCTGGGACTGCCCACTTCTTCTGATCTTTTTCAAATACATTTAACTTTCTATACGGAGACGGCATATCATCACATCTGATCTGTTTCCAATGGATAGTACTTTATCAAAAGGCAGTAAATCTACTGGAGGAAACAATGCACTGAAATGTGCACTAACGAAAAATGAGGTCACGCTTGCCGCAGTGAATGCTATGTTAACGGATGTTGGTGATATAAGTGAGAAGAAGAAATCCAAGAAATGGGCGGGAAGTCTGTTTAATGGAGTGTACCAACAAGACAAGAGAAAGCCAACAAAACAAGAGAAAGAAAATGTCTACAGCAGCAAAACTTCTAGGTATTATGAAGAGTATTCGATAACGTGTTATAGATACCAGAAGAAAAATTCGAAGGAAAGACTTCACCTAAGTCCTGAAAAATTATTCATGCGCGGGAGAGGAGAACACAGCGAACATCATTTTATTCCTCATGGGAAAAAACTAGCAGACGATTCGATTATCCTAAAGAAAACAAATGTATTGTCTTCAAGCGCTACTCCGTGTATCCATTATTCACACATAAAAATACATAAATTTGTGATGTGACGAATTAATAATTAATGATGAGCTTAACATTATCCAAAGGGCATCAACCATTGCCCTTCAGTGGTTACCCTCCCTTTTTTGGAATCACTGGAAATGAGAGCAGATGCTCTATCTAGTAGGGGCAGTAAAATGGAACAATTCAGCCACCCGTTGCCCTATGGAGAAGATTAAACCATCATCCACAACCAATACCACCGAAGGAGGAAGGTGATATATACAACTGAGATGACCCAATCCACCAACTTAACAGACTTCTTCTTTGATCCATAACCGCCATCCGCCAAAGCAGTCAGTGGCCATCACGCCTGGTGGCGTCTTGTAAGGCAGCAACAAATTGGTTCAACTTTGCTAGGTCGGCGGCCATCCTTCGTACAGTGCCCCAACTCTGGTTCATTCTTTGCATCTCGGCTTCCACAGTTCTCCGCCAAGTTGTTTTTGGTCGGCCTCTCTTTCGCTTTCCCTCGGGGGTCCATAGCATAGCTGTTCATGTGATGGTATCAGGGTCCCTTCTGAGGACGTGGCCAACCCCAGCGTCTGCCAGCTATGATGGTGTGCATGTCCTCCTGGTTACTTAACAGACATCAGCATACCATAATTTTACTCCTGAGAAATGGCCACTGCAGATTGCTTGGCCACCTCTATCGCCTCAGGATATCTCCTACAAATGAATGTCCATGTAGACCTTTAATCTAGACCCATGAACACATTCTCAAAACTGCCCCATCTATGATGACCCACGACGTTTGACCTGGCCAGGGAGTGCTAAGCTCAGGCAGAAGCAATGGGACTGCCACTTCTTCTTCTTCGATCCTTAACCACCGACCGTCAAAGCAGTCAGTGGCCATCACGCCTAGTGGCGTCTTGTAGGGCAACAACAAATTGATTCCACTTTGCACGGTCGGTGGCCATCCTTCGTACAGTGCCCCAGCTCTGGTTCATTCTTTGCATCTCAGCCTCCACAGTCCTCCGCCAAGTTGTTTTTGGTCGGCCTCTCTTTCGCTTTCCTTCAGGGGTCCAAAGCATAGCTGTTCTTGTGATGGCATCGGGGTCTCTTCTGAGGACATGACCAACCCAGCTCCAGCGTCTGCCAGCTATGATGGTATGCATGTCCTCTTGCTTGCTACGAGTAAGCAGATCTTGGTTGGTGATGGTATTCGGCCAAAAGATTCGGTGAATTTTTCTTAGGGGGGCTGCCACGTTGACCTGGAAAAGACCGTGGACTTCGTCTTGGCGACAGGCCTGCAGATTTAGCATGACTACAAACTGAACGCAGAAGAAGAATGATTAATGATAACTGGCCGTGTAATAAAATGTATGGAACAATTATTTCCTGTGAACGATATAACGAATTTGATTAATGATAACTCACCACCACTTTTATTCTGTGTTATACAAGGTATAATGTACTGAATATTTCTTTTCTGGTTTTTAGTGTATTTCGTAACCGTAATAAAAGTGGGTAAAAAATAAAAACTTATTTTGTTATTTTAACAACTGAATATTAGTTGTTCGGAACGGTTGTCACTTCTGCCCAGTAAAATTTATCTTTGGTTTTAAAAAAAAATACATTCATGAATTACCAGACCACAAGGTCTTTATATTTGGACTGGCGGCGCTCTAATATAACCCACGGATCTTGTGTCTAGGTTGAATGCTGCGCCCCTCGCCAAAACGCGTAATTAAAATTTAAAAAACCTAATGTAATGCTCACAAGACAGCTGGTCATTACTAGTTAAAAACAAAAGACTCGCTGACCTAGTTGTTTGAAGAAACAATGCTTTAATCGGCACATCATAATTCAACACCCGAAGGCCGCCCCTTCAACCACGAAACACAATGCATGCTTGAAGTTCATTATTTCTCTGACTTTAATGGATTTATTTCCGCTTAATTTTACCGGTCAAAACTTTAAAGATTAACTTGTGCCAAGGAAAGGGTATGTTTTAGCCCTTTTCGGGGTGAGGAACTTAGATATTTTGAGTGTCAAAGATTTGAAACGCAATAAGTATACAATAAGATTTTGATGTAAAATAAAAGAAGTTTAAAAAACCGCAAACCATAAGATGATACCCACAGCACTACAATACGAATTCACTTCAAAAAAACTTCCTTCGGCCATGATGACCCAAGACGTCTGACCTGGCCAGGAGGTGCTGAGTTAAGATGAAGAAGAAGCTATGGGGCTTCCGCGCTGATCTGGAAAAGACTGTGGACACGTCCTGGCGACAGCATGCAGATTTAGATCGTGACTACAAACTGAACACAGAAGAGGAAGGCCATGAAAGCTGTATTAATTGAGATATTAGTGGTTACAATATATCACCTGCGCAGAGAGAGATCTTCATGAGCCCACTAAGTTAACAGTTTATCAGATTTAGCGTTGCCACCAAATCATCGCCAGCGCTGGATTAGACTTGCACACTGAATGATTTATAAAACATGCCGTCATCACTTTCACTCCCCCCCCCCCCCCCCCCCCCCCCCCCCCTCACTCTACTGAAAAGCCAGTTTAACCTTAATTAAAATATCGCAATCGTCAGACAGAATTGTTTCCCCGGAGTCCTGACTGACACCACCATCTGCGACCCGAACACGTGAGGTATCACTTACTCCTCATAGTGTTGGGTTGTGTGATGAAATTGTCAAAGTTGATGAATGTTTTCCAGCTGACTCGACTCTATGTCTCACAAAACACATATGATAGCACACAAGATAGTACAGCACACAAGATAGCACAGCACACAAGATAGTACAGCACATAAGATAGTACAGCACACAAGATAGTACAGCACACAAGATAGTACAGCACACAAGATAGTACAGCACATAAGATAGCACAACACACAAGATAGTACAACACATACTATAGTACAGCACACAAGATAGTACAGCACACAAGATAGTACAGCACATAAGAAAGTACAGCACACAAGATAGTACAGCACACAAGATAGTACAGCACACAAGATAGTACAGCACATAAGATAGCACAACACACAAGATAGTACAGCACACAAGATAGTACAGCACATAAGATAGTACAGCACATAAGATAGTACAGCACATAAGAAAGTACAGCACACAAGATAGTACAGCACACAAGATAGTACAGCACATAAGATAGTACAGCACATAAGAAAGTACAGCACATAAGATAGCACAACACACAAGATAGTACAGCACACAAGATAGTACAGCACATAAGATAGCACAACACACAAGATAGTACAACACATACTATAGTACAGCACACAAGATAGTACAGCACACAAGATAGTACAGCACATAAGAAAGTACAGCACACAAGATAGTACAGCACACAAGATAGTACAGCACACAAGATAGTACAGCACACAAGATTCTACGATTTTCTGCTAACTAAAATGGGTTTGCCCCGTGTAGTTCCCGGAGGTTTGTGAAAAGAAAAAGAAAGAATATGACTATACTACTGCACCCTCGGGCATGTCATACAGGGCGATTCATAAGAAGATTTGCATGGGGCTAGCAATCTCATTACGTAAAACAAATTACCATAGAAACCACCTCTGCAACAATATGTGGCTTCTTGCGTATAGGAAAATTATGGGATGAAAATGGATTTACCTGGACAGTTATTAGTAATGTCGTATTCGACAGTTATACCATTAGTGAAATGTCGTATTCGATTATTTTTACCCTACTTTAAGTGGGCAGTTTCACGCTGTAGTTTCGTTCTCTTGATGGTACGAGTGTTAGGAGTTGTGTCAGTACCACGACATTGCTAATAAACTTCCTCCGCCTGTACACCAAGCAGTTTAGTCTTTTCTTTCACTGTCAACTACAAGGTGTCTCAAAAAGACTTCACACTCTTTATAGTATCACATTTATTGTTCAACAAAAAGGATAAGTAAAGTATATATTGTAGCAGTTGCTAATCTTCTTCTTCTGCTTCGTTAACTTTCAGACGCCGATTTGAATTTGTTCAAAGAAGGCAATAGTCAGCTTGAGTCTGTTGGTATCGCTGTAGAGCCTTTCTATGAATGCTACTAGTGATGGTCATATGCTTTATGATGACGTAGTTGCTTATGATTTGACGACCTATGCTCCTTGGGGAGCTAAAGGGTATTAGTTGAATGGGTTATTTACGAAGGTTAAGTAATGAATCCAAGTGGTCATAATGTTACAGAGAGCTACTAGCTTATAAAATGTGTTATATATTTCCTGAAAAGAATAGAAAATAATGAATTGGGCCGATTAAGGAGTTTATATTCATTGTTGAGACACCCTGTATATTCAACATATGTTATGTAAGTAAACCTTAAAGCCAACTAAATTCCAAGATGAAGCACATAAATTATCAGCAATATATCAGCTTTTCATGACTACTAACAACGTTAATTAGTTTAGCCAGAGTTTAAATAACGGACGTCTTAGTGTTATTTATGTTCAAAAAACGCAAGTTTTAGTGTTATTTATGTTCAAATAACGGACGTTTTAGTGTTATTTATGTTCAAATAACGGACGTTTTAGTGTTATTTATGTTCAAATAACGGACGTTTTAGTTTTGTTTATGTTCATACTAGCAACAACCCGTCAAAATTGGCAGGTATTTAATTATAGTGTGTTGTTTCTGTTACAGGTATTACATTGCTGCTTCTTCTATAGTCTCGCTTGCTCGCTGTGAATGACGCGATCGTCTCTTCCTTTTAGCCATCCTATCATTTTGATCCATAATAATAAGTTTGCAATACTTTAAATTAAAATTTTGTCTAGGAGAAACAATCAGAAAACTTACATTTTAAGGTTATTTTTAAGAAAAATAATGAGTTAAATCCGTTTCCCGAATGAAACTGGACAGAAGAGTATCTTGATTGTCTGTTGATTTAATGCACAGCCTACTTTTCTAGATTAACTCTGGCACTCTGTACCAACGCATGCTTATTGGAGAATAGGAAGACTTATTGTCTTTGTATCACTTGTGATGAACAGCAAGACATATTTCATTCACTATGATCTACATAGATCTTTCTTTGATCATCTAGTCACTGTTATACCTCTGTTCCAACTGGAGCCAGGAAGAATATAGATCTACATTTCATTAACTTCCACTTCTATCACTGCTGAGTTCTGTGTTAATAATCTATCAGCTGTTCAATCATTAACTTCCACTTCTATCATTACTGAGTTCTGTGTTAATAATCTATCAGCTGTTCAATCATTAACTTCCACTTCTGTCATTGCTGAGTTCTGTGTTAATAATCTATCAGCTGTTCAATCATTAACTTCCACTTCTGTCATTGCTGAGTTCTGTGTTAATAATCTATCAGCTGTTCAATCATTAACTTCCACTTCTATCATTACTGAGTTCTGTGTTAATAATCTATCAGATGTTCAATCATTAACTTCCCCTTCTGTCATTGCTGAATTCTGTGTTAATAATCTATCAGCTGTTCAATCATTAACTTCCACTTCTATCACTGCTGAGTTCTGTGTTAATAATCTATCAGCTGTTCAATCATTAACTTCCACTTCTGTCATTGCTGAGTTCTGTGTTAATAATCTATCAGCTGTTCAATCATTAACTTCCACTTCTATCACTGCTGTGTTCTGTGTTAATAATCTATCAGCTGTTCAATCATTAACTTCCACTTCTATCACTGCTTAGTTCTTGTGTTAATAATCCATCAGCTGTTCAACCACTCTGTCTTGAATGTACAATAAGAGTGTTTATTAATGAACTGTTATTGATAATTATTTAAATGCACATACGTCATTTGTTTGGGGAAAAGAATTTCTATATTTTCCATGATTAACCAAGCATGAATGATAGAAGCGGGGTCAGTAAAGAAAGCGTAACTTTCGCTCGATCTAGGTATTGATAAGCCCTCGCTGGCCAGTGTAAACAAACACTAGCCGCTGGAGGCATGTTAGTAAATATGGAGGTTATACCGTGAGTTGGGGACCTCAAGACGCAGCAATAGAGACCGCAGTCAGCGACTCATAGCTTGACTGCCTGCGTCAGCGAACCAGAGCTGGTCAAGACCGTGCTCCACCTCCACGTGGTGGTCCTGGAAACAGCCTGCAGCAATGCAGTCTGGCTGAGCGAGCACGGATCGCAATGGGAAGGCAAACCCGGTCCTAAAAAATGCCGTGCAGAAGTCGGATGTGTCGACCGAAAGGTGCAGATATCACAGCTACGTTGTAAACAGACACAACGCAACCACCGTCCTTTTCAGGGCGAACGAAGAAGAAGAAGAAGAATATCGTGAGTTGGGGAGGGAAGGAGAACTCGTATATTTCGCGACCCTTGAGTTGCGTTTTAGGCCAATTGTTACCTGTTTTGTCAGGGACGCATAATTTTCTGATGGTCCGAAAATGGAAATGGGAGGGAAGATGAAGTTTACCTCAAGCAGGGAACTTACAAAGCCTCCAATGTATGTATTTTCCAGTCCTAATGGTGAAGACTAGAAAGTATTATGCAGTACCAACCAAATGTGCTGAAGTAAGAGACTGTAATGAATTGAGAGCCGAGGCAACCCATTGAGTAAAAAAAAAACGCTAACATCAAACCCAGAAGACCGACAAATCTCCCAAAAGATGAATAACAAACAACATCTATTGAGAAGCGAAACATACAACTTCACAAACATTTACACCAAGTGATGAAACTTGCCTAATGTAACACTGTGCAATAATACCAGTGTAACTGTCATTCTGTATAGTGGGATTCTTTTGTTTTTTCCTTTTGAAAATTCTATTTTATATTTGAATAACTAAACCAACCGTGTCTGCTTTACTTTGTAACTTGTCAGATGTATGGTTGTTGTCTTCAATGTGGTAATAAGTAAGATAAATTCTTTATTCTTTTACCTGGGGGCTCGAGCCGAAAATAAATGTAAATGAGATAACAATTAAATCAATCAGGGGAGGGATAGAAGTGTGACTAGAATACCAATACTCTGTCTCTATTTAATCAAGTGAGAGATACAGATTACCTTTCTACTAAATATTCCTTTTCAGTTTCACAATAGTGAACTACCCTGATAGTGAGAAAAGTGTTCTTTGATGTGTCTGCAGATATCAGGCATTCGTAATAAAATAGCCCTTGATTCTCTCACAGAATCTGTCGCTTTCACTCTTTCACTATCTCACTTAAGTCCTGTCGTCAGTCATAAAAGCACAGTGATAAAATTAATAGCGTGTTTTTTGTTTCCTAAATAAAGTCCTGGGTCACTGCCAGCTTTTCACAATCTGATGTCAACCTCTTTATCTATTATTCATCCACGCTTGGTAAACATTTTGATAATATCCATCAACTGTTCGTCTGATGTTCGTTTTGTATTTTTATTTTAAATATTACAGTACTACCTAATGTTTAAAAACAGACCACACATGTGTGTATTTATTGAAAACTAGCAGATATACCCGGCATTGCCCGAGTAAATGAAAGTAATTGAACTTTTAATATATCACCTGGTTACGGTACTTCTGAGCCACCATTATTATCTGAGCAACCAGGACCAACACTCCACGATTAATTCACGGTTTAACCCAATGACAACTATACATCTCACCTCCAGCATATCTACTCAAATCATGTTCTCCATTGTACCTCTCACGACCACATCTAATCCAATCATGTCTTCCATCATACCTCTCACCTCCAACACATCCACTCCAATCATGTGCTCCACGATACCTCTCACCCATATCACACCCACTCCAATTATGTCCTTCATTGTTCCTCTTACCTCCATCACATCTACTCCAGTCATGTCCTCCACTGCACCTCCCACCTACGGCATAGCTACTTCGATCATGTCCTTCACTATACCAATCACTCCCAGGACATCTACCCCAATCATGTCCTCCCTTATACATCTCACTCCGAGCACATCTATTCCAAACATTTCCTCCACTATACCTTTCACCGCCAGCACATCTAATTCAATTATGGGGGGGGGACCATAAAAAGCGAGTATTTCGTTACTGACGCAACGAAAAAGATCACGGATAATTAAATCCAGCAAATAGACAGGGAGATACTGAGGCACCATTACGGACACATGCAACGCCGAATCAAGATGTGCCATGCGCAGGTGTGATGATCATTTCTAGCATACGATGTGACACTAATTTGTCAAACATGAAAGCTCTCCACATGTAAGCCTACCTTGCCGTTGGTTGGAGAGCTTGAGTGCCCCAATGATCCCGGGAGCTATGCCGGCGGGAGTTTTACTCCTGGCAGGGTCACCCAAGCCGGACAGGTCCTTGGTGAGGGGCAAGACTAAATGGGCTGAGAAGTAGGTGGAACCCTATAGGTGTAGATGCAGAACCCACCGGCGAGTGGTACATGCTCTGGTCTGCATCAATCTTCCCCCACTTCATGGGTTAAATGCTTTCTAGCCTCATTCTTCACTGTTTGTCGTCTATCGGGAGTAGTTTGGGGCCCCTTACGGCGTAGGCGCAGTACCCACCGGCGAGTGGACCATGCTCTGGCCAGCACCAACCAAAACCCCAGGCATGGGTTAAATCCCGGGTAGATGAATCTCGTAAGCCTTGGAAGGCAAACTCTGATTTTAAACCCCCTGCTGCCTTGCAGGTAGGCTGGGGACAGTCAGGGGCTAAGGAACGCAACCCTACAGAAACGCCTGTTGAAATCGGATGCACTGGACTACATGCTTAACGAAACAGTGCTTACACGAATACAATTTAAGCATTGTGGTGCTCGTCCCGTGGAGTCCCGTCAGGCGGCGAGAGTGCCGGACCCCCCGCCTCGAAGGGGTCCAACCAATACTACTGGTGGTCACCTTCCCCTGAATTGTAGAGTCAAGGTACAGAGGGAAAGGGCAAAAGCTAATGACCAAACACCAAGAACACTCAACATTCTGCAGTGAAATGCAGAAGGAGTTCTCAACAAAAAGTCCCCCTAAAAAACCGCCTTTATGAGGATCAGATCGGCGTGGCTTGCATCCAAGAAACACATCTCAACGGCAACCACAGATTCTCAATAAGAGGATACCAGGCTTTCCGACTCATCGAGAAGGACATAAAGGAGGTGTGCTATTACTTACCCGAAACTCAATACCAAGTAGTGAGGTATCCGTGAACTTAAACGACCAGTCGGAAATTTTAGGGGTTGATATTAAAATAAAGGACACGAACATGCGTATCTACAATTTGTATGGCCCACCGAGCAAAGACCTGTCATTTGCAAGTAGGGAAATAAAGAGCTCAAACTGCATAGTGGTCGGAGACTTCAACAGCCACTCGGAAAGATAGGGATATCCGGTTACAGACAGTAGAGGAGAGGAAGTGGAGGACTGGGAGATAGACACGAACCTTCACCTTATCAACAGGCCAGATGATAAACCCAGTTTCTACTCTAGAAGATGGCACACCACTTCCACTCCAGACCTAACTTTCGCCACAGGGGATATCCTTCACAAAATTGACCGACAGGTACTTGACCAGCTAGCAGGCAGCGACCACAGACCAATAAAGCTAGTGGTCAATATGGAGTATGTTTCCCATGAAGTGAAACCATTGCCCCGATGGAATTACAAAAGAGCTGACTGGGACAGTTTTGCAGTGCTGACTGACAGCCTTTGTGAGACCATCAACACACGAAACAACAGCATGAAAAATATGGCTGAAAGCTTCAATAGAGCAATACTTCAAGCAGCTATTGAGACCATTCCGAGAGGGACAAGAAAGAACTATAAACCATACTGGAATGAAGAACTGCAAAAAACTTGAAGATGAGCTAACAGAAGCCAGAGACACGGCAGAAACAGAACAAACAACTGAGGCAAACATCTTGCTCAAAGCAACCACTGCAAAGTACAAAAGAACATTAAACCAAACAGCAAGAGACTGCTGGAAGCAAACAACAGAAAATCTCAACCTAGGTAAAGAAGGGAACAAACTGTGGAAACTAGTTAGAGCTTTGAACAACGAAGCACCTTACAAAAATCACATCACAATCAAACAAGGTGAAAATATTCTCTCGGGGAAAAAAGCTGCAAATGCACTCATGGAACACTATGCTAGTGCAAACCACATTGATGTCCCTATAGACAGGAGAAAGGCCATCATTGATGAACAAAGGAGTCATGACAACAAAAAGCTTGCACCAGAAGAACATATGATGGCAAAATTAACAATGCAAGAAATGGAAGAGGCAATGAGGGCGCTAAAGAAAAAGAAGTCAACTGGAAATGATGGGATAACCAATGAAATGATAACAGGCCTAAGAACAAAGGCAAAAAAGAAGCTTCTGGCCATCCTAAACTCCAGCTGGAAAAGAGGAATAGTACCACAGGCATGGAAAGACGCCATACTGATTCCAATACCTAAGAAAGACAAAGTTCAGACAGAACCAAATGGCTACAGACCTATCAGTCTACTTAGCTGTGTTGGAAAATTGATGGAGCGCATAATTAATACCCGACTAATGTGGCATCTGGAGGAAAAACATCTCTTAACCCCACAGCAAGCAGGATTCAGAAAACACAGATCCACTGAAGATCAGATCACTTATATAACTCAGAAAATTGAGGACGCTTTCCAAGAAAAAAAGCACATACTGGTGGTTTGGGTGGGCTTAGAAAAAGCATTTTACAAAGTGTGGAAAGATGGACTGAAAGTCAAGCTGCAAGGAAGTGAAGTGTGTGGGAGAATGTTCAAATGGATCAGCCACTATCTTGAGAATAGAACTGCCTGAGTCCAATTACAAGGACAGACCAGTATGAAGATGGTACTGGAGCAGGGTGTTCCCCAAGGGGGAGTCCTGTCACCCACGTTGTTCCTCGCATATAGTAATGATATATCAGAGAATATTCCAAGAAGAACCCACAATGCCTCCTTTGCAGACGACTTAGCCCTGTGGATCTCAGAGGCAAGCATCCGGATGCAGCAAGCCCTAACATCATTGGAGGAGGGGGCCAAGGCATGGCTAGTAAAGATAAATGAAGGGAAAACATCATACACAGTGTTTTCTCTCTCAAACAAACCACAGATCTCCAAATTGGTGCTAAATGGGAAAAATCTACATCTGGATGAAAACCCAAACTACCTAGGCATTACCTTTGATCGCCGCTTGACTTGGAAAACCCAGATTGAGAAAAATAGGACAAGAGCAAGGCAGAGAATGGCAATCATGAAAAAACTTGCTGGCACGGGTTGGGGAGCAGACGAGAGAGTACTAAAGAAGCTATATACTGGGCGAGTGAGATCAGTCTTAGAATATGGCATTGCAGCATGGTCAACGGCAGCTTAGTCGAACTTTGACAAAATAAACAGAACCCAAAACCAAGCATTGAGAATCATAACAGGGGGCATGAAATCAACACCCACTGAAGAGTTGGAAAACATTACTCACCTCCAGCCTATGGAGGATAGAAGAGATAGCAGAGCCCAGCAACAAGCCGAGAAATTCAGATTGGCAAAAGAAGGGGGAAAGCTTCCTCAACTTGACACAAATATAATTTATGAGGAGGCCAAGAGTTTTATCAAGCGCATTTACAGGCACAAGTGGGAAGAAGAGCATCCAGGCCACACACAAAATGATCCGTATTACCAGCTCAGCAGAAGTGAACAAGTGGTAATTTTCAGACTTCGCACAGGTCATAACAGATTGAGATACCATCTATTCAACAAATTAAAGATAGGAACTACTGATGAGTGTGACTGTGGCACCGATAACATGACTGCCAAACATCTGCTCCAAAGGTGCCCAACATATGAGGAACAGAGAAAACGCATATGGCCATCACCAGTACCATTCCTGGAGAAAATCTACGGAGATATCAACAGCCTCAGGCTGACAACTGCGACCTTTGAACTTATTCAAGTTGACATCTGAGGGTGAACGAAGAAGAAGAAGAAACAAGAAAGGAAGTCTGTCCTAGCAACATTATCAAATTGTGTTCATCCGTTAGTGATTTATAGCTAATTACTTGGGTTTCGTCCCACATGAATCACCCTGTGTACGCTTGGATTGCGCAACAACAAGACGCCATACCTGAAAAGAAAACAGATCTCATGTGGCAGTTTATCTTAAGAGCTCACCTTTTTTTAAAACAGTAATTCATGACAATCAGACCGCATTCAGTCGTGTGCTCTATATCATGTGAATGATCGACTAAGACCGATCCCAGCCGGCAACACTGCACGCAAGTCTAACGAACATACATTTAAAAAAAAAAAAAAATTGTTAACGCCGCTAGTCGAATGAGAATAATCGACAAAATCGCCTGGACGACTGATCGCCAGCGCCTCCCGCATTCAAGACCTATAACTGATGTATCTTACTTTCCTACTAAGACCAGTCAAAGCCACTGTCTCATTTGGTAACTGGAATGCTTGTTGCCACAGTGCCATATCCTCCATTTTTCTCCAAGTCTGTCTCTCATCCTTCATTTTTGCGTGTGTGTGTTTTCTCCACGTGTTTTTAAACATTCCCTGATTTCTTCCTTCCATGCAGATCCCATGTCAAGGCCTTACCTGTTATGCCAACAGTGAGTATTTCAGTGCACGGACAAACATCGTCTCGACAGCCGTTTTCTTATCAGCTGTTAGCGGCAGTGCCTGATGAGTTATGGAGATATCGTTTTCTACAGCGAATGTCTTAATCATTTGCATTTTCGCTTTCTTATCATTTGTTGCTCTTATTTTATCCAGTCTCAAATTCTTCTTATTTTATTTATTATTAATATTATTTTTTTTTTCACGATCTCCTGCCACCTAGTTTTCAAGATGTTTTTAATTATCTGCTTACAAGTGTCTGTATTTTTTTTAAGTCGTTGCTTTCAACTCCCGTACATCAAAGCATCTATAACAATTGTGTAAAGAATTCTAAGTTGAGTATTTTTCTTCATTTAACCAGATTTCCAGAAGTTTCTTGGCGCCAACTAATGCTCTATGTATTATTATGCCTGCCTTTACATGCGCCCCCTGTTGTGTCTATGCGTGTCATGGAATCAACTGCTATATCGCCAAGAACTGGTATTCTCTTTCCCCCCAAAAAGAGCAAGAAGGAATACTCCGAGCGTACGCTAATTTAAAGGCAGATGACGGAGAACGCGCGGAGTCGAGGGTCAATTTAAATTTGCAGTGTTATCATTTTTAAAAATATATATATTATGCAAGCGCGTATAAATTATTGTAATCTGCGAAATATCTGTAATATACTGCCACTGTGCACGTGCGACAAATAATTAAACTTATAATAATAATTAAGTTTCAAACAGTGCAAGCTCAACAGTTTTCGTTTTATTACAGTCGATGAATAACGACATATCCAGCATGCCTGCGCTTACAAGTATATCTTCTTCCTCGTACACTTTCATATGTCGACTTAAATATGTTTAAAGAAAGCAATGATCAGCTTGAAGTTGTTGACATCCCCACCGTTTCTCAAGAAATAGTACTAGTGGCGGCCACATGTGCTTTCTCTGTTCCTTATATGTTGGGGACCTTTGCAGCAGATGTTCGACAGTTATTTTATCAGTGCAATTATATGATCAGCGAGTTAGTGAACAGACGACTCGGATTACGCATATTTCACGTTTAGTTTATATTTATAGTGTACAAAATTATACTTAAACATGTTTTGACATAAAATCCGAATGTAACGCAACCAGCCTTTCCGGTGCCCCACTCCTGCAAGGAAAGGCACCATACCAGCGAATAGACTACGTCACTACGAAAGCAAATACCGGAATTAGGATCGTTTAGAGATCCGGATAAAATACAATTTAATGTGTTGTTATGACGAGTCAGATAAGAGATAATCCTGCAAAGTGTGCGCCTGCAGCTGAGTAAATATTTACATCGACCAGATATAAACGGCCCGAGGGTTATCCATGGACAAGATACGGTTAAAAAGCATGTTTAGGGATGGTAAGAGCAGGAAAAGGGGGGGGGGGGGTGTCACAGTCGGTCCTTAACCTTAAACAGAATCATCATTATCTCCCTTTCGCTCCTTATAGAGCATGAATCCAACACTGCAGACGGCTCCCTTCAGGAAGCCTACGTTAAGCTCATGCTCTTGCAGCGGTGGTATCTGCAGATATGGTTTTACATGATGAGGGTGCCGGTCCTGTACACAATTTCACATAGGTCGCCGATTACTACATACCCGGGAACAGTACCAATATTATTTTTTATCTCATCATGAGAACTACACCAGCTAAAACATAATCGTATCTACTTCACCCTGGAAAGCGATCCACAAACTTCACTGCTATACTAAACCTTCCTTTGTATTCAAAACGGCTGCCCGAATTTCACTTAGACCCAAACATGCACAGAACCCTGCTACCACAAAAGTAATTCGTCAGATCTCTTTTGTCAAGTGGACCAACGTGATTTTAAAACTGGTTTGCCACTCGAGGTCAAGGTCCTGTGTTCATACAGATAGCGCCAACGTAGTCATAGTGAAGTATCATCGACGAGTGAATTACGCACTAGGTCTACAATACTTGCTTCAGATTAAACAACAACAAAAACAAATAAAAAAAACTAGAGGTGAACAAAAATAGGTAGTGTTATTCTTACTGGGACAAAGAAAAAAAAACTGACTACGTTACGACCGAAAGGTCTTCGTTAGGAATAGATCTGCAACTTTAAAAATGCTTAGTGATTATTCGGGGGGTGGGAGCCTTGACCATGTCTGCTGCTTGGTAAGTCTGTGGCACACTGTGCAATCGGCGCCATATATATGTACGTACGTACGTATGCATGCATGTATATGGATACATACATACATACACCCCCCTTTCCCAACAAAGGTTTCCTTGGTAAGTCCGCCTGAAGTAAGAAACTTCTCTTTCTTCTTCGTACACTCTCAGACGTCCACTTGAATGTTCTCAAAGAAAGCAGTAGTCAGTTTGAGGCTATTTGAATCCCCGTAAAGCTTTTCCACGAAAGGAGCTGGCGTCGGCCATATGCACTTTCTCTGTACCGCATATAAGGGGCAATTTTGAAGCAGATGTTAGCAGTCATTTTATCAGTGCCACAGTTACACTGATCGGTATTTCCTATCTTTAGCTTGTTGAATAAATGGTATCTCAATCTGTTGTGGCCAGTGCGGAGTCTGAAGATTACCACAAGATTACCTGTAGAGCTGGTAGTAAGCATCATTCTGTGTGTGCCCTGGATACTCTATATTCCATTTGTTTCTGTATCTGATTCTGATAAAACTATTTGCCTTATCAAAAGTTATGCTTGCATCAGGCTGAGGTAGATGTGAACCTTCTTTTGCCATTCTGTCAGCCTCTTCATTGCCGGTGATGTTACTGTGATGAATTTACCGTGATACAACGTTAAAATATCTCCAATTATAAAGAGAACATTGTAGGGATAAAAATAATGCGTAAGATACTAGGAGACATGCTCGCCCATGCCCGCATTTCCTACCGCCATTCAAACTAACTAGTTAGACGTGCAGATGAAACGGTACCCTTGTAGACGGGAGGGAAACGGAGATATAAAAAAAGGAAAAATATGACTGAACACGTGTTTGAACCTAAAGGGCAAAAAGACGCAATTGGTAATAAAAGAGAAAAAAAAATTCACGCCACTAGTTGACACAATGTAAGGAAATGGACAGAAAAGACCTTAGCTCTTATTCGAAACAGTCATTTCTTGGACGTTTTACGATACTTGGTTGTTTTATTTGAATTCAGCGGCAAACGCCGTGGAGAAGGTTCGACAACAAATTTCAAAAACTAACATTGAGAAAAAATATGTTTTTCTTAATAATAATGTTATGAAAATAAAACCTAGCTAGTTTGATAGCCCATCTTAAGCAGAGAAATAATATACTTTCATTTATACAGACGGACAGATAACACGGAAGATATTGACGAAAGACTGTATTGTTCACATCAGACTGGCGGACAGTATTGTTGTGCACACTTTCACTAAAGCCTCAAATTTCGTCCTTGAGACAAGGAAATGCAAAAATCTAGCTGTAATGAACGAGAGGGGGAAGGTTGGAGAATTGTGGCTAAAAATAACTTAGGAGGCAGATTTGTGTAGGGTTTTGTGTATAGTTGGTCCAAGAAACACGTGTGGTTTTGTGAAAAACCAAGTAGAGACAGACGGACAAACAGACAATAATACATACTTGACTGAGATCTGACTGAAATTTGACTTTTGGTTTGAAGATTTGAAAAAGTTAGGGGGGAAGCCTGTGATTGGACAAATGTATTTATATTAGCGGGATAGAGACGCGCATTTTTGCCATTTGACATAAGTCTGTCCAGTAACACAGTCAGTTATTTCCAGTGGTGTTTTCCCCAGAAGATATTACATACAATTTAGTGGGACGCCATACTATAGCCAGCAGCTCAGCTGAGTTTTGCTAGAATTAACTGTGTTCTCAATTCTGAATTCTGGTAAGAATGAAAGCATTTATCTTGTATATTTTAATATTTTGAGTGATTGATACTGCCATATCATATAAAATGATTACGACAAGTAAGTGCTCGCTCTAGGTCCCCAGCCCAAGTTCAGGGTCTAGAGACCAAAAAAAAAATATATGGACGCCTAACTAAGACTATGGAAGGCGGATCTATTATTGAGATCAGTGGGAACATATTACCTATCTTATTGAAGAAAAGAGAAAACTATTGAACATATCTCAGATGCAATGCAGTCTTGGGGAACTGGCACTATATGAAAACAACTGGGTAAGATGTGCTAGGATGGTCAGAGAGAGCTGACCCATTCTGTGTAATGTTGATGTGTTGTGCTGTGTGTAAGAGTGGTGCAGTGGATAGAGTACTGACACATGGCACAAATTTTGTTTCAGAATTGTGAGTTTCTGTTGTATCACTAAAGGTAGTGCCACATACTTAAGCAAGAATATACAAGCAGATGTGGGTGCCGCCTAACATTTGTGTCGGTGCAGCCTAGCATTGTATTCCAGCTACAGAGAGGAGTGGGCCACAGGAATCCTGTATCAGATCGTCACAAACAAGATGAGTGAGTACGTGGCCTGCTGAAGATTCACCAGTAGTTAAAACCACCACAAATATTTCCCCTATCAAATATATACTGAATTCTTGGGAAATATAACATTTACTACAGTCTATAAGTCAATGGACAAAGCTTGTTGTAGTCACAGAGTGGGAGTGATGACACCACCCCAACAGCACATCCAGTAATAGTTCTCCCAGAGACAGTATAAATATTATTAATATTAACCAGTCTTATAAAATACCTATGTACACAAATTCCATTTTATTATGCCATATATTTATGCATTCCATTTATAACTCCATAACATTTCATATGTTCTGACCAAAATAAAACATTGGTTCAGAACTAATAAATTTAGAGAAAATTGTTAAAATCAAAACTAAAACAGTCTGAGTTAGTTCAGTGTGTTATAGATTTTATTAATATTATTAGACTTATTAATTACCTGTGTGTGTTTGTATATTCTATTACTACACATTACATTTCAGTACCCTAGACTTTTTAACGTAGCTAACATTCATGATAGTAGAATAGTCTGTTTGAGGTCGTAGTGGTAGTAAGAAGGGCCTTCTGTAATTCACATAAACTTTTATCTCAGGAGCCTTCACAACTGACCTCATACAGTACCCTAGGTAACATAACAACCATACAATACCATCAAAACCACTACAGTTACAATGAGATGGGATCCATTGGATCACAACACTTTTGAATGGTTGACAAAGTTTGTGGTGCACTATTTGAGATCATCCAGGTCTGTATTATTTTGGCTTTTCAACGTTGCAATTACTGACTGTGCATCAAATAAAAAAAAGCAACCTGTCTCTCTGTGCTTTCTTCTGTCAATATAACCTCTGCTGCAGTTTTCAAGGCCTCTGCCTCTGCTCTGAAGTTACTTGAGAATTGTCCTGTCGCCACTGACAGCCTTTTTTCTGCACGAGTGCTTAAGGTCAGAAAGACACCCCCACCTCTATTTTCTGTTGCATTTGTTGCTGATCCATCTGTGTATGCATGGGTCCAGGTGTTGCGTGGGTAATGTTTCTTTATGTATTTTGTCGCTATGGTTTTTCTATCTGTTGCAGTTTGGCTCTTTTTTCTTTCAATTCCATGAATGTTTTCTATCATTTTAGGGAAACGATTTTGTTTCCAAACTGGAAGCTTGTGTGCAATGTAGATGGGTTTAACAGTGGATATTTTATTTAAGGAAACTGCTCTCATTTGTGGTTTGGTTGATTCTACAAAGTTGCTTCGTTTGAGTCTTTGCCTTCTAAGAGCATTCATTCTATGGCACATTGGGTGGTCTGTTAGTCTTTTGAATTTTTCGGCCTGTTGCTGAGCCCTGCAGTCTCTTCTATCCGTCATTGGCTGGAGGCCAATGAAACAATAGCAAGTAAGAAACAATAGCACCTGCTCATCTGAAAAATACGGAAACGCGCCAAACTGCACCGTGCTTTCAGCGAAATTTATCTTGGTCAGTGCGTTGGAAACATTCGTACCACCTTTCGGGAAAATACGGAAACGGTGCGCACTGACTGTGCTTTGAGTGAACGTTATCTTGAATACTCATTAGAATAATCCCACATAGAGGTCAATAATTTATTTTACTCAGATTTCACAGATCTCTTCGCAAGTAACCAGTCAAGAAATGCCGGTGAAGTGTAATAATTTCGCTTTCTAATTAAAGAGCCAACTAATGCGTTTTCAGGTTTGTTTGTTTTTTAAACTGTAACATTCTGCTAAAACTAAAGACAGAGGACTGACTTTTTTTTGTTATGCAAACACTCATCAAAGGCAGTAACTGAAGTGCACGAATTTTTACTGCACGCATCAATTTAGAGCCAAGAGATACCAGCTTTCCTGTCATCTTGAGACGCTGTCAGTTTTCTCGTATTTTAGCTTTTGCCATTACTATCAGCAGAACACGGGACTATCATTTGATCACTCGGGCGTATGCCTACCAGAAGCAGTATTTGCTTACAGTCAACTTTCTGTAGCGTTCACGGGAGGATGGAACCCAGTCAATCTTATACAAAGTATATAAACAGGACACAGCTTATCAAGGCAAGCATTCTACAGGTAACCGTACGTTTAAAAACGCATGTGATTAAAGATTTGTTAAGTAATTGGTCAAACGACACTCTAATTACGTATTCCCACTTCTCTCTACAAATGTGTTGCAGATGCTGGAAGTTTAAGACGCTGACTTAATCTCTTCCCAATCAGTTTTGACGGGCATACTTCCTCGCCCTATATATATATATCATCATCATCATGTGACATATTCTCTCCAGAACATTGTCTCCATTACGACTGCTCTGAGCGCATCACGATTCTAGGCAAGTCGACCTGCATCATCCAAAGACAAGTTCAGACTCTCTGTGATGTCCTGGATCCACCGTCGTCTAGGTCGTCCCCTTCCCCTTTTTACAGGGACCATGCCTTCCATTACTAATTTTTCCAGACTATTAGGTCTTTATATGACCAAACAATTTCAGCTTCCTTATTGCGATGGTATTTAGGAGCCAATTTTTCTCTACATTTAGTGAGTGCAGTACTTCTCTGTTGGTCTTTTTTTCTGTCCAGGGTATTCTCAACATCCTTCTGTAGCATTTCATTTCGAATGGTGTAATCTTTTTTGCAACTGTTTTATTAAGTGTCCATGTCTCGCAGCCGTATGTTGCTACTGGGAATATACATGCTCTGATCAGATGTAACTTTGTTTCTTTGCTTGTGCCTTGCCATAGGTTTTTCATCTCTATAAGTTTATGTGAGGCAATTGCAAGTCTTCTTTTAATTTCTACTGCACAATCGCCAGGGCTGTTGATAATTGATCCTAAGTATTCGAATTCATTAACACCTTCATGTTCTTCGTTATCAATTTCAATTTCTGGTTTGATCTTTACTTTGTCTGTTGTCAATACTTTGGTCTTCTTGGTGTTTAGGTATAGATTCTGGGCCTCGCTGTGTTTTTTGGTTGACAGAATTAATTGTTCCTTCTGGGTTGGTCGATAGGAGGACTGTGTCGTCAGCATATCTGATTTCCGGGATCTGGTACCCGCCAATGTTGAATGGGTCAAACTCTGAGTGTTCTTGGTCATCTCTTACGCTTCTCTTAATATTCTCGGCATAAATGTTAAACAGGTAAGGGGAAAGAGTACAGCCTTGTCTTACTCCTTTCTGTTCTTCAAACCATTCTGATGTTTCCCCCTCTATTCTTACGGCTGCCTGTTGTTCTTGGTACAGCAGTGCGATGAGTTGTATAAGGTGGTTTGGAAATCCCATATTTTTCATAATAGCCCATAACTGCTGATGTTGTACACAGTCAAAAGCTTTGGTGTAATCAATGAAACAAGTATGTAGGTCAACGTTGACTTCTCTACACTTTTCTATGATGATCCTCATATTGAATATATGATCTCTAGTGCCTCTACCTGGTCGAAAACCCGCCTGTACTTCGTTTATTTCTGTTTCTAGCTTTTGTTGCATTCTTTTCATTCTTCTTCTTTGATCCTTAGCCGCCGGCCGTCAAAGCAGTCAGTGGCCATTACGCCTGGTGGCGTCTTGTAGGGCAACAACAAATTGATTCCACTCTGCTCGGTCGGCGGCCATCCTTCGTACAGTGCCCCAACTCTGGTTCATTCTTTGCATCTCAGCCTCCACAGTCCTCCGCCAAGTTGTTTTTGGTCGGCCTCTCTTTCGTTTTCCTTCAGGGGTCCATAGCATAGCTGTTCTTGTGATGGCATCGGGGTCTCTTCTGAGGACATGACCAACCCAGCTCCAGCGTCTGCCAGCTATGATGGTGTGCATGTCCTCTTGTTCTTTTCATTATGATATGTAATAATATTTTGCTGGCATGGCCTATAAAAGCTATAGTTCTGTAGTGTGCACAGTATATAAGTATATATATATATATATATATATATATATATATATATATATATATATATATATATATATATATATATATATATATATATATATATATATATATATATATACACACACACACACCCATCCCCAATTCTCTTAGGAAGATTACTCAAAAACCGTTAGATGCCTGAGGAGTAAACGCCCAGACCACAAATGCCCCAATAAAACTCAAATGTGTACCTAAGCTGAATGGAACGTGCCTTGCCAAACAGAGGCAAAAATTCCCTCGTAAGAAAAACCCCTACAGTGGCAGGGTCAACATTTGAAATTACGTAAACTGCTTTAACGAAGATAATTGTGTGCACTCACTTAGCCCAGCTAGCATAAACACTGTCTTGAGAATCTCCCTAACAAGCTTCATTTTCTACGTTAGTTTTCTCCCTCCATGAAACTTTTCTACTACAAACTTTAACTTAATACATATCTCTTTGACCTTTATAAGTGGTCTTACTAGCAAAACTAAATCAGTCCCAACTAAACGTGGCCTACAAGAATGCAGTAGTGAGTCATCTTCAGCAATTTAAATACCTCGGTACAACCACAGAGTGCCGGATGTCAAGACGGCAAGAGTTATGCGGTTTGGATGCCAGAATGCACAGGGTTGAAGAATGTAAGATAAGAAGCCTAAGAATGTTTACAGTTTCTATGGAAATCACTATCTTCACGTGCCATTTTACGAGGCGCTGGCGACCACAACTCTTCACAGATACATCGATTATCATCACCTTCATTATCTTTGAGCTCACGTGGAGCATAGAACAACAAATAACTTCCATAGCTTCCTGTCCTGTGCCATTATTTTCATGTCTTCTTTATCCCGTTTCTTTTTTTTATTTCCAGCTCTTCTCCTTGTATTTATTTGTTCCCACTCCCATTTTCCCATAACTGTGTATTTCAGAACACGGATTTCCTTATAACGCGATCTACGGGTTTCTCAATGTATAGCTTATCCAGCGCCAGCATGTTTTCCTCACATTGTGTGCCACTTTTATTTGTCTGATTCTTCAATCAGGTCCACATTGGTGATCATGTGATACCGTTTCAAACCTTCTATTCTGCATAAGCACTTGTTTATGAAAGTATTTAACTTCTTGGTAGTAGATTTTGTTGTTGTCCATGTTTCAGAGCCATACAGTGGGAATGACTTGGTATTTTAGTGGCAGATTCGAATTTTTGTATTGGACATGATTTCTTCTTCTTCCTTCGCTCTCAAATAACCCCATCTATCGGTCTTATAAAGCTGGCCGTCCTACTCAGGCTTCTCTTGTCACCATACAGTTTCTCCATCAACTGGGTTGGAGAAGGTCATGCTATCATCCTGCTCCTCTCGTGGAGCCGACTGTTTCGGAGCACGTGTTCTACATTTTGTTTGTCCTCTCCACATGGTCAAACATCTGTCTGGCCGATTTTCAATTTGTTGTACAGATGGTATTTGCGTCTGTAATGGCCGGTTCTTAGTCTGAAAATTACTATTTGGTCTCTTCTTGGTAATGTACAGTATGTGAATTCTTCTGATTTCCATACACGTCCCAATGCAACAAAAGTACCCCTTTCCTTCTGAATTTATTTTAATATCTATGTCTTTTTCTCCAACGTTGTATGTATTGCGGCTGATAAATGTGCATGATTACATCTTGTAGGGGTGTATCTCCCAGTGCAGTCTAGCTATGGTTAGTTTCATTTATTCTCATAATTAGTTATAAGCCAACAGTTGTGACCTCTCATCTGGGTATTCTCATTTTGCCCTACATCTGGTTACGGTTGCCAGACAAGTGGGAGATCGTCGGCAAAATCTAGGTCATCACGCTGTTTTTTTCACCGATTTTTCTACTTCTGTTGATCAGTATTGTTGCTTTAATAATCTGGTCTTATAACCAGTAGGAAGAGAAATGGTGGCTAGAGGTATCCAGTTCTTCCCGACGAACTAAACATATTAAGTCCTCATATGATTTCTTTTTCAGATTAATGCACTTAAGGGGGGACTCCATAATGCTTCATCAGTTTCCCGAGCGATTCATGCTGTGTAAAACGTCAAATTATTTACATAGCCCACAATTCCGATGAAAAGTGGTGAGTTCGATTTCAAGCTCTTTTCATTTATTATTCGTAGTGTTGCTGTCTGGTATGTTCAAGATCTGTTTTGTCGAAAACCTACTTTTTCTTCTCTCAGTTGTGTTTATCTCTTAAATCCCTCAAGGATGATCCTGTTTCATAATTTTTCATAGCACTGATAGTAGCATTATTCACCTGTAGTTTGTGCATTCCTGCAAATCTCCATTCTTTGGCAACTTGACTAGATATCCTTCACTCCAGAATGCTTGCACGTCTTTAGTCACCCCCCGACTTTACCAAGTAATTTGCATAAAATCTCTGCAGAGGTGTCAATGTTGATCTGATGGCCTCTGCTGGAATGCCATCTTGGCTAGATATTTTTTTAATCTCTTAGAAGCTTAATGGCTTTCATTATTTCTTCCATATTTGGTTGTTCACAATTGTAGATTCTTTTCTATTGGCCTGGTGACTGGGTGATCTTGTGGAACTAGTCTGTTTAAAAGTTTTTCAAAATGCTCCGTCATCTCTTCCTTTGCTCATTTTTTTTGTTAAACAAATTTCTTTTCTTGTCCTTAATAACGCCATTTGACTGCTTTTATTTCCCAGTTAGTTACTTTGTAATGTTTTACAGGTCATCCATTTTTCCTTTGACTGCAGGTACCTTTGCCTCTTACAAACTCAGCAATATATTTCCTCGTCTCTTCTGATGTACCCTCCTGCTTATTTGCTTCATAAGCCTTGGCTGTGGAACTTGAGCGTTTTGCTTCTCATGGGACAAATTTTATTTTGGCTAACAACAGATGGTAATCTGAAGCAACACCAGCTCATCTATATACTTTTATAACATGTAATGGTGATCCATATTGGCATATGTGATCAGGCAGATTTTCTGTCCTGTGGGCCTGGTGATATCCATGTTGGTTTATGCATTTGTTTAATATGTGGAAACATGCTTCCTCCTTGAAACACAGAAGTTTATGACTAGTTCTCCATTTCAGTTCATTACCCCAAGTCCATGTTTTTCCATGATTCTTCAAAGCCACCCTTGTATGTTCTATCTTTGCATTTAGGTCACACACCACACTGTGATGTCTTTTCTTGTCCTTCTGTCCACGATATTTTGTAGACCGGTATAAAAATCTTCTTTCACTGATTCTTCTTTGGCAGTGGTTGGTGCATAACACTGGATGATGTTTATCTTGATTTTCTCTTTGGCATTTCAGATGGTGTCTATATTATTCTAGATCACACTGCTTCCAATTCTATGAATGATTTCTGAACTTCCTTTGTCAGCATTAGAGCCTCTTCTTCACTATGGTGAGCACTTTCTTCCTCATGTACTTAGGACACGATCATTCTCCTTGTACAGTTTCTTCCTTTTTCTTCCCTTCCACCTTGTTTCAAACTAGTGGAACAACGGGTGAGGTAAAGATCTTGGCACTGAATAACAAACACTAAGGAAACCAAATGACAGTATTACAGGGTAGTACTTGTTCTGAAATCCTTAAGGTACAAAATGATTGAGAGACCCAAGAACACACAAAGAAAGGAACTGGAGACACAGGAGATGAAGAAGACATGGAGAGAACTTAAATGAACGGACAGGACAGGAGGGGGTTTGACCACAAACTAGCTCAAGGTCTATGATGGGGATCTGATAGGGTAATGAATTAATTAATATTCCATGGTAAAAATATGTAACCTGAACATGAAGTACAATAGGTTCATTATAACGTACGACTGGATAGCGGTTACTCTAGAAATGCCAGGGTTTATTTTTAATAATTTGTATTAGATACCATTGTACAATTATGGAATTTCATCTTTAATCTTTTGAATAATTAAAAACAACATGAAACAGAAAAAGATTTAATTATTTTACTCTATTAAATCGTACTTTTACCAAGATCTTTTTGTAATCTTCTTTGCTACCATATGAGAATGAGGACTCACAGCAGTTCTCTGCCAGACTCAGTTTTGAGTTTATTTCTTTGTCTTTCCTCAGTTCAATGTAAGTTCAAACTGAGTTCGCTGAGCAGAGTTCACGTATGTTTATTTTTTTCACCATTTAACCCACTGGGCTCTGATCCAGCACTTGTTTCATTATTTTTACAAGCATAACATATTCAGGCTGATGAAACGAATTTAATAAATACAATCTCAAATAATAATAAAGAAATAAAAAGGATAAAGAAGATATCAAAATAGCTTGAGCAGATGGTACAGCACATGACTGCTTGGTGTGAACTAACTGAAGGCCTATGCTCCACACAGAGCTGAAGCACACTGATGATTAATGATAATAAGACCAGTAGTGAAACTATTACTAGCCAAGTATAGCTTAGATTAAGTAAACTAAGAGGGTGAAACCATTACTAGCCAAGTATAGCTTAGATTAACACATTACCTACCGCAAGCCAGTGGGACAGGCTTTTGAAATCCTATCATTTGGACCGCGAGCCGCTCAGAGCGTCAATCTAATTTTAGTAATAAAACGAATAAAAATGTACTTAAACATTTTCTGATCTGGTTTGTTTTTTAATGAATGATAGCTGCGTAAAGTGTCTAGGGTTATGATGTGTACTGTGGTGTGATAGTTATAAATATACCCATAGATATTTAACAAGACTAATAAGATTAACAAGTGTTACAATACACTGAACTAACTCACGTGTGTAAAGTTTTTGATATAATTATATTACATTTATTTGTTCTGGATCAAGTTTTATTTTGACCAGAACTTGTTTTAAAAGAAGGATTTAAAATTTATAAAAATTATGCATGGAATGTTACATAATAAATGCAAAAGTGAACATATTTAAGTACTAGAATAGTTAGTTTTATTAAAATGTTCTGGTAGTCAGCTACTAGGGAGGATATTTATTGTCTGTGCTGTTGGGGTGGTCTCATCACACCTGTCTATATTGACTACATAGTGTCCAGAAAATGGTGGGAATTTTTATGGGGGTATCTGCAACTTAATGGGTTTGGTGAATATCCAGCAGACCAGAGGCTCACTCATCTGGGAATTTGTGCTCTGGTGCTGAAATCAGGTGGTCGCCACCTCTCCGTGCTGGCGCGGCAATCAATGGTGGTCTCTGTCACAAGGACTGCACATATACACTTGTGTAAATCACCACCCGAATAGATACTGCTTCGTTGATGGACAGAAACTCGAGCTCTCTGGAATCAAAGTTATGGGCCAGAGTGTCAAAATCTATTCTCTACCCAGTCTGGGACACCACATTAAGTACACAACAGGTGAAACATTATACAGACAGGTCAGATCTCTCTGACCAAACAGCACAGTTACCATGGGGGGTTTACATCCGATAGATCCTCCCAGACTATAGATGCTGGAAAAGAATTATTAGTTTTCTACCCTAGAAAGAGGATAGGTAATATGTTTCCTTATTCTCAACTCTTGATCGGTCTTGCATAATCCTTGCTGGTGTTTAGGTACATGGTTAGTCCCTAGACCCTGACTTGGGCGGGGGGTCTAGAGCAAAATCCCTACTTGTTTGTAAGGCTAGATTATGATATGGCAGTATCAAATCACTCGAACATGAAACAATATTCAAAATATATAAAGAAATAATTTCAATCTTACCAGATTATGAATAATTAACACAGAAGTGCTAGCAAAACTCAGTTGAGCTGCTGGCTATAGGATGGCGTCCCTAAATTTAACTCACTGTCTTTCATATGGGAAAACACCACACTTTAAAATCTGTGTCTAACACTGAACAATTATTGAAGAATGACCCCAAATGCGCTCTGAGCGCTAATGATATGATTGTCTGTGGCCAATCACTGCCGAGGTTTATTTTTAATTTCAAATTTCCTCACTAAAGTCATTTCAGTCAAGCTTCAGTCACGTATGGATGGTTATCTGTTAGTCTGTCCGTCTCTACTTGTGTTTCTACAAAATTGTGCTCGATTTTTTGACCCAACCGTTCTCTCCCCTTCAAATTTTTGTTGTAAAAGTTATATTTAGACACAGCTACCACCAATGTCCCTTCACTTCTATGCCAAGTAAATTTGAACACCTGCGCCCCCAAGGTCGTGTTTTTGTGTGCAAATAACGATATGTTAGATTCAATGCAGTCTGTGGCTGATGTAAACTACACTGTCTTTTGTCATTATTTTCAATATTATCTATCCGTCTGTAAAATTAAGACCATATTTGTTCACTGCTCAGAATAGGCCATCTGGCCAGCTAATTTTTATATTCCTAACATTAATATTAAGAAAAATTTACTTTTTAATTTTTGTAATTTTTTTCAGACATCTGCGTTCTTCCGCTCAAATTCAAATCAAGCGCTTGGTATCGCAAAACGTCCAATTCCGTACCTCGTGTCAATTTGGGGAACTTGAATGTTTTTACTTTCATCCATTTCCCCCCCCCCAATTGCGTCTCTTTAGCCTTTCCAGTCATATTTTTTTCCTTTTTGATCCTCCGTTCCCCTCCGGTCTAGCAAGTCAAATTTATGGAGGGTGATGACCCGCGGTCTAGGCGATCATGTACATCAGCAGCCTACGCATTATGTTTTTATCCTTAAATGTTATCCTTGGAGGAATTTTACCGTTGTATCTCTGTCAATTTCACTACAGTGTTAAGTAAGCACAGTGGGCTGATCACCTGCTTGCCAACCAATCTGATTACGGAAACAATGATAGATTGTTTGGTCTGTTTTTGTTCCACAAAGACGCCACTAGGCGTGGTGGAAACAGCGATAGATTGATCAATTTGTTGTTGCCCTAAGACGCCACTAGGCGTACTGGCCACATACTGCTTTGCCGGTTGATGGCTAAGGATGGAAGAAGAAGTGTTAAGTAAACGAAGAGGGTGAAACTATTACTAGCCAAGTATAGCTCAGATTAAGTAAACGAAGAGGGTGAAACAATTACTAGCCAAGTATAGCTCAGATTCAGTAAACGAAGAGGGTGCACAATTGCAATACCTGCACTAAAGCAGCAATGTGAAAAAAAAAAAAATGTACATCAACAAGAACATAATTATGCTTCTTTTGACCAAGTAAACATAAACTGTGAAAGTGCTTGAGGAACATGGAATCCATGGATAGTTTTTGGAAAAAACACTGCATAAAGAATATAAATGTGCTGGAAGCACAAAGGCTGGCCTTTCACAGATGTTTCTTGTTACATCTGGAGTACAATAAGAATGTGTTCTATTCCCTCTAATGTTAATCCACACATACAATAAAAGATACAAGAGAACAAACATGTGATCTAAATAAACTGCTCTCTGCTGATGACCAATGTTTGTTTTACCAAGACAGCACAAAATTACAAACATATATAAATCTTTCTAACACGATAGTAACAGCACTTAGTATCTAGAATAGACAACTCTTGCTATCTATCTTGAGTACAGCCAAAAGTAACCCCATCGAGGCATTCTGTGCAAATATATGAGGGGCGTTCAGAAAGTAATGCACCACATCGTTTTTCTCAGGAGCTGTTTATTCAAAAAGCATGAAATTTATACACAATATACATGGATTTGTCATGTAAACATCGGTATTATTCAACATAATTCCCATCAACTTGTACGGCTTTATGCCAGCGCGAAACAAGTGCATGTATTCCTAGCCCGCACCAGATTTTGTCTTGATCATGTAGCCATTTCTTCGCTGCATGAATCACTCCTTCATCATCTTCAAACCTTGTCCCACGGAGTGCATCTTTAAGTGGACCAAATAGATGAAAATCAGAGGGTGCCAAATCGGGATTATAGGGTGGATGGGGTAGTACAGTCCAACCCAATTTGGTGATTGCTTCCCGTGTTGCCAGACTTGTGTGAGGTCGCGCATTGTCGTAAAGGAGAAGCAGGTCTGCTGGATTCTTGTGCGGCCGAACTCTGTGAAAACGTTGATTGAGTTTTTTCAATGTCTTAATGTAAGCTTGCGAATTGATTGTCTCTCCTCTTGGCATAACGTCCACAAGAATCACACCTTCAATGTCCCAAAAGACAGTGATCATGACCTTTCCAGCTGAAGGAATTGTCTTGAATTTCTTTCTTCGTGGTGATTGCGGATGATGCCACTCCATTGACTGTCTTTTTGTCTCAGGTTCAAAATGATGTGCCCAGGTTTCGTCCCCTGTAACGATCTTAGCCAAAAATTTCTCTCCATCAGCATTGAAACGCTCCAACAATTCAGAAGAAATTGCTTTCCTTTGCAATCGGTGGTCATTTGTGAGACTTCGAGGCACCCATCTTGCGCAAACCTTAGAAAATCCGAGAGTTTTTATAACTGCATTTGCACTACCAATGCTGACTGACAGCTGTAAGGCCAATTGTTGAGTAGTGATTCGCCTATCAGTAAGAATAATGCCCTCAGCGCATTTCAACATTTCTGCGTTGGTGGCTATGGCAGGACGTCCACAGCGCGGCCGATCAAGCAGCTCTGTATCTCCACTTCCTGATTCTTTGATTCTCTGAACCCAGCGACTGACTGTACTCCTGTCGACTGCAAAACTTCCATACACATCACATAGACGCTTGTGAATGTTCACAACAGTTTCCTTCTCTGCAACGAGAAATTCTATCACAATTCGCTGCTTATAACGCAAGTTGCTAACACGCTCCATTTCAACGGTTTAGGGCAGCCGTATTATTTGGCCAGTTGCGGTGCAATTTTGGTGCACACAATTGGCACATGCCATATTTGAAGTGTGCAAAATTTCATGCTTCTATCTTCATTATTAGCTGAGAAAAACGATGTGGTGCATTACTTTCTGAACGCCCCTCGTATTTAAGAGTATGTTCCGAGTGTTGTGACATATAGATTTGTGAAACATAAACTATGTCAAACAATTCTTTCGCATTCTTGGGAACAACTCACAGTTCCAAACTCGGAAGAGATCAAAAGACCAAGCGTGTGCATTATGGATGTGGGAATTGGAAGGAGTAGCAACAACAAAAGAGTTTGAGGAAGGTTCAATGCAGAATCATAGCAGTTATGATATACTTGAAGAGACCTGTTATATGTCACTATTAAAACTTTTAAAAAAAAGGCTTTGATTTTGTAAGTCCTGCTGAGCATAGGCGCCACTATCTCCTAAGAACAAGCCACTACTGAATGTAGCCACTACCACTTCACCCCAAGTTTGAAACTCCCTAAGATTCACATATGTTGTATGGTCAGGGAGTTCTCTGAGGAAACAAAGAAAGAATTATACCACTGACCCTCAGACAACTAATACGAGATTGTGCATGGGCAGACAACCTCTTCAAGTTTGGTTTGGTTTTAAGTACTATCTTCATTGACACGGACAACTCCATGAGTGCTCGGATCTCCTCCCTTGGATCACACAAGGAGGATCTCAGCACAGTGCACGAACTCTGCAGCACCGGTGAGAATCCCAATGTGTGTATATAGGAATCGCATTCTATAAATATTTTTGTGGTGGGTAGGTTTCTAATTTTTAAATTTAACCTCTTCATGTAAAACAATCTGCTACATAAATGACCAGTTCAAGAGCAAAGGAAGTGCTCTGGCAAAGGTTTCCTGCAATGGCAAATAGTGGTGGTAACCCAATACTCATTGCAGGAGAATAAGAGGAGAATGAAGAGAAATCCAAATGACTGCAAGCTCATCAAATACAATATGTCTTAACAAAGCTAGACCTGCAAAATAACAAAATAAAATAAAGTCTCAGAAGTGTGGCTATGAAAACATGAAACAGAATAGTGGAAAATGTACATATTATGGTCACAGTTGAAACAACCACCAACGAAGGAATATAGATATAAAGCATTGACTGATTGCTAGAGTTATGCATATTAAGTGAGTCCAAAATTGCCAAAACAGACATGTCAATAAAGACACAGCTAGTTATATATGCATTTATTATCTCCTGGGTTTTTTTTTTAAATACAGAATTAAATTGCACAAAGCCAAAACAAGATGGCTTTTGCAATTTTACTTTTATAAATCAATTCTTTATATATGTCTGTGCTCACGGCTGGTCATAAATATGTGATCCTTGGTTCGCCGGACAAATGAATAAGAACTGCTCAGATTATGCAGGTTTTTAAAAATAAAAATATCCTGTTCAACCCTTGATGTGTTATAATTAGGATGTACAGTGTGGTAATTCAAGATAATAATTCTGATATCCAAATAAGGCATCATCTTTTTTTTTTTTTTTTAAATTTGATGATGAGAAATATCCCGCTCAACCTCTGATGGGTTATAATTAGGATGTATATTGTTTTCATTTCCAAAAAATATGAATAATTGTCTAAACGTGACAGTGGCATCACATGTCCTGTCCAATCATTGTAAATAGGACTAATCAAAATTACCAAGAGATGAAACAAAACAATAAGAAGCAACAAAAATTATAAACAGGGGGAGGGGTGTAAAGGCCTGGTATGTTTAGTTAGATATTCAATTGACTTTCATTTGTTATAAGTCATGTATTATAAGATCATTATCTTCCCAATTACTATATTTTAGCTTTTGTTCTTGTTAAATACTGTTTGACTATATTTTGCAGTTCCTTAGGTCTGTCTATTCTTAACACTTCTATATTTACGAGTAAATTTTAAGCCTGCAAATAATCTAATATTGGGATTCTCATCTGTTCACACCTCTTACATTTTAACAAGAAATTTTCTATATTATTATCTTGAAGACATTCTGTACAGTAAGGTTCTTTTATTCTGAAATAGCCTGTTCCCAGGTATTCAAGCTATTAAGACTAAACATCCTCTGGAATATACGTATGTAGTAGCCAGAAATATCTCCTCTGCTATATCAGGTCTACTGCATTCTCGTATGTTTCTTGGTGCCTGAAGTGTTGAAAGCAAGTCTGTTAAAATTGTTAGTTTCCTGGGAGGGTTATTAGAGAATATTTCTAGTGCTTTTAGTAATACCATCGTCTCTGCAGTGAAAATGGATACATATTCTGTGATTCTATATTCTTTTGCCATTTTCTATATTGAAAAATATATTCCTATCCCTAATTTGCCATCCTCTCCCTTGGATCCATCTGTGTGTACTGTAATGCTGTCTTTTGATATTAGTTGTATATATTTTTTGGCTGTGTTTTTAATATTTTTTGTTTTAAGTATTTCTGCAAGGTGGTAGTCCGTGTCAGGACAATTTCCTCCATATACTTCCATCCTATTGGGTATCTATTGGTATTCAATGGATCGACCTGAGTTGCTAGTTGACATTATTTGATATCATCTGATTATGCATGTCTAAATGCAAATATTGCAAGCCTAACGAACATAATGCTGAGCTTAGGCGCCAGGTGATAATGACAGCCCTTAATAAAAATACTGGATAAACAAAAATTCACCTTTCCTAGCACAATCACCATCCCTCTGGGACAGAACTTGATTCGAAAGATGCCTGTTTGCTATTGCTACAATTTCATTATAGGCCCTACTTATATGGTTTAGACTGTTTTTCCTGGTCCATAATATGAGAGCTACTCGATGCATTGTTCGTTTTCTTTTGACATTTCACAAGGAGGGAACAAAGGTGGTACTTAGATCTGGAATTTTAACAGAGATTTCCAGAAAGCTAGAAATCTTTAAAAAAAAAAAAAAAAAAAAACGTCGATAATCTCTCATATTAGCATCTGTGCAGCTACACATTAGTGATCGTTGGATCATAGTAAGAATTCAGCTTTCAAGCCTGACAATTTTTATTTTAACTTCTGCAATTTTAGATAGGCCTATAGCCTACACAAGAAAATTATAAACTCACCAATAAGATCTTCAGATTTCTCAGGCCTGTGCGCTGAAGCCATGTGTGTAAATAAAACTTGATTATCTCTGTAAGTAGGGTAAGACGCTTGGTTTCTCACTCTCGGAACTGGAATGCTACGTGTAAAGGAGCAGCACAAGGAAATGCGTACGTCTCCCTACACTCGCGGTGGTTTGTTGATATTTTTTTCCAGTTTTATTTACTACTGACGTCAGAAAAGTGGGTCAAGGCAAACCCAGCGCCCCTAGTAGTAATAATTGATCATGGGGATTATGCCCCTTAAATAAGGGGAAAATACCCTTTAAATCCACGAGAATATGCAATGTTTATATTTCCAGACCACAAGGTATTTTGTTTTGATTTGCTCCACAATGTAAATACGACATTGTGTCAAGGTTGAACGTAGCGTGCCTTACCAGAATTCCGCTTTCTAATTTTTGTTTTCGTTTGCCACCGACGAATTTTTTTTCTTTAAAGACAAAGTGGCAATTTCCTATTACTCGTGTTTTTTGCTCTGCACTGAATATGTTTAGTTATAAGTTGTTTCGTAGCATTTACAGTTAGGATTTGGGTTAGGGTTAACCTTAACCCTAACTCTAATCGTACGAAACAACACATAACTACAGATATTCTGTGCGGAGCAAAAAAGCACGAGTAATGGGAAATTACCGACAAAGTTATAATAATATCAGACAAAGAAAGTACAAGACTTCCTCAGACATGTCATATGTGACAACTAAAATGAGGCTGGCAATATCAACATGTAAAAAGCACTGCTACATAAACTACCACTTCAAAACCACATGAATGCTATGGTGCAAGCAGTGGCGTCACTAGGGTTGGTGTCAGCTGGGCTTACCACAAATGTTTTTGTGGTACAGGGATTTTTTATACAAAATAATAAATTTCTGCTGAAACACTGCACAAAAATTTTATAGACAGTCATTTTGGTGTCACCCCCTCAGATGGTGTCACCCTGCGGTCCACAACCCCCGTGTGATGCCACTGGGTGCAAACGTCCCACTAAGGGACCACATGCAGTGGTGTCTCCATGCTCTATATAAGGAACAACAAGGGGAATCTTCTTCTTCCTCGTTCACTTTCAGACTTCCACATTTATGACTCTAATAAAGGCAGTAGTCAACTCAAGTGATGATAACCACTTACATATCACTTCATATATATGTAATACATATATTTAGCAGTGTAATTACAAGAATTATTTTTTTAAAAGATCTCTTTACCGAGGTGTGAATGTCAGCTGTTATATAACATAATGTATAAACAAGGACTAGATTAGAACCAGTCTAACTAGATTGGGACCAGGCCAGGAGGAAGACAGCCAATAGGATAGTATGGTGCTCTCTCTGGCAAACCTCTACACCGCCGGGTAGAAGAGGAACGACTAAGTAGTACTATAAACCAGAAAAATTGAACTGAAACTCAAACACTGCCATTTTTTTAAGATCACTTTTCAATTTGGTTTACCACTCTAAGTGAATTATTCAGTGCCTTTAAAAATGTAAAAAGAATAACACAATAACAAACAATTTACAGAAAACAAGCACACTTTGATCACTTAAAAACAGTAATTTATTAAAGCCACTCAACAAACTGGCTGTAAAAGAACATTACAAGTAATTCTTCACATTTCGTTAATAATAGCTGGTTTATTATTTTTATTGTTATGATTAAGTATTTATCTTTACTGGATGAAATGCGAAACAAGTAGACTTTACATGCAGTCTCTTCCAAAGAAATGCTTTATCTGCTGGCCAGGTACTATAGCTATCTTGATCATCAGACAAATAAGCAAAGAAAAATAAACATTTTTTTTTTAACACACATAAGACAAGACAGAAATTAGCACTGTCACTAAAGATACGGAAGATATGTATAAGTGAATGCTATACCCATGCACAGATATATAACATTATTTAATACACTGCACCCAAGCCACATTTATTTTCAAAACCAGTCTCTGTTAAAGATTATTTATTCATGGTAATGTTTACCTTGTTTTTAAAAAGTTAAAACAGTTGTTTCGAACCTTACGAAATTTAACGCATAAGAATTCAGGTACATGAGCTCTCACTTAAAATGTATTTTAAATTAATTACTTCTCACAAGAGCACCCGAGTGGTTGAGTGGTTAGACACTTGCTTCTCAAGGCAAAGGAACTGAGTTTAAACTCAGGTACATCATACATCAGTCTACCCAGCTGTAAAATTGGGCACTTGATTGGGTAATGTTCACCTTTAGCCCCACCGATGTCCTATTGTAACTTTTCGTTTACTTTGTACTTGGAATCGGAGTTTTCAAGTAAGGAAACATTCGTACGAAATAATAATAATAATAAATTCTTTAAGCACCAAACACGGCGCATAAGGCAGAAACCAGTGCTCTCCAAGTTGTTCGTTGTGACGCCACTCCTCTTAGCTCTTGCACATTATTTAGGCCCAACGTTCTTCCTTCTCTTATTATTGTTCTTCTGAGTGTTTCTTTTGGTCTTCCTTTTTTCCTCTTACCCTCAGGAACCCAAGTGAGCGCCTGTAGTGGTATTCTGTTGTTTTGCATTCGTAGGACATGACCGATATATGACCATCGTCTTTTCCTTATATAGTCGGAGACATATTTCTGCCTAGAAATACGAATAGCATAAATGATGTTCCTCCGGTGGTCACGACAGTAAATAATTATAATCACGTTACAAAATTAATAAATAAATATAATTAATTTGTTTGTAAGATAATGACATGTATTGACTTTAAAACATACAGAAATATTTTAAGCTACCTGTTAGCTCCCCAAGGGGAGAGGGTGTGGTTAAAAATGACAAAAATTCTGTGACATCATATGTGGACGACCACAAAAAGCACATTTGCTGCAATGTCTATTTTTTAATATACCAAAATGCACATAGTAAGACATTTTTATTAATGTGAAGTTAAAGGTTGTACCATAACAGATACTGCCGTAGGAGTGTGAAGTGTTACAGACTTCACTATACAAAGTCCAGCTTTATATGGTGGGATGAGCAGTTCCCTTCCTTGCTGCCTTTGCCTTCAACAACTCAAGAGCAGAGCCAGGTGCCCATTTTTGGCTGGGTAGACTGCAGCGTGATGCCACCAGGTTTTGAACTTGGCAACTTTGCCGTGAGAGGCCAGTGCTTTCACCACTCTGACAGCCGGACACTACATTTTCATTACCATACTAAGATAGATTCTAAGATGCACATTTGTTCAAATTTTAATGTCTCTGACATTGGGATGCATCTTAGAGGTATAGTGTCTTACAATCGACATAAACAGAATAAGGTAGTTGTGAAGAATTATATGAAAAACTTTTATAATTTCATCAGATGCAAATTTTTTTTCAAACCCTGGTTGCTCTCTAGAAGATAGAGCAGGAATATGTGATGTAGGGTTCATTGCACATGTGCAGTTTTGGTCATAAGTGGGACCTTGTTATCGCCTTCAGTTACTTGTGTGGATTGGCAATGATACACATCATCATCACTGCCCATCAGCTACCCAAGAAGCATAGGCCTTCAACAAACCAAGCTAAGTCCCCCAGTCCTGTGCCATCAGTTATACGAGTAGGTCTTTCCATGTTTTCTTCATTTTCATTTCTGTCTCCAAGTCTCTTCTCTGTGTGTTTTTTGGTCTCACTCTAACTTTCTTACCCATGAGATTCCAGGAAAAGGACATGAAATGCTATCCACAGGTTTCCTCAATGTATGTTCTATCCATCGCCAGTATCTTCTTGTAATGTCTTATTCGACTGGCACTTGTCTGGCTCTAATGATACATATGTTTATTTTTTAACATGTAACCCCCTAATTATCCTTTAAAATGTCATCATGAACATTTCATTATGATGCAGCACTGAAATTATAAGATGCAGAGGAGTATGGAAATAAAGGTGCATGGAGTATGCTTACAATATGTGAAGCAAATATTTGTCACTGGAGGAAAGACTGCTATTTTATTCCTTTTTGTAACACAACAACCAAGTGGTTTACAGGGCAAAAGAAGTGAAGATGCCCACACTCAGATGAAGATGTGTTATATTTTGTTACAAAGACATGTGCAGCATGACTGCCTGCAACACACCCCTTAAGACAAGTGAAGGCATAAGAAATTACTAAATCTCTAAGAATTCATTAAAACATGCTCATAGCCAACAGAGGCTGGTGTGAAAGATTCCTGTATCATGAAAGACTATCATTAAACATCTTCTTATCCTTTTACACTTCTTATGGTGCATTGAGCCACCACTGCATCCAGTCCACCTGGGGAAGCCCCCACCAGAGCATTCACATGCTCTTGCAATGGCTCCAGTTTGCTAGTACATGATAAGGCTCTCAGGTTCATGCGAAACCTTGCACCAGCTGCCTCTTATGACATGCCTGAGGCACAGTAATTCTTTCATTTTCTCCTCAGAGACCCCAGGAAGGACGCAGGCATTGAACATTTATTTGTCATCAAAAACTTCCAGCTGAGTTTCAAAAGAAGATGCCCAACTTCCAGTGGCTTGTGATTTAGCCAAGAGAAAATAAGAAACTATTGGTTTAGCCAAATAGCAAATGCTGCTGAAACCCTGGTGCACTATGAAAGGCCTTGAATTATGCTGCTGATCATAAAGGTGCTGAAGAGATCAAGTTAATGGCCACAAGTTTAGAAAAGCAGCGCACCACAGTGATTCTATGCATAACTGCAGATGGGCTAAAGTTGTCGCTATATTTAATTTTTTACTGCAAAATGATCCCAAAGAATAAGAAATTTCCCTAAGGATATTGCCATTTGTGTGCAAAAAAATGAGTGGATGATGACCAAGCTGATGGAAGACTGGATAAAAGTCATCTGGAATATGTGTACAAGAGCTCTATGTTAAAAACCTAGCATGTAAGCTCTTGATACATTTTGTGGACATTTCTTTGAGCAATTAACAAATTACTTCAGCAAAAACCATTGTGACTTGGTTGTTGGTCCTGGTAAAATAACAACCCAAATTCAACCACTGGATATTCTGATATTAAAAAAACAATTTAAAGATCATTTAAGGAAGGAATACAAGTCCTGGTTGCTCTCTGAAAAATCACACATTTAACTTCTGGTAAGTTTAAGAGAGCATTTGCATCAAAAACTGCAGAATGGGAATCAGCTGCCTCAAAGAGGGTGCTGGAATAAGTAGTTAAGGTGTTATTAGGAAATACTGCATAACAAATGCACCTGATGGCACAGAGGATGGTATTTTGCAAGGAAACAATGATTCTGAATTCAACAGTGATTTAGAAGTGGGTGATTCTGAAGGAGATTCAAACATCAACAGTGAAGAGGAAATTAGCGAGTAACTAAATTGATGAGTAAGGCATTTGACAGTGTAGACAGAGAATCACTTTGGAAATTGATGAGGCATTATGGAGTTCCCCTGAAGATTATTAATTTAATAAAGAAAACATATGAAGACATGACATGCAGAGTTCTTCACGAAGGACAGCTTACAGAACTGTTTGGGATAAGAACAGGAGTGCGACAGGGATGCCTCTTGTCTCCATTTCTTTTCTTACTAGCAATAGACTGGGTTATGAGATCATCGACAACACACAACAGAAATGGAATCCAGTGGACTCTGACTAAGCAGTTGGATGATCTGGATTTTGCTGATGACTTGGCTCTTCTGTCCCATAACCGTAATCAGATGCAGGACAAATTGAAAACACTCGATGAGAGGTCACAGCAATTGGATCTGAAAATACACAGGGAAAAGACAAAAATAATGAGAATAAATGCAGGTAATGATAACAGGGTTGAACTTGAAGAAACACCAATACAAGATGTAGAATCGTACACATATTTTGGCAGTAATATAGACAAAGTGGGAGGGACAGACAGCGATATTAAAATAAGAATACAAAAGGCAAGAGGAGCTTTCATTGCATTGGGAAATATATGGAGATCAAGAGAAATCGGATCCAACACGAAAATAAGAATCTTCAACTCAAATGTGAAGTCACCTATTGTATGGCTCTGAGACATGGAGAACAACAAAGACAACAACCAAAAAGCTACAGACTTTCATAAATGGGTGCTTGCATAGAATAGAGGGATTAAAATGGTATGACAAGGTTACCAACGTGGAACTGATGACAAGAACTAGACAAGTACCAGTGGAACAAGAGATGAGAAGAAGACGATGGCGATGGATAGGACACACACTGAGGAAACCTGTTGATAGCATTACAATGCAGTCCTTGTTCTGGAACCCCCAGGGCAAGAGAGGCAGAGGTAGACTAAGAAGCACATGGAGAAGAGAGCTGGAAACAGAGGTGAAAATGATGAGGAGAACGTGGAAAGAACTTGAGATGATGGCACGTGACAGGAGGACTTGGCATGTGTTTGTTGAAGGCCTATGCTCCTTTGGGAGTGGAGGGTTATGATGATGATGATAAATTGATGAGTAAATAAAATTTTTTTTTTTTGTTCATTTATTTTAGCGTTTAAATCAGTGGTTCCCAAACTGTGTGGCACGAGATGATGGCAGGTATGACCAGAAGCTTCACAGACAAACAAGGATTTATAGGGATTTTCAAAACATTCATAAGCCAAATATAAATATGAAGGTCATTTTCTTATTTATTTTGTTACCTGTGATATTATTTGGGAAAAATATGAATGGAAACCCATAGAATTTCCCTAATTTTTCAAATATAATTTATCTTATACCAAATAGATACCGTTCTCCACAACATATTGACATGTTGTGAACAGGAATTCTCAGCTCTGACAAATATCAAAGACCAGAAAAGAAAAAGGTTTCTTTGAGTTGATGAGGAGATTTAGAGCTTGTCTCAAACAAAACCTAATATACATGAGATTAACCTACAAAAAAGAAGCTCACACCTCTTATTGAATTTGTATATTTTGTGAATGAATGTTTTTTTTTTTTTTGGAAGGTTTTCCCTATCAATAAAAAAAACATGTGGCGTGAGTAGATTTTCATTACGAAAGTGTGACCCAGAAAAAAAAGTTTTGGAACTACTGGTTTAAACCTTCTCCTTTATTAACTAGAGTGCACCTTACAGTCCTTGGTGTCTTACAAGCAAGTAAATAGGGTATATGCATCTTTATCTCGATTCTTCATATAATCACCCCACATGCGCAGGTATTTATCCACCACTCTATCCATATTTTTATGCTGTAAAACACCATACTTTGTACTGTTATCTCCTCGAATTTGCAGTTTTTTGGCATCCTGTGCGCATCTCCAAAATCAGCCTGCGACTATTCTTATTGAACCACTAAAATCTGTTCACCAAAGGTCACTACAAGACCAGTTATCAATGCTCTATGTTTTTGTTTTTTAAAAAAAAAAATTTTTTTTTATCATAGGCCCGCTATTACTCGAGGCGAAATCTCCGGTTAATGTCTAACCTGAGACTGATTTTACGCGAGTATCCCTTTTTTCCCTGTACAATGACAGGTGTCCTCTCGCCATTCAGGCAGATACTCGCCGATTTCAGAGGTAACGCTCTATGTGAAATGTATAAACAACTGATAACATAATTTCCTATTTTTCCTCCCTGTGGAGCGTGGACTAGTGCTGTGGGCCCTCTTGCAGGAAGCAAAGCATACATGTGCTCTGTCAGCAGTTGTTTATGTAGCAATGTGTTTTAAATCATGAGGCTGCAAGCCCCATACACAACCTCAAAGTAGCCTCGTATGATATGCATGAGGGAGCAGTAATCCTGTTATTTCTTTGTCTCCTCAGAGGCCCCTGAGAACTACACAGAGAAAATAAGTGATGCCCCAGTAAATGTCCCAATAAAGTTTCATACTGTGCAGAGAAATAGCCAAGACACATTTGGAAAACATGTATGCAGTAAAAGTGTGCTACTTCATGTACTTTGATCAACCTGATCAAAAACTAAATGCAAAGGTCTTCTCCCATGTACATGTACTTTAAACACAAACACACATTTCCCTCTAGGGATGTACTTGATCAAGGTCAGCTCACTTTCAAGTAACCAACCTGCATAAGAAAAAAAAAAAGGAAATAATTCTGCAGTAATAACTAAATGCAGTTTCTACAGTGAGCCAATTTTTTAATATCCAAATAAAACTACTTAAAACTCAAATAAAATATGACAATATTCATAGTTGACAAATGACTTCATACGGTACTGATAAAGGGCAGTGGATAATCTACTACAATGTCTTTGTTCTACTGTTACAATATCTTTGTTCCACTATTACAATGTCTTATGTTCCACTGTTACAATGTCTTTGTTCCACTATCAAATTACTTAAGATAAATCAAATACAGCATATAAATTTAACAAAGTCCTCAAGTAATACAAACACTTTGTTAATGGTCACCACAAAAGGAAAGACTGAAGGATGATAATATTTTTAATGTTAAGGTACGTATAATAAAAAGAGATGGACAAGGTTTAGTCAGTGTGCTACAATTACAAGCGACAAAACAATTTTGTACAATTAATTATGGCACATGCCCCGTGTAGTTCTTGGGGTCTTTGAAGAAACAAAGAAAGAATGGGACTTCTGCTCACTCAGGCATGTCAAACAATGTGATTAAAATCTGGCCGTGCATGAGGCTGGCAACATCATCATGTAAAACAAATTGCCACAAAACCACCACTACACAAGCATGTCAATGCCTGGTACAGGCTTCCTTCAAGGGGACCAGCTACAGTGGTGGCTCCCTGCTCTGTAAGGAGTGTGGAGGAAATTGAGGAATGGTTATAGCACAGACAGAACGTGATCTGATCAGAGTTAAAATTCAGTTTATAACCAGTTCAGATAAGCAATTCAACTTTCACTGGTTTACTTAGAGAATGAAATAAAACATGCAGCACCAAAATCTTGATCTTTAATTGAAGTAACTGACACAAATGTCAACAGACTATTTGACTTTTAAGAAAGAACAGCACCACTGTTCCCACCAGGCATGTCATCAGAGCCAGGTAAGATAAGGATGTGCGTGGGGATGGCAACCTAATGATGTACCAAAAATAGCTGCAGAAACCCCAAACTTCAAGTGCATATAAAGTGCTTTGGTGCAGGTTTCATTCACAAAATGCCACAAACTGCATGCAACCACTTCTCTGGTTCAGGAAATAACTTTGTGATGTAAATATCACACAAAATTAAAAATAAAATTACAGTATAACCAAAGCTTAGGTTTAAAAGGTTTGACTCTCCTGACATGGCGAATGCGGGAAGACAAATGAAGTTCATGCAACGCTATTCTGTTATCCTCTCATTTTTTTAAAATTCTTAAATTTAAAAAAAAAATTTTCTATCACAGAGGCCAACCGCAGTAATAGCCCAATGCTCCTTTAAGAAGTGAAAAAAGGGCAATAATTCATTCATATAACTGATGAAGATTACAGCTGCCAATAAGTTAAGACAATCAAATTAACGAATACTTACATGGAACCCATTCAGACTGCGTTGTGATCTTGTTAGCTGCTTGGTGCTTGATACTAGAAGACTGATCAGCTGCTTGCATAGTGGGTATGGCAGGGAGATGCTATGTACAGTATTGTCCTTCTGCCATGCAGTGAACACAGGAGGTGGTAGTGTTTGTCTGAATGGAAAAGGAAGACACCAATCAGCAAGTACAAATACAGTACTTAAACAAAAGTACAGAAACAAAAAAGACATTTTTACAGTCAAACAGGAACTAAGCAAAGAGACTAGTGCTGAAAAAGTAAGATCTTTTATACATCTTTTTTAAATATGCTGCTGTAGGAATGATATAATAATGTGGATTTCCAGAACTATTTGCGTTGTGCAATTTATAGGTGTTAAACGCTCATGCTCCACAGGGGGTGCATCAGGTGTTATGTCCGCAAGTTCTGGGAGAGTCTATTGGGATGTTATATGTGATCCCACTGGCTGATTTGATTGTTGTAAGTAGGCTGTGAGTGCGTGATCACTTAGTCTTGATAATGTTAGTGAATAGTGAGTAAAACTTGGTAGCTAGCTTTTGACACAGGTCATGCGGGAGATATAAGAAGTAGTGTCTTGTTGGATCTGTCTAGCATAGTTTGTTTGAAAGTGTTCTTCCCCAGACGTAAGAATGCCCAGACTTCACCAAAGTGTTGCAATATTAAATTATCTAGAGACCTAGGTTTTCTGCATTCAAATAATGTATGCACAGAGACAGACTGAAATGTGGCTATTATTTTCTAACTTCTCATATCCTTAGGCCTGGACAAAACAAAGATCAGGGTTTGGTCATATCTAAACACGTCTTAACAGTGGATATAACACAAGAAAGGTCTACAACATGCATATGTTTGCAGAATCTGTACCTTGATGAAAGGCAACTAAGTTTACTTATGGGAGAAAAAGGCAGTGATTCCACTACTGTGATGATATGTATAACTAGTTACGTAAAATAAGAAATTAGGTTTTGATATGTTACATTCCTAGCCTATTTCTTTGTATTCTTACCTTTTATACCCCGAGAAACATGTGTATATAGATGTCTCCTATTATAGTGAAACGTATAATATGAATAATTTATTATGTTTCCCAAAAATCCTTAAATGATTGAAAGCAACAATTGTCATTTGTGAAATCAGTACAGCTGAATTGTGATCTATCACTTATTAGAAACTGAACAATGTTTATAAGCTTTATTATTCACAGGCCTGTGTTATCAGTTTTCAATCAAGTGAAAGCACTGTGGTCTGGAAAGCTGTCATGTCATACTTTTATAAGTCATCTGTCACCCCTCAAACCATTTTACTCTGGGTCATATTTCATACCTGGTGGCTTCTATATTAAGGTTATTACAGTGGGGCTGGTTAATCTAGATTCATCCTCACTAGGTATCCAAATCAATTTATTCTATGTCTATGTTTCTTAATTTGTTCCTACAGTGGTGCTGTTCCAATAATAGATCTGATCTCATTTCTCATCAAGAAAAATGATAACTAACCTTTACTGAATTGTGTATTTGTTACAAAATGTTGAAGGAAAACTTTTTTCAAAAGCAAACTATTACAAAGACGCAAAAGAAATGCTTTAAATAAAAAAAAGTGCACAATAATGATTTAACTGATATGAGACATATCGATTCCTGCTTTCTGGTGGATAACTTACACAGACTGAGATTCATTGAAAGGCAGGAATGTGGCTTTGTACAGCAACTTCATATATTTACATGGAGTTAAACTGGACGAAGTGACCTGAGGCATATTTGGTAATTCAGATGAAGATGGTAATGGTGGCAGAGTTGAAGTTGATGTCAGTGATGATGAAAATACAGCCAGCTCATGATCTAGAAGCCACAGCTACAAGAGAAAAACACTACATTAAAATCATTGTGTTTATTTGAAGTAACTTTGAAAAGAACAATATTAATTTTCACATTAGCATGAAACAAACATATGAACACACAGTAGTAACGCAAATTAGCGAAAGGGAAAATAATGATGTTGATAATATATTTAACTTTGCTGTCCACCTTTTCCTGTTTTCATTATCACAAAATTACCCTCAATGTGTACGTGTATGTAGATAATAATGATTGACGCATAAAGAAGCACTTACCAGAATCAATGCACCACCATGACCTTCACCCTGAAGTGATGAATCTATTATGAACCGGAAACTTGTGTAAAGGTGGCTCTGGTCCATTAGTAGACTACTGATGAATGATTCCACAGACTGATCATGGTTGCTGAAAGGTTAACACTTTCCAATGAGGCCAAACCGTCTTTGGCTAGTCAACCGTGCAGCTAAACACAATAATAAGCATGCAGAGAAGTAAGAATACCACCTTATGTCAATCAGTGCCCTTTTGCTGCCTCAGATATATGTAAAGTTTTCTACTTCTTTATATGGCGCCACTTTAAGATAATCGCTGGTGTTACAACATTCTAATAATTTAGTTTTGTCAATTTTGACGCGCAGTCCCATTTTATTTCCTTTTTAAAGTTTGTTCTGCTGAAAATCAGTTGCTCTATATATTTTACAGTGTGACCCCTCTAAAATAGCTGAATACCGTATTCTCATTTTCTGCAGTTTTATAAGATGTCCTTCAACCAGCTCATGAAGTGTTTTCTTTTCTTTTTCCAAAATCCTTGTAATTAAAAAGAGTAAAACCCCCCCCCCCCCCCCCCCCCCCCCCTATTTTATTTTATATATGACTGCAGATGGTGCTGGGACCTTACATTTCTTGAATTTCAAAATTGCCTGCTCAATTTCTATCTGACACAGAAGTTCAAAAACATCTGTATCTAATGAAATTACACAACTTTCTCATTTAATTCTTCACAGCTGCCATTTCTGCTTCCATAATATTTACATGGGCCTGTCTCATTTACCTTCACATCTGTGCCACACTGTATGTAGGAAAGAAATCTTTTGAAGCTAATAAGCTTTGTTAAATTTGACTCAGTGCTTAAAAAAAAGGTAATAACAAAAAAATTGCACTTTAATTTTTAACTCTTAGGAAGCTTTATCTAATTTTTATTTTTTATTCTCATATTTTCTTCAGTAATGTAATGCCATTTCAAGAGCTGGTACTGGAAGACATGTATATATGTTTTTTCCCCACACTTCCAAACTAAAAAAAACACTGTATACCCACTGCTTCGGAAAAATCTGTGGTGGTTAAGACTGCAGCTAATGAGATAGCAAACCTAGAAAATTACTGCTGTTGATTCAGTCAAGTAGAAATTAAAACTTGCTATGTCATATGACTAACCCTGTCTCTTTCACAACCACCAATTATTTTCAAAGATTCATCGGTAAGTCTGAAATATTTCAACTATCTTTGCTTTATTGTCGTTATTTTTTGTTGTTCTACTGTGGCAACTCTCTAATTTGTTCTTCTTCCATTTATTTCCTATCTTCAAACACACCCTTTTAATCTGCCTTTGCTTATTTTAAATCAGGATGAAAAAAGTAAACACATCTCTCTTTTATATATGTCTTAGTTTATTTTGGTATTTTCTTCATATATTTTAAACCAGAGAGAGGCCAGGTACAAAAAGCTAGTGTCTGAATATATAAAAATAATCCTGAACAAGGTAACTGTTGCTCGTTTTTTACATTTTTTAAACTGAAATGCTTATAGATAACAACAATGTTTAGTCCATCTTAATTCTTCAGGTTGTTAATGCATTAGAAAAATAGTAAAACTAATGTATTCTCATTATTGTAACTGACATCAGTAAGTACAGAAAAAGTTGTGAGTTCTGCAATATCTATAATTTGTTCTTTTCAGGGGGCCTCTTACAAGAAGAAACAACAGAAACACTGTTACCTCAGACGACAGCCATTTCTCCCTCAGGCATGTTGTAAGAGGTGACTGATGTGAGGCTATGTATTGGGCTGAATAACTCATCATGTGAAATAAACTGCGACAGAAAGTGAAGGAAGTGATCAGGCACAGGCTACCTGCAATGGGGTCAATAGTAGTGGTGACTCCATGCTTCTAAAAAACCACAAAAGGAGATTTCTCTTCTCTACAAAACCAGTGACATCAACAACAAAGGTTTGAACTCCAGATGAAAGGCAACAACTCATATTATAATACAGCAGCAATGGCTTCTGTGGCGATTTGTTTTAAACATGATGCGGTTGCCAGCAACATGCACCTTATATACGTCACTTTGTACGACATACCCGAGGGTGTAGTAATCCTATTCTTTCTTCATCTCTTCAGAGACCCATGGGAATATACAGGGTCATTTTAATATACACACAGGAAAATAAGCAGATTTTGAGAATGTGCGTGTTGCTGCACAGAACATACTTCTCACTTATTTGCTTTGAATCCAGCTCCTGAGACACCTTCATTCTATGCACAGAAGCATCTTCCACATTGCCTCCAAAGCTCACAGCATGAAAATAAAGCTTGTATACACCATTTAAAGGATCATGAAAGTACGAATGCAGGTTATGGTCACCACTATCAGCATCTGAAAATGTAAAAACAATTATAAGACATGCAAATGTAACCACAACATTCATTTTCTTTTGTTCTCCTTATAGAACATGGAGCAACTGGTTCCCTAGTAGAAAGCTGCACCAAGCCTTCACATGCACTTGCAGCAGTGGTTTCTATAGCAACCTGTTTTACACGAGGCTGCCAGCTGATGCACAACTCAGATATGACATGCCTGAGTGTGCAGCAGTCTTATTCTTTGTCTCATCAGAGGCCCTCTGTAACAACACAGGGCAATCACAATATAACACAGTAAAACTAATCTTGAAGTCTGGGTAATGAAAGAAAGAAAATATTTTATACTGTTAAAGTTTTGTAATAACACAATGGTGAAAAGTGTTGAACTGTAAATCATTTTCATTTGTCTGGCTGATTGCTTAAAACTATATAATGCCATGGTATCCAATTAGAAGTCAACTATTTGTACGTTTTAAACAATGAAAAATGAAATAAAGACCTATAGCTACAAAGAGGAAACTCATTTATAAAATAAACATTTAGGACAAGGAAATTTCACATTTTTACTGTTAAACTCACCTCCAAGTTTGACAAATCCTAGAAAATTGCCACAACGTTTGCAAATTATCCTGTCTGTAGTGCAAAGTACAGCGCACGACTTGACATGTCTTGCACTTAACAGCATGTACAAATTACTGACCAAGCAGTCTTCAGGTCGTGGAGACAGACCAGAGACCTTGACCTTTCTCAGCTGACCTGGTAGTGTGCTCTCCCCTGAGTGATTGTGATGTGAATGGTCATGAGCCTTGCCATCTGATTGGTGATTGTGGCAAAACCAAATGTCAGCAAAGTCTGTCCAATTCTCTGACGGCAGAGGAAGAACTCTCTGAAAGTTACTGTGGGTAGAATTTCAATTCAATTATATACTCATACTAAACATATAGGTATAGCAATATACCGGCAAAGTAATTTATTGAATTCAAATATAGGTAATTACATCAAATATAACACATGCACAAGCTACGATTGTCTGCTTCACCACTGTGCACATGTGGATTAAACGAACAAACTGCTGAGCATGTTCTACAGGATTGTCCTCTGTATGACCAGTTAAGAAAGATATACTGGCCCAATGACTCAACACTAAACTCAAAGCTATATGGAGCTAAAGAGGAACTTCAAACAACAGTTGAATTCATCATGAGAACTCGTCTGACGGTGTAAACATCAAAGATGCGATCGCAAGAAGAAGAAGAAGACATCAAATATATGTTTAAGAAATGCATCATTCATCTTCATTACCCTTCCGCTTCGTTTCTACAGGATAGGGTTGCTGGCCCTATGCCCAAACCTCCTTTGTCATCTTTTAGAACATGCTTGGTAGGGTATAGTTATTATTCTTTGCTTCCCTTTTAGGCTCCTGTACCATATAAAAATGTATTACATACACATTTATGTTAGACAATGAACATACATGAATTCTGCCTTTAGCACACCGATTCCAATCTCAGATTCCTAACGGGAAATTATTGATATTGTATAACAGAATAAACATGAATAAAATCTTCCAAGTTTAATAATCAGAATGGCTATTTTGCTTATTTTCTAAACAACAACAATTTATGAATTATAAGTATTTTCTAAATAACACAAATTTACAAATTTAAAGTATGAAAGGTTACATATACAGTACATAATATGTTAGTTTAACATTTTTTTTTCTCTTTGTTACTTTATTAATTTACCTACAAATGCAACACAACTTTAAAAAAATATTTTTACCAGCTGGATTTCAAAATCTGGGCCCCACATCCAGCACAATAGCAATGAGACTGGCATGTTTTTATCTTGGACACCAAAAGTTCTTGGTTAGAAAAACGATAGTGTTGTGCTTTCATGTTGTTTGCATCACTTCCACTATTCTCACCTGCAGTCTAAGACAAAATACTATTATCAATATAATATCTAAAATGACAAAATGCTATTTTTGTTATAATGTCCGAATAGATCAAAATACTATTACCAGAGTAATGGCTGTCCCTTGGGGTCTCTGAAGACACACAAATAATAGGATTACAGCACATTCAGGCATTTGTAGCAGGCGACTAAAATGAGGTTGTGCAAGGGGCTGGCAACCTCATCATGTAAAACTAATTGCTAGAGAAACCGATGCTGCAAGAGCATGTGAATACAAGGGGACCAGCTTTGTAAGGAATGCAAAGGAAATGATGATGAGTACAATGTCTGACACGATAACATACTATAGTCAGGGTTGGTAGCGAATTTCTTCAAACATTTTCCAGGTCCAAGCGTATGATCTTCAAGGATAGGAGTAAGACTCTTTAACAGCGATGAACACACTATTTTCTTTAAACCACCAGCAACAACAACACAATAAAAACTAACTATTATGCTACGCATTTTATACAACAAAATTATACTGTAAACTTACCAAATGTAACAAATATTACTCCACCTCACAAGACTTCTTATGAATCTCCATAAATGCATTGAGAAAAAAGCTTTTTCGCTAGTGGATTTCCACTATCTAAATCAAACACATATTTAAATAGAAGCATCTTAAAGTTCATTGTACGTTTCATAAACAGACTGCTTCATAATCTGAACCACTTGAAATAATATACTGTTTTTTTTACATTATCTACAAATTTTCTTTCCACTTTTAGAAGTCTTTTCTTTTCAGCTCGAATGGTTTTTCATCAATTTGTTTGTCAACAGCTTTACTCCCCTCTTCTCTTTCTCATTTCTGCAAGCTATTTGATAAGCAATAATTGATATCTTGCACACTGTTATTATGTTTCTGTTGCTCAGCATTATGCTCTGGCTGTCAAGTTAAATCATGTATCTGTTATAGGCACTACTAACACTAGCCAACATTTTAGGGGTGATTTTGATGGTTTTGATTCCTCCTATATTTTCAGAATTAAGGTTCTTTCTACCATATTGCAATCTTCCATCTCTTTGCTAAATTGAAAACCTCTTTTTGACACTTGCTGCCCATGAGACAAAATCAGTATTAGTTGTATCACTTTCCAAATATGTTAAAAATAAATAAATAAAACATTTTTTAAAGCAACAATAAAGAACAATAACTGTTACGCTACACATTTAATACAACAAAATTAAACAGACAACTGAAACAAAGTAACAAAATACTCTACAACATGGCACTTCTAATGAATTTCCATAAATGTGCTGAGAACCAAGCTCTTTACCTTGTAAATGTTTACCATCTAAATCAAAGAATCATCTTAATACAGAAGCATCTTATAGATCAATGCACACTTCCTAACAGATCATGTTCATAATCTGAACCACTTGAAATAAGCCTACTGTTAATTTACACTAATGTGGAACTGGTTACAAGAACCAGACAAGTGTAAGATTTACACTAATGTGGAACTGGTTACAAGAACCAGACAAGTGTAAGATTTACACTAATGTGGAACTGGTTACAAGAACCAGACAAGTGTAAGATTTACACTAATGTGGAACTGGTTACAAGAACCAGACAAGTGTAAGATTTAGACTAATGTGGAACTGGTTACAAGAACCAGACAAGTGTAAGATTTACACTAATGTGGAACTGGTTACAAGAACCAGACAAGTATAAGATTTAGACTAATGTGGAACTGGTTACTTCTTCTTCTTCTTCTTGCGATCGCATCTTTGATGATTACACCGTCAGACGAGTTCTCATGATGAATTCGACTGTTGTTTGAAGTTCCTCTTTAACTCCATATAGCTTTGAGTTTAGTGTTGAGTCATTGGGCCAGTATATCTTTCTTAACTGGTCATACAGAGGACAGTCCTGTAGAACATGCTCAGCAGTTTGTTCGTTTAATCCACATGTGCACAGTGGTGAAGCAGACAATCGTAGCTTGTGCATGTGTTTATTCAGTTTGTTATGCCCTGTCCTGAGTCGAAAAATAGTTATCTGTCCCTGCCGGTCAAGAGTGTGATAGTCGTCTTTGGGTTGGTTCTGTTCTCTTCTGATAGTCTGGATAGCTCTCTTTTTCTCAAAGTATGTGACTTCATTATCTTCTTGTTCACATTCTCCTCCCTTTTTTGCAAGTTTATCTGCCTTTTCATTTCCGGGTACACCACAATTAGATGGTACCCACTGAAGTATGGTTCTCTTTTTGGCAGCTACCTTGTTTAGTTCATTTCTCAGATGCGGGAGTTTACCACCCTTGAGAGCTTGCAGGACAGACAGTGCATCTGTGAGGATGACTACCTGGTGGCAGTCAGAGTTGGTGTTATAAATCATATTTGCAGCTTGCTCTAGAGCTTGAACCTCAGCTGTATAGTTGGAACAGAATTTACCAGTGGGAATGTGCCTAGTCTCATAGTGGTTGTCAGGATATGAGATAAAGATACCGGCACCTCCATTCCTAACAGCATTAGTTGCTGATCCATCTGTATAGGCATGTATCCATGATTGATCGGGATAGCTTTCTTGGATCATACTCAATGTAGCAGTTCGTTTTTTGCAGATCATTATACTCACATCCACTTGTGAGACCACTGACTGATGTATTAATTTGGAGGGCACTGCTGGCCTGCTCCCATGGTACAGGGTGGGCTTCAGTGGTGTTGTCTTCATGGATAGGTCTTCTTGATGCTGTCTTATAAGTCTTTTCCCCCGATGCACAAAGCTGCTACGCTTTAGACGTCCCAATGCCAGATCATCTAGTCTTGCCTTCATTGGGTGCATTGGCATACTATTGTACTTTTCCATCTGGATCATGGTTTTTGTGTCTCTTCTATGGGACAATGTCTGTAATCCAGCAACCTTCTGCATCTCTGTTATTGGTGTAGTTTTCATGGCTCCTGTAATGAGCCTGAGAGCTTGATTTTGCACCTTGTACAAAGACTGCAGATGTGAGTTAGCAGCTGATGACCATGCTGCTGAGCTAAACTCTAAGTGTGGTCTTATTACTCCATTATAAATCTTCTTTAGATTTCGTTCATTTGCTCCCCAGTTGGTACCTGCTAATTTTCTGAGTATGCCTAGTCGTCTTCGGGCCTTTCCTTCTGCATTTTCAATATGCTTATTCCATGTAAGCCTTTGGTCAAATGTCACCCCAAGATAGGTGGGGTAGCTTTCTTCCTTGATCACGGTTGTCCCTAGGTGTATGTTAGCTGATTTGTCCTTGGGGGCAAGGGAGAACAGTGTTGTGGAGGTTTTGTCTGTGTTTATTGTGATAAGCGATTTCTCTGCCCATGACACTAGCATGTCTGCTGCCCGCTGCATTCTATAATTTGCTGTGGTGACATTTTCATCAGCGCACCAGAGTACTAGGTCATCTGCATATAAGGCAGCTTTAACTCCTGCAGGGAGATCTTTCACCAGGTCATTGATGTAAACCAGGAAGAGTGTTGGGGAAATTACTCCTCCTTGAGGTACCCCCTGATGGAGCAACACTTTTCTGCTCTGCAGACCGTCAAGAGTGACTCTAGTTCTCCTGTTATGCAAGTATGACTGGATCCATTTCATCATGTTGCCTTGGATTCCACTTCTCCTAAGTTTTGCAATGAGGCCATCTTTCCACACCTTGTCAAAGGCCTGCTTGAAGTCGACCCAGATCGTTAGGACCTTTTTCTTCTCCTGGAAGGCATCTTCTATTGCTTGAGACAAGTAAGTAACTTGGTCTTCTATACTGTAGCATTCTCTAAATCCAGCTTGTTCCGGCACCAGGATCTGCTCAGACTCTAAATACCATTTCAATCTGTGGTTGACTATTCGCTCCATAGTCTTCCCAACACAGCTTGTGAGACTGATTGGCCGGTAACTTGCAGCCTCGGTCTTACATTTCCCTTTCTTTAGTATGGGTATTGTGATGGCTTCTCTTCATACTTGGGGTACCGTTCCTTTCAACCAGCTGTGGTTGAATATCTCAAGCAGTTTTGTCTTTGCTGCTGAGCTCAGATTTACTAGCATTTCGTTGCTGATTTTGTCTGGGCCGGGTGACTTTTGAAACTTAAGCTTGGAAATAGCCTTCTGTAGTTCTCCTAGTGTGATGGGTTCCCTCATTGGGGCAGGAGTATCTGTCTGTCCCATGGTTGCCAGTATTTCTTTTCTTATCTCTCTCTGATGATCTATGTTAATGGGTAAGTTGCTTTCTGAACTGTATCTTCTAGCAAACAAGTCTGCAGCTTGTTTTCCTCTGAAAAGTTTGCCACCTTCATCCAATGTGATAGTCTGCCTAGGTGAGGAACGCTCTTCATTTAGAGACTTGACTAATCTCCAAAGTTTCCTGCCGTCTTTCTCAAGGTTCAGCGATGCCGTTTTAGTTCTCCAGCTTTTCCGTTTTTCTTCTAGCTTTGTTCTCTGAAACTCTGCTACAGCCTTTTTCCATTTGTTGTGAGTTTCAAGTGAAGGTTGAGACTCTGCGTCCTTTCTAGCCCTGTCCATAGCTTCCTGACGTTCTTGGAGTGTGCTGGACCAGTATGGTATGTAGTTACGCCGGCATCCTTTGGGAATGGTTTCTTTTGCAGCTTGTAGTATGCATCTGTTGAAGTCTTTTACCACTTCATTAATGTCTCTGTTCTGTACCTTGAGGGTAGACAGCAGCATGTTCACCTGATGCCTGAATAAACCCCAGTTGGCTTTTTTGTAGTTCCATCTTGTAATGGCTGGGCCTGTACTGAGAGTTGCATTCTGGACAGTAAGAAAGATTGGGCGATGGTCGCTTCCCCCTAGTTGGTCTCCTACTTCTCTACTAATAGATCCAGCTATATCTGGTGTGGAGAAGGCAAGATCTGGTGTTGAAGTTGTGTGCCATCCTCTGGAGTAGAAGGTAGGAGTATCTGTGGCATTATTGACTAGGATTAGAGAGTGATCATCTTGCCAAGTTTCAACCTCTTCACCTCTGTGATCCAAATGGTTATAGCCCCAGCTCTGGGAGTGGCTATTAAAGTCTCCAACTGCTATAAAGTTGGTGGCTGGTACCTGTATAGAGCTGAGACTCAGGGGTTTGTTGTTCGGACAGTAATAGTTCAGGAGTTCTATTTCCATCTTGTCTACCTTTATCTGCAACAGCTGATATTCTGCTCCATCCATGAAGGTTTTCCTTTCGTGTGCAGGAATGTTATTCCTTACAAGAGTAAGTACTCCTCCTTTTCGTCTATCTTTTCTGTCGGATCTGAAGCATTGATATCCCCTTATTTTAAAGGTTTGATCTGCTTTCAAGTGAGTCTCTTGGATACAGCAAACACTGACTTGCTTCTCATACAAGATGTTTTCCAGCTCTGTCTTTTTGCTGTATCCAGCCTGCTTGCTGTTCACTCCCTCTGCATTCCAGTGCATCATGACAAGTGGCACTCTGGGTTACTCTTTTTCTGTTTTGTTTTGGTCAGTAGTTCTCCTCCGCCGTCTGCTGACTCCACAAGACGGTCTAGAGGGTCCTCCAGTAGCTGAGGGTGGGCTCTGTCGAGGCTCAGAGCCCGGCACTGCACCTGCCTGGTGGATCTCCACAGGGCGAGCACCAGTACGAGATTTATTTGACGGTGTACTCTCCATAGAAAAAAAAAAAGCGAGTTGCGTGATACTGTGGTTTCCGGTGCGCCTTCTGGCCCAGTATCTATGACTTTAGCACCTGTTCAACGGGAGAGTGGGCTCATCCCTAATCTGTTTATGTTCCCAGTAGTAGACTATTCGCAAGCAGCCTGGGGGTGTCACTGCTCTGCGCGGACCTTGTTTACCGAGGCGGCGTCCGAGCTCGTATGGTGAAAATATGGTTGCATTATCTTCAAAATAGCCCTGTCTTTCCCATGGCTTTTCTGCCATCCTGCAACTTTGAGTTAGGGAGTTCTGAGCTCCAGTCTCTTTCCCAGGCATTTTATCCTGGCCTGGCACGCATCCAGAGGACCCCACTTCTGGTTCTAAGTTAGCAGTTGGGGATAGGTGGGGTAGCACACTGTGCATTCCCCGTCATCCAGGGGGCTCTCCAACTATGCAGAGCTTGCACAATGCTGTGCTCTGGTTCTGGGCTCACCCAAGGAATCCTCACGTCCTGCACAGAGCCACTTCCAGATACCCACCACCTGCCAACCCTCCATTGTAGAAATCTCCTGCATGCGGCCATCCAGTCAAGAGCCAGTATTAAGTCTGGTGCCCAAGTGATCCCCCCAAGCTCAGTGTGCAATGCTGGGTTCTCATCATGCTGCAACACAGGAGGGATTGTGATGCTCAGCCATCTCTCTCAACTCTGCACCGATAAGTGACATCGGGGACTGTAACTGTCTTTTTCTCTTGTTGAGGTGATCACTGGCCCAAGACAGTATACTTGTTGTTAGATGTGTAGTGCGAGCGTATGATGAACTGAGTGTGGGTGCGAATGAAGGCGCGAATGTGTTTAGGCTCGTATATATGAAGACCCTGCAACCCATACTCTCACATGCAGTAGTCAAGGATGCTTGGACACTGCAGGCATGTTTCAAAACATTTATTGACGAGAACACACATAGTATCAACAGGAACAGTCAGTGTAACAAGGTCATGCTGACCTGAAATCGATAGGTATACAGTTGGCATTCAAAAAAGTAAACATCGGAATAGACGTGCATGGTCAATAGCAAAGTTCTTCAATAATGACAGTTCGTAGCGTCGCCCTTGGCATCTCTGACTAAACGCGTCAGATGCCTTAGTCACTTTGACACATAGGTGCAACTTGGCATTCCCCGCCAATTGCACATTATCAGGCTGTAGTATAATAGCCGAAAGCACAGGCCTCGTTCTGACGTCGGCTGTGTACTTCTGTTAAATAGGTTATCATCAACCCTGCAGTAATGCTTATTGTAGATATAAATCCCGCCAATCTGCGGTTCCCACAATATATCTTCGTCACTGGATTTCTGGACAATATAAAGACTAGCAGTCTTGGATGGCTACCTCGAGCACAAATATATAAGTTCTGAAATATATAGGATCGGTGAGCTGCAGTTCACACTAAGTAATCCTTTTACATGTTCTGCCACCGAAAAGCGTAATAATGCATAAAGGTCGGTATTACCTGGAAAATGAATCCTCAGAACATAACAAGGAATTCTGTCGTCATCCCGACGCACAGAGATTCACTGGGGAAAACTGCCATAGCAGTTACTTCGAAGATTCTCCCCGAAAAAACAATGGACTCTTGGTCCCTTCAGAAAAACAGGACCTTCCCGGCTTGCCGGAAGTATACTCTCTCCCGCTTAAAAAAACCTTCCCATAGGCCTACGCCCGAACTGTCAACCTTTTGACCCTAAAGGTCAAAACACAATGAATGAATAAACAAGGGAAGACAATCCCTAATCAACCTGACATCGCAGGTAAAGACACAATTATACTTATGATAAAACATAGGCAAATAACTTGATAGATGACTCCGTCGAAAATGACAGCAACAGGGACTTAACTGTGTCTCAGTACTGGGAGGCCCCGTTTCCGGGTACACCACACACAGCCAATTGAGGCAACGGTCGCCGTGGGCATGTCTTCAGTGGGGAAGTTGTGGAGTCTTCCTGTCCATGTTCTTGCACATCCTAACACTGCCCGCAAGACATCGGAGGTTTGGAGAGTGGCCTTCTCTGCTTTTTTGAGCCGGGGTGGGCTCCCCGGGCAAGTCTCGATGGGGATCGGGACGTGTCCACGCGCCAGTGGGCCCAGCATCGGCCGCATCTGTTGGAGGACTTGCTCTGCCAGGTTTGAGTTAGTAAATTCCAACTTTGTCATCTTCTTGGCATTGTGATGCTGGGGTGCCTGTGGATTTCCTAACGCCCCGGGTAGAAGCCAGAAGTGTACTGTGCCAGCTCTGGGGGGAGATAAAGGGGGTGTTTCTGCGTCTCCTTGTGATACGTAGCCAAGGTAGGGCTCACAGTGCTCTTTCCCCGCCACCAAATTGCCTGCTGGTTATGCCGAGTTCTCCGAGGCTCTAGGCATGTGACCAAGAGTTGAAGGCAATAGGATCGTCACGTCCTGAGTCTCTACGCCTGTACGATGGGTTCCGATCTTCAGGGAGCAGTCCACACTCGTTCCCACTCCCAAGACTTGTTCAGTATCCATCTGGCTCCTTCCCACCCACAGAGGGCGTGTACGGTGTAGTGCACCGGTTTTATTATCGAGGTTTGCTCCTCTAGATCCGTTGTGTTTAGCCTGAGGATTCGCACCCTCAGTTACCAGGACTACCTCGAGGAGGGTGTGGCTCTTCACCACGCACAACGATCTTCTAATGTGGAACTGGTTACAAGAACCAGACAAGTGTAAGATTTACACTAATGTGGAACTGGTTACAAGAACCAGACAAGTGTAAGATTTAGACTAATGTGAAACTGGTTACAAGAACCAGACAAGTGTAAGATTTACACTAATGTGGAACTGGTTACAAGAACCAGACAAGTGTAAGATTTACACTAATGTGGAACTGGTTACAAGAACCAGACAAGTGTAAGATTTACACTAATGTGGAACTGGTTACAAGAACCAGACAAGTGTAAGATTTATACTAATGTGGAACTGGTTACAAGAACCAGACAAGTATAAGATTTAGACTAATGTGGAACTGGTTACAAGAACCAGACAAGTGTAAGATTTACACTAATGTGGAACTGGTTACAAGAACCAGACAAGTGTAAGATTTACACTAATGTGGAACTGGTTACAAGAACCAGACAAGTGTAAGATTTAGACTAATGTGGAACTGGTTACAAGAACCAGACAAGTGTAAGATTTACACTAATGTGGAACTGGTTACAAGAACCAGACAAGTGTAAGATTTACACTAATGTGGAACTGGTTACAAGAACCAGACAAGTGTAAGATTTAGACTAATGTGGAACTGGTTACAAGAACCAGACAAGTGTAAGATTTACACTAATGTGGAACTGGTTAAAAGAACCAGACAAGTATAAGATTTAGACTAATGTGGAACTGGTTACAAGAACCAGACAAGTGTAAGATTTACACTAATGTGGAACTGGTTACAAGAACCAGACAAGTGTAAGATTTAGACTAATGTGGAACTGGTTACAAGAACCAGACAAGTGTAAGTAGAAAAAGAGATAGGAAGAAGACATGGGCAATGGACAGGACACACATTGAGGAAATCTGTTGATAGCATTATAAGGTTGACTTCATTCTGGAATCCCCAGGGTATGAGGTATATGGAAACCAAAGAACACACTGAGAAGAGCATTGGAGACAGGCATTAATGAGATTAGGAAAACATGGAAAGACCTTCACCGGATGGCACAGTAGACCTATATAAAGATTTGGCATAAGGCTGTTGAAGGTCTATGCTCCTTGTAGGACTGAAGGGTGATGATGCTGAATTTACATAATATACAAATAATGATGCAACTGAAGGAATATGCCTTCACACTAGGTCAGACTGTTTAACCTCGCATGGCTGAAGGCAAAAAGAAAATCAGAAGGGTCACTATAAGAGACTTGTTCACCAACGATGCTACAACTGTCTATCAAAGTCAACAGGAGCTCCAGAGCTTGATGAATCGCTTCTCTCAAGCACGCAAGGACTTTGGCCTCACAATAAGTCTAATGAAAACAAAAGTGCTGGGTCAGGATGTGGATTTTGCATCAGTTATTACTATCGATAACAATGAATTGGCAGTGGTGCACCACTTCACATACTTGGGGTCTAACATCAACGACAAACTCTCTCTGGACAGCCGCATTGGCAAGGCTGCAGCCAATGCAAAGAAAGAAAGAAGGCTCAATACTTTCCATCTACGGTGTCTAAGCCACATCCTTAGCATTTTGTGGAAGGACAAAGTGACAAATGTCAAGGTGCTGTCACGTGTTGGCCTTCAAAGCATGTATAAACTGCTTAGACAGTGCAGACTATGCTGGCTTAGCAATGTTCGCCGCATGGAAGATGGTTGCATCTCCAAAGAAATTTTCTATGGGCTTTAATTCATTTATTTAACAGTCACATGAGAATAGAAACCTACCCACCACAAAAATATTTATAGAATGTGTGATTCCTATATACACATAGGACAGTCGGGTGACCACCACAGCTGAGGTTCAAAGATGTGTGTAAGAGAGACATGAAGGCATTGGACATAAATCCAGCAACCTGGGAGGATGAAGCTGCCAATCACACCAAGTTTAGTTTTTTTTTAAAGAGAGTTAAACCCAAATATTACAGTGGGATTACAAAAGAACTCTTCTTCTTTTAAATTAATAAGACAAATATCCTGTTTAGCCTCTGATAGGTTATCAATAAGGTACATAGTGTCTATTACTTTAGGTAGTATATTTAGTTTCTTGGTACTGCTCATTTTACATATCCTTCCGTCATTTATTGACTTACTGTATAAGTGAAAATTTGTAACAGCATATCTGTAAGCCATTAATCAACAAACAGTATAAAATATCGACAATTTAGGTTCTTTGGATACATAATGAGAAGAAAAAAATTAAAAACCAACTTTAGCATTAGAAGAAAATAAGGAAATGTGGAAAGAGATGGAAAGAGATGAAAACAAATAAGGAGGTCCTAGAAAATCTAGGTATGAAAAGAGAACTAATGAGGGAGGTCAAAGTTCGGCAGCTAAAATACTTTGGCCACATAAAAAGGCATAACACCTCGCAGAAGACCATAACAGAAGGGAGAGTTGAAGGCAAACGTGCAAGGGGAAGACAGCGCTATAAGTGGGAAGATAACATTAAAAGATGGACAGGAAAGAGTCTATCAGAGTGCATCACCAAGACAAGAGACAGAAGACGTTGGAGATCCATTACAGCCAACCTTCGTTGTGGAGATGGCAACTGATGATGAAGGAAATGTCCTGGGAAAGAAAAAACTACATACACGGCATCAGATGAAAATTTATACTGAACTTATTCAAGACATAAAAGACAATAGGAAATGGAGACATAATCAATGACATGTGTCAGACATTACACTGTGATAAATTAAAACATAGCAACCAATAAGTTTCATTGCTTCTTGTCTTAACTGTATGAGATTTTGAGCAATCTGTTGAATACCTACATCTTAAGAACTTCCAACTTTTTTGTACATTTATTATTTAGTGCTCACATTTCTATTATGGAGCCGCGGTAGCATAGTGGTTAGTGCACTGGCTTCCTAGCGCAGTGGTCTATGGTTCGATCCCCAGATGAGGTGGGATTTTTTTAGGCCACAAACGGCTCCTGGGTCGACCTAGCCCCAATTGGGTACCAGAGCAACTCTGGGAAGGTTAAGGCGGCCGGCGTGATGCCGACCACATCACCCCTAGTGTGCCGACGGTCATGATAATATGGGCCTAACACCATATTCCCAATATGCCTCAATGGGCGTGTAATGGGTTCCTTTACCTTTTTTACATTTCTATTCTATATATGAGAGTAGACCTGGCCTGACTTCTGACAAGTGTGGTTCTTGTTTTGGCAGAATGGCTCTTGGTAGTTATTAGCAATGAACAAGTAATTATTATTCTAATAACCCTTCTCAATCAATACCCTTTAGCTCCCCAAGGAGCATAGGCCTTCAACAAACACAAGCCAAGTCTTCCTGTCCTGTGCCTTCCGCTCAAGTTCTTTCCATTTTTCCTCATCCTTTTCACCTCTGTTTCCAGTTCTCTTCTCCATGTGTTTTTTGGTTTTTCTCTGCCTCTCTTTCCTTGTGGATTCCAGAACAAGGACTGCCTTGTAATGCTATCAACAGGTTTCCTCAATGTGTGTCCTATCCATCACCAGCGTCTTCTTCTCAACTCTTGTTCCACTGGCACTTGTCTGATTCTTGTCATCAATTCCACATTTGTGACTTTGTCATACCATTTCAGTCCTTCTATTCTACGCAATCACCCGTTTATAAAAGTCTGTAGCTTTTTGGTTGTTGTTTTTGTTGTTCTCCATGTCTCAGAGCCATACAATAGAACTGACTTGACATTTGAGTTGAAGATTCTTATTTTCGTGTTGGACTTGATTTCTCTTGTTCTCCATATGTTTCCCAATGCAATAAAGCTCCTCTTGCTTTTTGTATTCTTAGTTTGATATCACTGTCTGTCCCTCCAACTTTGTCTATATTGCTTCCAAGATATGTGTACGATTCTACATCTTTTAGTGGTGTTTCTTCAAGTTCAACCTTGTTATCATTTCTTGCATTTATTCTCATAATCTTTGCCTTTTCAATGTGTATTTTCAGGCCCACTTGTTGTGACCTCTCATTGAGAATTTTCATTTTCTCTTGCATTTGATTTTGGTTATGGGACAGGTATAGTGGTGAATTCCATTCCAGTCTTTGTTCAACTATTATTCTCTTACTTACTTAGTCGTTCCCCTTCTACCATGAGGTGTAGAGGTAAAACTATTATTCTCAATGTGGCTATCTGGTCTGTACAGGATCTGTTTTGTCGAAAACCTTCTTGTTAATCTCTCAGTTGCTTGTCTATGGACTCTTTTAATCTCTCAAGGATGATTCTGATTAATACTTTTCCTGACACTGATAGTAACATTATTCCTCTATAATTTGTGCACTATTGTAAATTTTCCTTCTTAGGCAACTTGACCAGATAACCTTCCTTCCATTCTGCTGGTATTTCCTCTCTCTTCCAGACTTTGCCAAGTACTTTATATAAAATCTCTGTAGAGGAATCAATATCTGTTTTGATGGCCTCTGCTGGAATGCAATCTGGACCAGCTGCTTTTCTATCTTTCAGAAGCTTTATGGCTTTCTTTATTTCTTCTCTACTTGGTCGTTCACAGCTGATTTGTAGCTCCTCTTCTGCTGGCTGGATGTCTGGGGGATTAGTTGGAGATGGTCTATTGAGAAGTTCCTCAAAATGTTCTGTCCATCTCTTCATTTGTTCTTGTATATTACTAAGCAATTTTCCATTTCTTATCTTTTATGAGGCCATTTGCCTGCTTGTATTTCCTTGTTAGCTTCTTTGTGTTGTTGTACAGGTCCCTCATATTTCCTTTGACTGCAGTTTCCTCTGCTTCCCTTGCCAAATCATCAATATATTTCATCTTGTCTCTTTTGATGTTTCTTCTTATTTCTTTGTTTGCTTCTATGTACACTTCATGAGCCTTGGCTTTGGAACTTCTGGTTTTGCTTCTATTTAAATCTGCTTTCTTGTTTTTCCTGTCTTCTATCTTACTAATGGTTTCTGTTGTTATCCATGCTTTGTGCTGATGTTCTCTTTTTCTCAGTACTTCTTCACATGTCTCATTCCATATACTTTTTACTTGTTGCCAGTAATAACCCTTCTCAGTAGCAATGAATCAGTTTGACTCTATAAAATATAACATTATCTGTTTCAGGTTCAACATCTTTCAGAAACCCAAGGAACACATAAAGAACAGAACTGGAGACTGACATGAAGGGGGTGATGAAGACATGGAAGGACACTGAGCAGATGGCATCAGATATTGAGTCTGACATCTGCAAAAGAGATCAGCAGTTAGGCACAGTACATAATGCTTTTAGTAATAATATGGCAATCATTTTTATATTAACACCCGGCTCATCTTTTGATACAAACAGCAGCTCACATACAAGTGAATTAACAAAATTTTTTTGCCTGAACATGAACAAAATGCACAAAGTGAGCTCATAAAATAAATGTGACACAAGCAAACATACACATTCTGCTTGGAGTGTCAGGTGTAGCTCCAACTGGCTGGTCCATCGAAGTCCACGGCAAGTCTGTGGTTTTAATGTCAAACTTTCTATATTAAAAACTACCACTGATTCTTTTGTCTCCACAGTAATTGTATGGGTTTCAATGGTAATTCTTGGTGATGCTGCTATTACAGATCTGAAAAGAATTTGTGGAAACTGAGAAGCTGATATAGCTCTGGGATACAAGTCTCACATATGAACATGTACAGCAATTGTGTGGCAAAGTAGCTGGATAATGCCCTAGTATCACATACAGAGAAAAAGAGGTTTCTAGGCGTATTGCTGCATATTTAAAAAATAAAAAACAAAGAAAGAAAGCTGTGACTGTTTAATCTATTTTTTCTATAATAGAAAAAAAATTAAAAAGTTGAACTGGTGAAAAATATAAATAAATTGTTAGATATAAGAAAAATATTTTAAGCTCTGTTGTATCATTAATTACTTTGCTACTTTTTTTTCAGGGTTTTTATCTGTTTTTACTTTCATGCACACTGGTCTCTGAAAAAGTCTTATGGCCATACCATCGGTAATTTTGTCTTTGTGACAATAAAAATGCTGTATACATTACAGACTCAACTTAACTTAAACTAAGACTTGTAATTTTCAAACTGTTAGCTAAATCTTAGTTTTTGTTTAAAGTAATAATAGTAAAAATTTGTAATGCCAAAGAAAACTGTGTTTCCAAGCTATGGACAGTAAAAGCGCTTTAAAAATAAGACATTTCAAAGAAATCAGATTCTTGTCCACTTTTATTTGTTTCAGCCCATTCCTCTGTAAAACCACGCCTCTCTTGACTCCAAAGACCATCTTATTCATTTACAGACTATCACAATCTGCTTCCATATGTATGACAAGATCAGGTCTCTGTAAAAAATTAAGAACTCTCTTTCTAACTACTATTGACAGAGTTGTTTCATAAGTCGCTCTTCATTTTCTGAAGTGCTTTTTTTACTTTCATTATTCATTTTCTGCTCTTTTAGTTTTAAACTGCAGAGGTGCATCTTTCTTCAAATACTTTTAGTAGTTTGGGTATATAAATCTGTGAACTTTTTTCAAAACTGTGAGATGTAGCAAGACTTTGGATAATGCTGTTTCTTGGGTGAAATGATGAAAAGCGGGCCGTGTATTTGATAAAGCCTAAAAAATAAATAAGAGATGCAGTAATAAGGGGTAAGAGTCAGCATTACTAAACCTAACCCTAACCTAAATGTTAACCATGTGGCCACTCATTTGGATGGCACTAAAGAACACGCCCTACTCTTCTTCATTTCGACCCTGTTTCTCTGAAGTGCTTCTTCTACTCATCTCATCTCATCTCAACCCGTCATAGGTCGTAGGGGTGCCATGGTGGAAGCATCAGCAGACAGGGTCCTCCACTGCTCTCTATCCTCAGCAATGCGTACAACTGTGGAAAAACCATGTCCTGCCCATTCTTTGATGTTATCAGCCCAGGATTTTCTTTGTGTTCCTCTTCTCCGTTTACCTTCGACTGTTCCCTGGAGGATCGTTTTCGAAAAGGAGTCACGACAAGTTACATGCCCAAACCAGGCAAGCTTTCGACGTTTCACTACTGACAAAAGTGGTTCTTGGTGGCCTGCATAGGTGTTTATTTTCTCTCTAACATAGACATTTGTTTTGTGCTCTTTATAGCGAATGCGCAAAATTCTTCTATAACATTTATACTCGAAAGCCTAAATTCTTCGCTCCGTATCTGCAGTGAGTGTCCAGCCCTCACATCCATACAAGAGAATAGATAATACAAGTGATTTGTATAATTTGATCTTCACAGGAAAACTGATGTTACTTTTCCAGATCACATTCAGCGTTGTCACGGCAGCTGAGGCCATCTCAAGTCTTGTCTTGATTTCTTTACTTGATCTTCCATCACTACATATAGTGGACCCCAGATATTTAAAGGTGTTAACTTCTTCTAACGTTTGCCCATTTAACGTAATGTTGGTCGGAACATGTTTCTTATGGCTATTCACCAATATCTTGCTTTTTTCTATATTAATTTCCATCCCATACGTTCTTGTTACTTTCTCCAGTCTAGAGGTAAGGTCTTGAAGTTCTGATTCTGTTCCAGCTATAAGATCGATATCATCAGCAAAACGTAGATTGCAAAGAGGTCGGCCTCCAATCGATATGGTTGTTTTATAATCGTAGAGAGCCTCCTGCATAATATGTTCTAGATATATATTAAAGAGCACTGGGGACAGTATACATCCCTGGCGAACTCCTAGTTGTTTTGAAAAATTCTCCAATTCAATGTCATTGCTTGCAAAAACAGCACTGCTTGCGTCCGTGTACTTCTTCTACTACTTCTGTCTTAATGATATTTAGGCTCTAAGACCTTCATCGTTACTTTGCTATTTTCTTGGAATCTATTTAAATGTAAAAGTGGCGGGAAGTCTGGTCACTTAAAACTAAGATGAATCAGAATTATAGGCCCTAATGTCGACTGAACTGTGTGGACACGCGGAAATCAGTAGCCTATTTACCTTGGCAATTCTAGCAGAATGTTTACCACCGAGAGCAGAGGCTTAAATTCGGCTCGTAACTTGATAGTTGGGGGCGTTTCTGTTGTCATGTTTCATCGCTTCGTGACATATACCAACTTTGTTTAGGCCTAATAAATGGGAGACGAATAATTTTACAGTTTGGTTATTTTCTAATACCAATATTCTGATTATATTGGTAAGCAGCGCTAGCAGTTTAATGCCTCAGTGCATGCTTAGTGGCTGCTATTGCCCCTTTAATTTTGAAGAGCTCTTTGTGCTGCATGCATGTGTGTATACATGGCATTCGTGTGTGTATTCATTTATTCGTTACCCATCAGCTTCCCACGGAACATATGTCTTCAACACACTTATACCAAGTCCTACTGTCATATCTCCTGCCATTAGTTCGAGGTATTTCCATGTCTTCCTCATCCCTTGCATTTGTTTCGCTCTCTTTTCCGTACCGTATGTTTTTCGGTCTCACTCTATCACTGTCACCCTGGGAATTTCAAAACAAGGTCTGTCTTGTAATGATATCAACAGGTTTCCTCAATGTGTGTCCTATTTATCGCCAGCGTCTTCTTCTGCTCATCTCGTGTTCTGCTGTCACTTGTCTGGTTCTTGTCATGTCCATATTAGTGATCTTGTCATCAGTTCTACATTGGTGATGAACTTGTCATCAGTTCCTCACTGGTGATCTTGTCATCAGTTCTACATTTTGTAATCTTGTCATCAGTTCCATATTGATGATCTCGTCATTAGTTCCATATTAGTGATCTTGTCATCAATTCCATATTAGTGATCTTGTCATCAGTTCCGTATTAGTGATCTTGTCATCAGTTCCATATTGGTGATCTTGTCATCAATTCCATATTAGTGATCTTGTCATCAATTCCACATTGGTGATCTTGTCATACCATTTCCATCATTCTATTCTTTTTTTTTTTTTAATTAATGAAAAATATCCCGTTCAACCTCTGATGGGTTATAATTAGGATATATATTGTTTTCAATTTCAAATAATATGAAAAACTGCCGATATGAGAAAGTGGCATCACATTTGTCAAATCATTGTAAATAGGGACAATCACAATAGTGTTTATACGTTAAAAAAAAAAAAAACAACAACAAACAAAATCAAGAAAAAACTCTGAACAAGAATAATATTAAAGTGAAGGGTTGTAAAGGCCTGGCGGTTCCAGTTATATAACTGACTTTAACAGATATTTAATTGACTTTCATCTGTTAAAAGTCATAAGCATTGTAAGAACAGCACCAGACCTTCACATTCCCAGCCACTATATATTAGCATTTGTTCGTGTTAAATAGTGTTTGACTATGTTATGCAGTTCCCTAGGTCTGTCCGCTCTTAACACCTCTTCTATATTTATAGGTAAGTTGGATGCTTGCAAATAATCTAATATTGGTATTCTCATTTGTTCATACCTCTTACATTTTAACAAGAAATGTTCTATATTATTGTCTTGAAGACATACTGCACAGTAAGGTTCTTCTATTCTAAAATAGCCTTTTCCCAGCTGCAGTCTGCGCAAGCACCCATTTATGAAAGTGTTTATGTGTGAATGCGGAAAAATATATGTGTCTACTGTGACGTATAATGGAAATGTAGCCTACAGTATCCGGCAGTCTTTCGTGACCTCGTGGAGATCTATGATTCGTTAACAAAGTCAAGCATTTGACAGCCTGCATTACTCACCTTTAATCCCCGCCTCTTTTCCTTGAGACATAAACAGACAAATTACCAACTTCCGCGACCTGCCATCCTAACGGGGAGCGAAATCTGGTTTGTTTACCTGAGTTTCTCATGCGAGCTGATCTGTCAATCATCAGAAATCAGACAGATGCACGTGGAAACATCGGACCTCTTTTGAAGTAGCCTCAAGGGCTAAAACAAATTCCCCGAGAATCATCTGATGTTCGTACATACAGGGAGCGATAACTCTGTGATCTCGAGTAGCGGGCAAAATCTAAGGAAACCCGTTACCCGGTTTACATCTCTGTTGTCGATTTAATATGTTGAAACAGAGCGACCATAAAGCCTTTTATCTTGGGAAACGTAGCTTCTGATTTCTCTGCTACGCACAAGTGTGAAAATTAGCATCCTCTGGAGAGCAGATAACCGACATGGTATATATATATACTGCGGCTTCTCAAATCAGTTATCAGTTGTCGCTAAGAATTTTTCAGAGAGTCTAAACACGTCATCTAGAACCATTGTGAATAGATGTGTTAATAGTTTCATGGGGATTTCATTCGGATTTTCTGGTAATATAAATTTGTGCTTAAACGTGTTAAAGTGTTAAAAGTTTACCATTATAATTCACTTAAAGTCTAGCTGTTAAAGACCAGTGGAAAATAACGCGTAGCTATTTGTGTACCGGTCGTTCAGTTTAATGATAATTTTACCACCCGCTTCCTCACACAGTAGAGACGGTTTAGTTGACTACTTATTACACTAGGCGCGACGGATAATTGACAGAATAGAATTCGCGTTATATTTCATTGTGTGTAATTTTAGTAAGTGACTGCTATTTAAATACCATACGACGACCCACCTACGCCGACCCTCTAATAGCTATTTAGCGACAGGCGATATTTGTTAAAGTGCGCGTATGGATAATTAAATAATAACTGACTGGATAGGAATAGGCTAGAGACACCATGTGCTTATATGTAGATATTTTATTAGTAGTAATTTTTTCATAATGTTTCTCTATTCTTAGGCATAACCTGATCAAACGGCGACCAGCGGTCCTATTTTGGTCTATTTGGTCTATTGTGGCCTATTTTGGTCCTTTTCTCCATTTACTGATTGGATTAATGTTGTCTTCTTCTTGGCTTACGTGTTTCCAAGTTCAGTTGTGAACAGGACCGGCCACAGAGACAAATTAACATTTTTAAATAGTAAATTTAACTGGACTTACAAATACCCAGATACTTTTTTTTGCAATTTTATCTGCCCACTGTGGTGTAATACCAATAACATAACTACCTGACTTTTGACAGTCGTAGCATCGGATTTATCCAGCAAGTTACGCTGTTTCAAAAATGGCACTCACCCCAGAGTCAGCCGATAGGATTTATCATCATCATCATAATTTACAGCTTTTTTAGCAACCAGATGTTTCCCTACTGTTTACTGTGAACACCAGATCTCAGAGTTTCTGCATTAACTATTCGAGGTGACATTTGTCTATCCAGGAATCAACCACCAAATTAGGCGTTCCCCTTATAAAATTTAATTATTGGAAGGAGGGACTGGGGCCAAATTTGGAAGGTAAAAACACTGGAAATTATAATGCATGGATTATATGTCAAAGAGATTTCCTTCACCAAGAATAGGGTAAGAAGCGTGATTGAGTGGTCACGTATGTCAGAGAGAGAGCGAATATTTTCTTTGTTACAGAAAAATTGTAGTATCTGGATTATGCTTAAATATTGTTTATTTACTGGATAGCTTTAGTAGGAATTTTGTTTTTTCTTTCCTGTCTATACTGTAACCTTGTGCTAACCTTTGACCTTTGGGGGTTATTAACTCGTTGGGTTTTTTTTTCTTCTCAAGGAGGGGAAATGATAATAAACAACAAAAGAACTTACATTTGTGTGTTGGTCAGACCCATACCCAATTAACCATAGTTTTTCACGTTTGTGTGTCTTGTTGTCACATAATTGTGTGTGTGCGTGTTTAGTTAAAACTTATATTTCTAGATATAGGGAGGTGCAAGATTGTCTTATACTAAAAGATAGTCGTATAGATAGGCTGGACTAGAGAAACTACTCATTCCAGAGACAGATCTTCTCCTTAAACTATTCACTCGTGAAATCTATTCTTACACCTTTACTTCTCACGTACTATCACCATCCACCCTACTCAGGCTGGACCATAAATTATTTTCAAACCTATCTAAATTCACGACATCTACGTATGCGTGTATGTATTTTTATGTAAGTAGTTGTGTGTGTACGCTTCAAAATGTATGTGTGTGTTCCAAAGTCTTGCTTGAAAGAAGCGTTATTCATATATAAACATTATGACGCAGAGGTCGATGATGGAGACCCGTGATTATCAAACAGAGGTACCCATGAATGCATTTATTAATCAGGACTAATGTCAACATCAGTATCCATTTATGCACCAGATGGCGGGGCAATTATTTCTTTCCTAAGAGTTCTGTTGGTGACGTCATACTGTCAGTACATCGAGCATTTGCTCTATCTTTCTCTCTCACTCTCTGTCTTCCTCTGTCCTTTCTTCCAGCAGTATTTCCTTATTCATCATGTGTTCGAAATGTCCACTTCTCGGAGGCGTGCGCTGTAAGTTTGCATTGCCTAAAATTGTAATCATCGCAATGGTCTGTCTCTTTTTTCCAGCCTGCCTTATGACCTCAGAAACCACACCAAAGTGGTCTCCAGTAATTTCTGCATTATTTAATTCACTGCAAATACTTCACTTCCTTAAAAAGTACTGGTTCAATGTCGCACTTGAGAACCAGTTTTTCATATATATTGATAATGGTTTTTTTCCATCCCAGGCATGACATTCTCTCTCTCTCTCTCTCTCTCTCTCTCTCTCTCTCTCTCTCTCTCTCTCTCTCTCTCTCTCTCTCTCTCTCTCTTTCTCTCTCTATCTCCCTCTCGCTTCGAGTTTTGTATCCTGATTGGAAATGAAGAGAAGCCACTTAACATGACCCGTGTAGTTCAGATAGGGGGGGGGGGGTCTCTGAAGAGGCAAAAGAAGAATAGGATTACTACACCATCATGCATGTCGTACAAGGCGGCTAATATAAAGTTTGCACAGGGCTGGCAACCTTGTCGTGTAAAACACATTGCCACAGAAACAACAGCTGCAAAAGTGAATGTTTTGTGGGGGTTTCTTGCAAGGGGACTAGCTACATCGGTGTCTCCATGCTCCATTAGGAGCGTAAGAGATAATAATGATGACTTCAAAAGATGCCACGAAGTAAATGGGAAGAGAACAAAATAATGTAGGGTAGCTACAACCTGAAAACATTCGACGATGACAATAAGACCACAAAAGTTAAGTTATTTCAGACTCCAGGATAAATCTGGAAATAGTGGATTGTCATGGAAAGGACCTAGTTAGAGACGTGACTTATCGTTTTGATTTCTGCTGAGCATAATCGGCAGTGGTAGATTTCTAAGTTTTATAATGTGACCGTGGAGTCCGGTGGATTTTTGAGACTCAGAAAATTGTTGTGCTTTATTTGAGTCCTGAGCCTTCAATAATAATTAGGGACCACACTGATGTAATCTCCAACAAGGAGGGGTACAACGTTTGCCACCTTGGATGATATGGGAACGTCTTACGCGAGAATTGTGGTAAAAGACGTCACCTAGTTTACTCGGGAAGGTGTTGTGAATGTCTGTGCACATGTGATTTCTCTTGGCAGTAGATGTCGTTCCTGGGGGGGGGGGGGGGGGGCCGTCTGTGAAGAGATAAAGACAGAATAATCCTACTGCTCTCTAAGGCATAAAGTACAGGGCGACTAAAGAAGAGGTTGTGAATGGGGCTGGCAATCTTATCATGTAGAATACTTCTTCTTCTTCTTTGAGCCATAGTCGCCGACCGTCAAAGCAGTCAGTGGCCATCACACCTGGTGACGTCCTGTAGAGCAGCAACAAATTGATTCCACTTTGTTCGGTCGGCGGCCATCCTTCGTACAGTGCCCCAACTCTGGTTCATTCTTTGCATCTCGGCTTCCACAGTTCTCCGCCAGGTTGTTTTTGGTCGGCCTCTCTTTCGCTTTCCTTCGGGGGTCCATAGCATAGCTGTTCTTGTAATGGTATCAGGGTCCCTTCTGAGGACATGGCCAACCCAACTCCAGCGTCTGCCAGCTATGATGGTGTGCATGTCCTCCTGGTTACATCCTTTTATTTTTTATGTCCTACTGGTTACTCTGAATAAGTAGTTCTTGGTTGCTGATGGTATTCGACCAAAAAATTCGGAGAATTTTCCTTAGGCAGATTGTGTGGAAGGAGGACAGTTTTGACATTTCTTTGTCTGTTACTCTCCAGCATTCCGCACCATAGAGAAGCACAGAAAGTACACAGCTCTCATATAGTCTTAATTTGGTGTTTGTGCTGTACTGGGAAGACTTCCAAATGTTGTTGAGACTAGCGAAGGCTGTTCTTGCTTTATTCATTCTGTTGTTAAGGTCCTTGCTTGTTCCGCCGCTGGTGTTACTATGCATCCTAGGTAAGTAAATGTGTCTGTCTGTTCTAACTTCTGATTCCTTCTTGTTATTGGCTCAGGATTGCCCACATTGAGTGTCATGACCTCTGTCTTCTTCAGATTGATGTTGAGACCAACCTGCTGGCTATACTTATTCAGTCTATCGGTTTTTTCCTGGATGTATTGACATGTAGAATACGTTACTACAGAAACCACCGCCAAAAGAGCATGAGAATGTTTGGTATAAGCTTCCTGCACGCGGACTAGATGCCGTGGTGGAGCAATGCTCCACAAGAGTAAAAAGGAAGATGGGTAGAGCTGAAACGATGGAATAAAAATTATTAAAAAATATTTTAAAATCTTATACCTTATGTATTTCTCTACAAAACATATTTTTAAAATAAAAATATTGCATGGTGTGTGTGTGTGTGCGCGCGCGCGTGCATTTACCCGCATGCGCAAGGTATGTGAATTTCCAATAAATATTATAGTTTTTTATATAGAATATTATTTGAAGAAAATTCATTTTTTTCCTCTCGATATTCCATCAGTTATTCACTTTTGTTTGTGTTTTATTTAAATTTCTCATGATTTATTACTCAACGAGTAAGTGCTTATTTATACGCATATAATTTTACTACCTATTATGTATTAATTTTTATTCTTGTTATATACTGCTTTTCTATATAAAGTATTATTTTAGGTAATTTTAGGTAATTCTACTGTTAAAACAACAGAGGGCAATCCAAGAGGAATAAGATGGACTACATTTTCTACGTTGGAAGATCTGGAATATGCAGATGACATTGCACTGCTAGCACATTCACATCAACACATCCAGGAAAAAACGGATATACTTAATAAGTATAGCCAGCAGGTGGGCTTGAACATCAACCTAAAGAAGACAGAGGTCATGACGCTCAATGTGAGCAACCCTGAGCCCATATCAGTAAGGAATCAGCAACTGGAACAGACAGATGCCTTCACATACCTAGGATGCATAGTAACACCAGACGGCGGAGCAAGCAAAGACATCAACCACAGAATGAACAAAGCAAGAACAGCCTTTTTTAGTCTAAACAACATCTGTACAGCACAAGCACAAAATTAGGATTATATCAGAGCTGTGTGCTTTCTGTGCTTCTCTATGGCGCGGAGAGCTGGAGAGTTACAGAGAAGGAAATATCGAAATTGTCCTCTTTTCACACAACGTGCCTAAGAAAAATTCTCCGAATCTTTTGGCCGAATACCATCACCAACCAAGATCTGCTTACTCGGAGCAAGCAAGAGGACATGCACACCATCATAGCTGGCAGACGCTGGAGCTCAGAAGAGACCCCGATGCCATCACAAGAACAGCTATGCTATGGACCCCTGAAGGAAAACGAAAGAGAGGCCGACCAAAAACAACTTGGCGGAGGACTGTGGAGGCTGAGATGCAAAGAATGAACTAGAGTTGGGGCACTGTACGAAGGATGGCCGCCGACCGAGCAAAGTGGAATCAATTTGTTGTTGCCCTACAAGGCGCCACCAGGCATAATGGCCACTGACTGTTTTGACGGTCGGCAGCTAAGGATCAAAGAAGAAAAAAAAGACGGTTAACAGGAGAGTGGCATAATCGTAAATTGTACAATAGTTAAGCCCCTTGTTGCTCATACTTTAAAAAATTTTTTTTTAGATGGAGCTTCTTTATTGACACTCCGCACAAAATAGGTTTTTCTGTCATATTTTTAAATACAATTTTGTCTCGTTTTGGCGAGGCACGTCCCGTTCAAACTAGCCGGTTATATTAGGGCGCATGTCCAAATATAAAAGACCTTTAGGTGTGGAGAATAAGTTATATTTCTGTCATACAATATGCTATCCTTAGTTATAATCTTAGCAGTTTAAAAAAAAACAACTATATATATATATATATATACGAGGAACGGTCAAAAAGTAATGCCTCGTAATTTTTAATTTCATTCAATAGGCAAGAAAACAGATACAATTCACATTGAAATGTAGCCCCAAGTCTGAACTTCAAAAATGTATTTCTCAATGTAGTCTCCGTTATTTGTTACAGTTTTTGTCCAACTTCTCACAAGGGCTTGTATCCTCGCATGGTAAAAATTTGTGTCCTTTTTCCTAAACCACTGGCGTACGGCGCATTTAAGGGTCTCGGTGTCCTCAAAGTATGTCCGCGAAGATCTTCTTTCATTGGTCCAAACAGATGGAAGTCAGAAGGTGCAAGATCGGGACTGTAAGGGGGATGTGGTAATATGTCCAGCCAAATTCTGCAATCGCATCAATGGTGAGTTGTCGTAGATTTTAGATAGGAGAATTAAGACTTGGGTTGGTCCCTTCTGAATAGATTAGAATAAGTGATAGTCACAGTGAGAGATAGTAATAGAAATAGATTTCCACGAGTGAGATGGTAGACTGTGATAGAGGCTGTCACTGAAATCGAGAAATCTTCTCTCTTTCACCTATCTTCTACGACAGATTTAGAGGAGTCAGACAGTCTAAACACACACACATATATATATATATATATATATATATATATATATATATATATATATATATATATATATATATATATATATATATATATATATATATATATATATATATATATATATTACATATATATTTCTATCCACTCACGTGCACGCACATACAAGACGACAGTTAGACGTACAGACGTGGGGAAAACTATAACAATGATTATACAGATATTATGGGAACGAACTGACCGCCACACTGGAATAAGTTTAGTTGTAGTTTAATTATCATAGTAAACTTACGTCACAACATATAAAATTTCATTTAAAAAAGCATATACACAGTCATAACAAAAAATCAAGGAATGCTACAAGAATGATAGACCCGTTGGTATGATCTTTCCCCTCGATGTATAGCTCACAGTCCCGTTAGAAGAAAGTGATAGCCCCAGAGAGTCACAGATACGTATGATTGAGTCTACGATTTCCCCCTTTTAAGGTATGGACAGACTTGATACTCTGATCTATTCTAATTGAAAATATAATTAGCAACAAAAACTTTCATAAAGAGAGTTAAGACAGCAAAATGGGTGCCAAACAATACAACAATAAAGAAACACTCAGACCTGCATTCACTCTATTCACTCAGCCGTGGCCACGTGCTCTCTTGCATACTTACAGCTTTGTTAGCAGCACCTGGAAACATAATTTTTTTTATGACATTCACATACAGAATCGTCAATGGCAGTCTTTGACCAAGAAATCCCCAGTTCCAAAAAGACGGGTTGAATTCTCTGCTTCAGGGAACGATTCCTTGGGTGTTCTTATTTTTCGGATGTCTGTTTAAGTCACATTAAAATTGTCCAGGCACGTACGTTAACAGCGAGCACAGTGTCAATAGCTTAGGTTTCTAGAAATGAGGAATGTCAGATCGGTGTCTTCTTTCAGGTTAGGACTTTATTTGGTCACCACACCACTTGTCAACAGTGTCGGAGTGTTACTGACGTTAATATGTTACTTGCCGCATGGGCTAAAATGTACTTGAGATTTTTCTCTGGAAGAATCAAATCAGGCTCGATGGGCCCGTTACTTCTATAAAATCTTTAAAGTTCTAGTAAAGGTTATGGACCAAGTCTTTAAGGAAAGAATGTTTTTGTTCATCACAGATATTTACTCTGTACTTAACGCTGGCAAAGTTTGGGTTAACCCCAGTTTTCTTCACTAAATAGAGGAAAAAACACATATAAAATAATTATACATACTATGTACTTGTTATAACTTACATTTTAAACTGCAAGCGTACAGCTTGACTTATCATTTAAAACTTCCCGTGAAATAAGTTATATTCATAAAATCAATCATCATGAATTAGGAATACATACGTATCCCGTCAAAACTCACTGATGTAGCATTTCAGTTATAAGTTAATTTTAAAATATATTCTCGTCTGATTATTTAGCAGTAAAATCAAATTCATTTATAGCTTCATGGTTTTAAGCTAGAAATATAATTTATTCTGCTTTCCACTGAAACACGTCACTAGAAAATAATACATGCTATATTTTAATTCTCTCTGCACAAAAGAACTAATGAAAAATAGGCGATTCAACACTTAATCACTCACAAAATATTAAATACTTAATATAATATTTACATCAACACAGAACTACGGTATCACATCGAAACTAAGAGTTGCACTTATATGTTTAAGTATCTAGAAAGAAGTGACCACGTCTACTGCAAATGGAGAACGAGTGAAATTTTTTTTTCCATTGCGTCTGTTATTTTGCTGTAATACCCTGTTCAACCAAAACCCATTGAAGGGTTACAAACGGTTATATTGGGGTATATTGTGTGTTAACATCTTCGCTGGTATCACTTTCCTAGTCCTGGAGATGACTGGTCCTGAAAAGGACCACTAGCTGGCTGTCTGGATTCCTCTTTGTTTGTCCGTTTGTGGTGCCGTGCCGCGTTTATGGTGTTTTTTATGTCCTGCCTCACTATCTGGCTTGTTTGGTTTTGTGTGTTTTTACGCTCCTAATTTCAGTTTCTTTTGTCTTCTTGCTTTCCTGTATCTGTGATAGTGCTTTTTCAATTATCGTTGGTAATAGCTGTTCTAGCGTTTCTTCGATGATTTCTTCTTCTGTTTGGTTGTTCGTTTTAGTTTCTCGCGTGTTGTTTGATGAAATCTCCTCAATGGCTATTCTTTCTGCTTCTATTCTTTTGAGGATTTTTGTGTTTTCTTCTGTCAGCTCTGTCAGCTTCTTGACATCTGCTTCTACCTGTTGCTGAATTCTTTTCATTTCTTCCATCATGCGTTTTATGTTCTGTATGTCTATCGTATCTTCTCCACTGTCGGATGGTTCTTCGGGGGCCTGCTTGCTTCTGTTTTCGATCTGCAGTTTCATTTTCATTTCTTTGACTTCAGAGGTCAGTTTGTGTAACTGTCGTCTGTCTATCGTGCGCTGTTTTTCTGCAACATCCGCCGCCACTTTGTGTTTGGCCTCTCTGAAGGGGATGTTTTTGGTTAACGCTTCCTTTAATATGTTCTTAGTTTCTTGGAACATCGGGCAGCCTCGGTACCTTGCCCCATGGTTTCCGAGGCAGTTTGCACAGGTACGGTTTGCGTTAGTTGCTTTGTAGTTTTGGTCCTCCTTCGCCCTGGGGCAGTCGCTATATTGGTGGTTTCCCGCGCAATATCGGCAGACTGCGTCCCTCCTGCATGTTTTCTTGGTGTGTGAAAACTGCTGACAGTTAGAGCACTGCATCACCGGAGGGATATAGGCTTCTGTCTTTTTTGTTGTTGCTTGGAGCGTCAGTCTCTCGGGTCTTGTTGATCCTTCTACCGTTAGTATCATCAGATTGGTATCTTTCTTGGCCCAGGTTTTTAGCCTTTCGACCTGCGTGATTCTTAGATTTGCGTTTTCAGCCTGAAGGCGTCTGTGGACCTCGGCTTCGGAACATCTGGTATCCACCCCTCTGATGACCAACTTCTTTGTTGTTTTGTACATTTCCACCACCACTTTTATTTGGTGGGGCAACTGGACTTCTTTTGGGCTAGATTCCAGTTCGGTCATCAGTGAAGTGGTTGTTGTAGTGCTGTTGAGCGAAAGCACGACTCCCTTTTCGTGCCTCCGTACTTTAGAGACGCCTCTCCTGCCAGTTATTGACTCGAGGATGCAGATCACTTTGTCATCTGGTAGGGCCCTGAGTGAAGCCTCACCTCCCGACATCTGCGTGATCTTAACGCACCTCTCTATCGCATCTGTGTCGCCGGCATCGTGTGGTGGTGTCTTCTGTGTTTGGCGTAGCTTCTCTGTGGTAGACAGGGTTTCTGCTGACGATCCGGGTACGTGTGGTGGTGGCCCCTGGGTTTTAGTCTCCTGTAGTCTTTTCTCTCTTCTTTCCAGCATCTGACTTATCGGTTCTAACGCTTCAATCTTGTCTTCATCTTCTGACATCTGTTCTATCTGCTCTAACGCTCTCATCATGTAGTCATATTCGTGGTCTTCATCATCAAGGTCGGAACCGTTTGCTTCTGCTCCCTTCTCTGCCTCGCAAGGAATCGGGCCCCTCAGGCTTTCTGTCGGGTCGATAAACGTCGCAGCTAACTCCGTCGTCGTGTCAAGAGTTGGAGAAGGATCGGTCCCGGCACGAGTACTTGGGGCAGTCTTGCTCTCTGGCTTTCTGTCTTTGTTGCTTGTGGCTTTGTTATTCCCCTGGTTGTTCTGCGCTGGTGGGCTGGTGTAAACCTTCCTCTTTTTTGCGTGTGGTTTATTTCTGGTCATTTTGACGATAAATGCGATCTTTTCTCGAATAGTGGCGTCCTGAGAAGGACGTTGGTGTCTAAAATGAGGAGTGGTTGACGCTCGTTGACGCTATGCGTTGTTGGTTGATGAGTGAAATCAAGTTTAAAACTCTGATTATATCTATCAACAGACAAAGAGGTCCCA